>JAWQEG010000225.1:0-75000 GCA_033782935.1 Petrolisthes cinctipes | reverse complement strand
AAAGATACAGAAAGACATAGAAAACTCTCTGGATATAATACAAAGGGAAGTAAAAGTAGAGGATGTAGAAATTTTGGATGCAGCAAGATTAGGATTAATAAATGAACCAGGAAAGAAGAGACCACTCCTGTTAAAATTTAAAAAAACATGGATGAAATGGCAGATTCTAAAAAAATGCAAAGAACCTTAAGAATACAAACCATAGGCTAGCAAAAAGAATATCTATCACCTTGGATATGACTAAGAAAGAGAGACAACAAAATAAGGAGCTCTGAGAGGAATTAAAAAGAAAACGAGAACTGGGAGAAAAGGGATGGTATATAAAGGATGCAAAGTTAATGAGAAATAATTTTCAAGGAGAAAGAGGACAAATATATGGAGAGCATATGTAAGATTAAACTAATAAACATACAAGGGCTAACAAAAGTAAAGATGACGGAATTACAAGATTTAATTAAAAGTGATTAATTTTTATGTTTAACGGAAACACACGAAAAGTGAGAATATCAGTCTCTGTGATCACATATACTCAATAAGTAATATGAGGGAAATGGAGGAAAATAAAGGAAGGGGATTGATGATTTTGTCGGAGAAGGATGAAGATAGTAAAATTGAAAAGATTACAACTAGAAATAAGGATTTGTTATTTTGCAAGTGTAAATTAAGAAATATTTGTTTTAAGCTGCTTTTGGTCTATTTACCTGCGGGAAATAAAGAAGAGGATAAAATAAGATACACTAGTTTAAAAACAGAAATAGAAGGTATAGTAGAAAATATAGGGGAGATACCCTTTGTCCTACTTGGGGATTTTAACGGGACATTTGGGATTCCTTGGAGAGCAGGAAATGGATAGATGAGGGGAAGATGTGATTAACTGGATGGAAAACTATAATCTTATTCTACTAAACAATGACCAGAGGTGTGAAGGGTTGATAACATGGGAGAGAGGAAAATAAAAAAGTGTGATAGACTTCGTTCTGGTGAACCATAAATTTTATGTTGTATATGAAGCAATGAAAATAGATGAAAGAAAAGAAATAACGGAATTATCTGACCATAACTTGATTGAAATATTAATCAAAGGAGAGACACAAAATAGAAAATACACAAATGATCAATGCCAAGAAAATATTTATTATACAACAGACAAAGAAGCATTACAGATATATAAGGAAGAAGAGGAAGGAGAGTGCAATGAAGAGGTACAAGATATGGTAGAGTTTGGTGAAATCATGACAAGAAATGCAGAATGTATATTAAAGAAAAAGTATAGAAGGAGAAAGGATAAGAGACATATAAACAGGATTGAACCACCATGGATGTGTGAAGAAATTAGAAAGGAAATCAAGAAAAGAAAGAAACTTAATAGAGAGAAACGAAATGAGGCTAGTGAAGAAGTAAAAGATAGACTTTGGAGCTTATATAAGGTACAAAAAGATAGGGTGAAAAGATTGATCAAAGAAGCAATAATAAAACATGAGAAAAAGGTGACAGAGGAGATGAATGGAAGTAGTGACAAAAGTAAGAGATTATGGTAATATATTGACAAATTAAAAGGTAAAGAAATAAACTATGATAAGGACAAAGGGGAATTATATAGTACAGAGGGAGGAATACTTAAACCAGAAGATGCAGCTCAAGAGCTTGAAATGTTTTGGAAGGATATATACCAAAATCATGACAATAACATAAAGAAGGTTTGGAACACACAAGAAAAAGGAAGGTACAACATTTTTATAGAGGAACAAATAATGAATGAAACTAATCAAGACAAGAGACAGTACATGGTAATGGAACATATGGATATGACTGTTGGAATGGGCCTAGCTCGGATAACAACAACCATGGAAGAACCAATAATAAATAAAGAAGAAATTATAAAAACATTAAAAGGCTTGAAAAACAAAAAGGCAGCTGGTCCAGATGGGGTAACACCAGAATGCTACAAGGCATTGATAGATAGTGAAAAATGCATAGAAAAGTTACTATACTGTTTTAATAAAATAATTAGACAAGGAAAAGTCCCACAAACCTGGAAAACCTCAAGAACAGTAATGCTACCAAAAAAAGTTAAACCAACAGCCCAGGATATAACCCCCAGAGTCCGGGCAGCGGGATTTCCCGCTCGGTCGACAGAGGCCGGGCAGCGGGAAATCCCGCTCTGTCGACAGAGTCCGGGCAGCGGGAAATCCCGCTTTTGGTAATTTATGGGGAAAAACGCCAAATTTGTCGGGATTTTTTTTGATCTGGCTATACTTCACCACCAGACCTTTTCATCCCCACATTCAATCAGTGTGTGCTTGACCGTGACAATGGCTGGGCGTAGTGAAGAAAATACGGGCTCGTTCGATTCGGTGCATCCTACCGCGCTGCCGGGCGCACCCGCTCCTGTAACCTCCACTCCGCAGCCACGCTCACAAAGCGAACGCAGCCTCGCTCTCACGGGAAAAGTGACCTCCATTCCTCACTTGATTTCTCGGCAATGGAGTGTCCTAGAGAGCTGGGGTTGGTTTTAATGGAAAGAGGAGGAGTTGATGGTGAGTAAACAATCAAATTTAAGTTGTTCAGTATTGTAGTTTAGACGTAGGGAGTAAGAGAAGTAGAGTGATTTTCCGGGAAATACCCGGACAGGCAGGGTAAAAAGTTAGTATTGCGCCCAGAACCACAGAACGTATTTCCATTCTTGGCCCGTCCCGGAGGGGTTAAGACCCATATAGCACTCACAAATATTGATTACAAAATATTTATGTCAATAATGAAGAGCAAAATAGAACAACAACTACAAGTTAATGATTTAAATAGTGAATTGCAGTCCGGATTTACACAAGGAAGAAGAATTGAAGACAATATACTCATACTCAGGTACTGTATTGAAAAAAGCTACAAAAACAAGACACCATTAATCGTAGCAGCAATAGACTTTCAGAAGGCATAGGACTCAATAAAAAGAGAAGAGATCATGAAAAATCTAAAAGAAATAAAAACACATTAAAATATGATAGATATAATAAGTGATGTGTACCAGAATGATACAACACAACTGTGTTTAAGCAGAAAAATAGAAAAATTGATAAAGATAACAAGCGGTATACGCCAAGGGTGCACAGGATCTAATGGAGTGCAGTTTTCACAATCAATGTTAGAGGCAAAAGCAAACATTATAAGACTGAGCAATGTAAGCAGGAAATGTGGGTTGGAGTTAAATAAAAATAAGAGCAAATTCATAATCTTCAATATGGAAAATCAACCAGCAAAACTAGAAGGGATAGAAGTGGTGGAGACTATTAAATATTTGGGAGTGGATATTGGAAACAAGAGAGACTGTTTTAAGAATTACAAAGTTAATATTTAAAAAAAAGCAAAGAAACTAGCAAATATGACATACTCAGTGACAGCCAGGAGTTGTAACAAACTAATGATTGGAAAAACTTTGTGGAAAGGTCTGGCATTGCCTGGAATACTGTATGGGGCTGGTGTGGTGGATTATAACAAGAAAGAAATAGATACGTTACAAAAAATTGAAAACTCAGTGTACCGAACAATTCTTGGGGCAGAAAAAAGCACAGCAATTAGTGGACTAAGAGGAGAAGTGGGTGCCTCACTCATCAAATCAAAAATTACTAGAACAAAATTACAATATTTACAAGGAATAATGAGAGATGGAGGAAACAAATTAACATACGAAATAGTAGAAGAATTGAAGGATAATAGAACAAATAAATGGATGAAGGAATGTGAGGAGGGAATGAAAGCATTAGATATCAATTTAGATAAACTAAAAACCATGAAGAAGCAAGAACTCCTAAACAAGATTTATGAATTGGACACTAAGAACTGGAGAGAGGAAATGGAAAGTAAGACTACCCTAAAGATTTACAGAAAATGGAAAAAGGAAATGGGAATGACAGACGAACTATATGACAATACACCAGCATCAGTGGTGTTATTTAAATGTAGGACAAATACTTTAAACTTGGGAGATAGAAAAAGGTTTAGAAAAGAGGACAATGAAACGGGATGTAAGATGTGTGGAACAGATCCAGAAAACTTAGAACATTTTGTGCTTGACTGTACTGGATATGTTGAAGAAAGAAGTAAAATTGGAAAATTGCAACAACCTTATATCGAATGCAAGGAAAACATCATTGGAGGGTTGTTATTCGACAGTGGAATATGTTTGGACAATGTAAAAGAATATGGTAAATATTGAATGAATTACCGTTATTGGGTACGGTTTTTCTACCTTCATTACCCACTTATTTAGACCATTCTAAGACTATTTTCTTTTATGGCATTTTTTCTGCAAATAAGAATATCTTTATAAGTGCTGGAAAATAAGGTAGAAGAAATTAAAGGAACTCAGCAACAAATAAAAGACAGAAGAGGGGCCGTTGTAAAGGCTATCCCTCGACATCATCGCATCGCATCGCATCACTCTCAGTCATCATCATCATCAACAACAACAATAATAAAGTGTGAGTTTTTGTAGTTTTCTATGTTGTATTGTTGTAATTGATAATATTAATGGTTCTTTAGTGGTTTATTATGATATATACGAGTCAATAGAGAAGGAAACCAAGTGAAATACAATATATAATTCATCGATATAAGATAATTAAATTTAACAAGTATAATCATTTAATTAATTAACACAGGCTTAGTAAATTACGTTATTAACCTGTAAAGTAATGAATAAAACAAGCCTGGAAACACACACACACACAACCCTTGGAAAAAAACTACACACACAAACCTGGGGAAAAAAAAAACCCGAGGAAATATAATGGTAATTAACTATTATATTGCCATTTTATATTACAATGTTTTTACCTTCTTTACCCACTAATTTATAACATTCTAAGGTATTAGTACAGAAGTGGACCTGAATTCAGCAGTGTTGCCAGATCCGGCTGGGTCCTAGTATTTTACTCCTGTCATTTATTGTACTTTATCACGATTATTTCCCGGTAGTTTGCCCAGGTTAGGTCCCGGTAGTCTGATGCGGTCTAGGTTAGGTTAGGTCAGGTCAGGTAAGGTCAGGCTAATTTCAAAATGCCCCATTTGAATATGCCCTATCTTGGAAACGGGGCATTTGAGGAAGAAAAACCATAGAAGAAAAGTGTCTTAGAATGGTCCACAATAGTTGGTAATGACAGTAAAATATCTATTATACAGTAAGGTCCACTTCTGTACCTTTACCCATTCTAAGACACTTTTCCTCTATGGCATTTTCTTTTGCAATGCCTCATTTCCAAGATAGGGCATATTCAAATGGGGCATTTTGAAATTAGCCTGACCGGTAAATATTGAAAGAATTACCGTTATTGAGTACGGTATTTCTACCTTCATTACCCACTTATTTAGACCATTCTAAGACTATTTTCTTCTATGGCATTTCCTCTGCAAATGCCCCATTTCAAAGATAGGGCCTATTCAAATGGGACATTTTTGAAATTAGCCTGACCTTACCTGACCTAACTTAACCTAACCTAGACCGCATCGGACTACCGGGAACAAACCTGTCCAATATAACCGAGACCTAACCTAGGCACACTACCGGGACCTAATCTGTGCAAAGTACTGGGACCTAACCTGTGCAAACTACTGGGACCTAACCTGTGCAAACTACTGGGACCTAACCTGTGCAAACTACTGGGACCTAACCTGTGCAATCTACTGGGACCTAAGCTAGGCAAACTACTTGGACCTAACCTGTGCAAACTACTGGGACCTAACCTGGGTAAACTACTGGGACCTAACCTGACCGAACCAAACCAAATATAACATAACATAACCTTGCCTTATCTGAGCTGACCTAACCTAACCTAACATTATCTGACCTAACCTAACCAAACCTTACCTTACCTTATCTGACCTAACCTAACATAACCAAACCTTACCTTATCTGACCTAACCTAACATAGACCACAGCAGACTATCGGGACCTAACTGAGACAAACTACCGGGACCTAACTGGACATAGTCAATTTTTGGTGCTACAGAATATTACTGTAAATATTCAGTAAATGTTTGAATCTTCAAATGATGTAAGACTGGTATTGTTATTGTTTCAGATTCATATGATGTAACACTGTGGTTGGCAGCCCTGACACCAATAACAGTGTGGTTGGCAGCCCTGACAACAGTAATAACCAAGTGGTGATATTGGTGGCAGAATAAAGCTGTGTTAGTGATGGAGGTGGAAGGAAGTGACATCATCAATGTTGTCAGAGAAGAGAAGTGTAGCAAGTTGGTCTGTCAACAATGTGGTCAAAAGTTTAGTAGGAAATGCCATCTCACTCACCATTTGTTGACTCATACTGGAAAGAAAATGTTTATGTGTGATGAGTGTGGTGAAGAGTTTAGTTGGAAATCTGACCTTAAGAAACACATACTTATACACACAGGAGAAAAGAACTTTGAATGTGAAGAATGTGGTAAAAAGTTTATGAGAAAGGGTGTTCTAAAGAAGCACATACTTATACACACAGGAGTGAAGGACTTTGAATGTGAAGAATGTGGTAAAAAGTTTGTGACAAAGAGTAAATTAAAGGAACACATACTTATACACACAGGATTGAAGAACTTTGAATGTGAAGAATGTGGTAAAATGTTTGTGACATAAGGTAATCTAAAGAAGCACATACTTATACACACAGGAGTGAAGGACTTTGAATGTGAAGAATGTGGTCAAAAGTTTGTGAGAGAGGATAATTTAAAGCGACACATACTTATACACACAGGAGAAAAGAACTTTGCATGTGAAGAATGTGGTAAAAAGTTTGTGACTAAGAGTGAATTAAAGCAACACATACTTATACACACAGGAGTGAAGAACTTTGAATGTGAAGAATGTGGTAAAAAATGTGTGACAAAGAGTAATCTAAAGAAACACATACTTATACACACAGGAGTAAAGAACTTTGAATGTGAAGAATGTGGTAAAAAGTTTGTGAGAAAGGGTGAAATAAAAAGACACATACTTATACACACAGGAGAGAGGAACTTTGAATGTGAAGAATGTGGTAAAATGTTTGTGACAAAAGGTGAACTAAAGCAACACATACTTATACACACAGGAGTGAAGGACTTTGAATGTGAAGAATGTGGTAACAAGTTTGGTCAGAAATCTACCCTTAATAATCATAAAAAAGTTCATACAAGAGTATAGGATTTTAAATGTAATGAATGTGATAAAAAGTTTTCTGACAAATCCCAACTCACGTTACACAAAACTGTTTACACATGAAATAAAACATTGAATGTAAGCGGTGGCAAACAATGATTGCTCCCCTCCCCCCTAAGCATGATAGGAGAAAACTGAAAATATTAAGAGGTAGCACATTATATTGTAGGTGTATGGTGACAAGGTGAGTATTCAGTGTTGCTTCCATTGGCGTCATGAACAGCTTCCAAGACGAGCAGGGTAGGAAGACAAAAGTGACTCAAAAAGCTCCGTGTTGAACTCCATTACCCGAAGCACACCATTGATGTGCTCCTCCATCTTGGTACGACTAAATGGAGTTGATAGAGGTTCACACAACATCCTTTTTTTCAACCTCGTCCTTCAAGATAGATCCAACATTTTCACAGATGAGGAGAATTACTGGGCCACTCTTCATTACCAAAGAAGTCAATGTTGTTGTCCTTCAGAAGGTTCTGGTTGGGTTCAAAGCATTTTCACATATGGTGCTTTGTTGTGCAGAAAGGTAACCTGAGTGATATCTACAACATTTTGAGAGTCTTGAAGAAAGGGAGTAACAAGCTTTGTCATGATCTTCTCCCAAAAATAATCTCCATCCCAACATTGCCCCTGAGGCTTTATCACCCACATCATCCGCTGTGCAATGAAGAACACCAACACATTCACCACTTTTGATCAATTCACCATAACAGCAGGATCACTCAATGACCATGTCTTTTGACTCCTGAGACAAAACTTACAACCTACAATCCACAAACTTAGCTTCACTATCATCCAGACTCTTGTTCCAATTATGATTGACAAAGTTCTTTGGAGCCTCTGAGCCATAGAGCAAAACACAACTAAGATATAAAGGAGGCACCGGTGTCACAGGCCTCACAAAACATAACTGCTCGGATGCGGTTGATAAATCTCTTCTTTTCACTGTCATTTAACACAGCAGCACACATTTTGATACCAGCAAAGAAGAAGAATTGAATATACTTTCAGATGATATCACCATCATATTTCTAGCTAATACAGTATTTGCCCAGCAGGGGGGTGGGGGAGGCTATCATTGTTTGCCACCCTTTAATAAATGTGGAAAAAAATAATAGTAAATGAGTTGTTAAAAAAACACAAATGATCACACACACAACACAAAGATAACAGTAATGTTTGGTGACAAGTTGGTGTCTTAATATTAAATGTATTATTGGAACTGAAGTATGATATAGATATAATGTGGCCTTGATATCTGGTAAAATAACAACTGCTGTTTGTAGTGACAGGTTGGTGTCTTATGGGACCCTGGGATGTAGTCTGAAAATTGGAGGTAAATGAGTCCTTCAATTACTGCTATGAAACACCACCTACATGGAAGGAGTTTGTTTTTTGGTGTACTCAGGAGGAATCAAAAGCCACTAATTCTCATATACAGTCACAGGGTCCATAATATTAAATGTATAGTATATGTAGAACTGAAGCCTACAGGTAGTACAGTACTACTATAATATAATATAATATAATATGGCTTGCAATAACTGCAGATATGTTGAAAAAGTGTGTGTGTGTAGACGTAGTAGTGTTTGTGGAGTGGATGTCGCTGATATTGTAAACCCTGGATATACAATAAATAAATACTTGTGTTCACCACTGTCTTCATTTTACACTCAGTTCCTCATTGATGACCACCAAATGTATGTGTGTTTCCAGCCTTCTGTTCTTCATTACAATTCTCAACCGGTGGTAAAAGGATGGTGTGTGTGTGTTCCCAGGCTTGTGTTACTCATTTCCATACACACTAATTGATTACTGACCCTGTGTTACAAGGAGAGTGTCTGTGTATTCCCAGGGTTGTGTTACTCATTACCATTGCCTTGGAGGCAGGGAGAGGTGCAAGAGGACTGAAGTAGAGCCATAATTGTGACTCTGTATAAGGAATGGGATGGGCAGTAGGGATGAGTATGGGAGGACCAACTGGGATGAAGTGTGAGATAACTCGAGAGAATGGAGGAAGTAAAGTAGTTTAAGTACCTGGGTATAGTTCTATGTAAACATGGAAGTATTGATGGAGAAATTAGGGAGAGAGCAATGAGGGGTAGACAGGTCATAGGGTCACTGGGGAGGATTATGAAGGGTAGAAGTGTGAGTATGGATGTGTAAAGGGGACTACGAAATAGTATAATCCTGCCACCACTAACATATGTGTCAGAGACATGGACTTGGAGTAGGGCTCATCAGTCTAGAATAGGTGCAGTGGAAATGAGTTAGTTGAGAGGAGCATGTGGACTTACTAGGTGGAATGGAGAAAGTAATGAGAGTGTGTATGAGAGATGTTGTATGAGTGAGAAGGCAATTGGTATTGAGTGAGGAGTGGTTGAGAGAGTGAAGCGTAATACATTGAGGTGGTTTTGAAATGTAGAGAGAATGCAAGGTGTGAAGTTTGTAAAGGTGTATGGAAGTGAAGTTGTGGGACCTGGTGTGAGAGGCAGACCACCGGTTAGATGGCAGAACAGAGTGGAAGAGTATGTAAAGGAGAGTAACATGAAGGACAGAGAGAGAATGGACCAAGTAAGGAGGGAGTGTTGGAACAGAGAAAACTGGAGACACTTCTGTGGCCACCCCCTTGGGCCTTAAAGCTATAGATAGATAGATAGATAGTGTCATTCCTAAACAAGTTGAACTGGGGTATGGCTATGTTGCTGTTACTTACTTGTTACTATAGTCTTTTTGAAATATACTGAGCGCTGAGGCGTTGGCCACTTCCGAGATTTAACTGACTGCTACATTGCCAGATCTCGTCTGGACAATTATGGGTTTAGATCCTCATTAAAAATGACAGCCAGCCCTCACTAACCCTCCGTCTGTTCTCTCTCTCTCTCTCTCTCTCTCTCTCTCTCTTATCTGTTGCCTATATATCGCTTGCCATTAACAATAAAACATAAAAGTAAATATTTCCTTTTCTGTTGACACATTATTTTGTATTATAAATGCGACACTTTTCTGAGGATATAACATAATTTTTCGTTTGTTTCGACTTTTATTCCTCACCACCACTGCTCGTGATGGTGCAGTGATAGGTCCTCTATTTGCTTTCTCTTCTAAAAAGCACTTATTTACATTATAAATAAGTTCTCTCTTTCTCTACTATGTAAAACATGAGAGCGAGTAGCAGATGTGCTGCTCCATCTTGAGTGACAGCCAGAGGAAAAGTGACGGTAGTGACCTGAGTTGACAGGTGGAACTTACACACTTATCCCTGAGTACACTCATCCTAGGTGCACTGGCAATGTCTGAAGAATATTCTACCCAGTGTTGTGATACATATAATATATATTATCATTGTTAATATGAGAAGTGAATGATACTTTCATATACCTACATGGCCTTAGTAGTGAAGTAAATGTATACGCAGTAATTTAGACTAATTTAGCATTAGTAAATAGCTGATATGAGAGAGTGAGTGAAGTGTATTGGTCTGATTTGGCAGCATTGCGGGAGGGAAAAACATCGAAACAGCCAACGCCTCAGCGCTCAGTATATTTCAAAAAGACTATAGTTGTTGGATATTCTATGTCCCGCTCCACCAGCAGATGGTGCTCCGCAGGGCCTCTCTCAATATTATTAAACACTATAATCACTTGTAATACTCATATCATCTGTGTCATAACACTCAGCGAACAGATGTGTTTTCAGTCTTTTCTTAAAAATCGTGCAATTTTTACTACTTCGGTCATTTAATGACAATCCATTAAAGAGCCTTGGTGCACACCTTTCAAACACTCTGAAACCCATTGTTTGATTACTCCGTGGCTCATTTAACCTGTATTGTTCATCACTATGCCTGAGTTCCATTGAGGAATTTACTTGTAAACCTCTTAAAAGATTTGTCAAGTATTCCGGTTTTCCAAATTTTAATGCTGGGAATGTTAGAAGACATATCTTGTACACAATCCTCGCCTTTATTGGTAACCAATGTAAGTCAATGAGTGCTGGAGTTATACTCTCACGAGATGGAAGACCTTTAATTAATCTTGCTGCTCTGTTCATTACGTTTTGCAATTTTCTTAACCGATAGTCTGGCAAAATATAATATAGGGAATTGCAGTAATCCAGTCTGCTTATGACATAATTATGAAGAAGCATCTTCACGGTATCCTGATCTAAATATTTTCTAACAAAAGCAATGTTCCTCAAGTGGTAACCAGAAACTTTTACCACTTGATTAATTTGAGCTTCGAAAGAGAGATTTTCATCTAGCAGCACTCCTAAATCTTTCACTTTGTTTCTTACATCCAGCGTACTACCATACACTCGTAAGCTTGAGATATCTAATCTTCTAAGATTGGTCTTCTTTCCAACGACCAAACACTAAGTTTTACTTGGATTTAGCTTGAGTTGTTTTAAATCCATCCAATCCTTAATATCGGACATAATAACACTCAAATTCACCTCTGCATCCACCACATTATTTATAGATATATATAATTGTGTATCAGCAAATAGTTTGAAGTTGGCACCATGTTTCTCTAGTATATGTGATAGTTTGATAGTGTAGATACAGAAGAGAATAGGACCCAATACACTCCCCTGAGGGACTCCTCTTCACAGGAGTTTATTTCTTGAAAAAGATTTCCCAACCTGTACACAATATGTTCTATCTTTTAATTAAATAACTTTCCAGATAGACCAGTACATTCCCCTCAACACCTATAGACTTTAAATCATCTAGGAGTATACTATGTACTACTGTGTCAAATGTAACACTCAAATCAAGCATAATAAGAACACTACACTTTCCTTCATCCATTAACACCATTAGGTTATTTACTACAGTACATAGTGCAGTCTCAGTTGAGTATAGCTGCCTATATGCAGACTGACTATCAGGTATAGCCTTCACCTTATTCAAGTGATGCCATAACTGATCTAAAATTACATTTTCAATCACTTTCGATAAAAAGGTCAGATTTGATACTGGTCTATACGAACTTAGACTCAGAGGCTTTAGGTTGCCTTTTACAATAGGCTTGATAATAACCAATTTATCACTCTCTGGAAAAAGGTTGTTATCAAAACTTAGGTTAATAATTTGCAGGAACACTTTAAAAATGTCGTCTACATTTTTACTCGTTATAACATCCGATACAGGTAACGGATCATTATCGCAATGAGTTAATTTCACTCGTTGTACAATTTCTTTCATCTTGGTCATACCGATGTTTTGAAAGTAAAGTAGTTTGCTCTCAGACATTTGAGTATGTCTATGCATCACATTCAAACCACTTCCTGGAAAGCTTTCCACTATAGTTGCTATTTTATTGTCAAAGAATTCTAAGAATTTGTTTGCAAGTACTTCATCAGGATATCCTTCAGGCAACCTTGGCTTCTTTTTATTACCAGTTGTAACACCCATATATATATATATATATATATATATATATATATATATATATATATATATATATATATATATATATATATATATATATATATATATATATATATATATATATATATATATATATATATATATATATATTTGGGGTATTTACGGGTGATAGGGTAAGTTTTTTATATAAGATTGTACATACATAGTAGCCAGTACTCATGCATACGCCCATATAAAGTGTAAAGAAGAGGAAGAGACTCTTTATAAGTGAAAATGGTGATCAGAGTAAGGTAGAGATTGATAAGATAACTTGAGGACAGTGTAGCAAAAGTAACGAAGTACTGTACTATGCAGATGAGCTACTTCGATTCCCAGGAGATGGTGGATTACTGGATATAGATGTCACATATGATGGTAAGCTTCATTGTTATGTTATGCAAGAAATACTATATGCAATTTTGCAGAAAGACATGAATTTCCTAATACTGTGCTTCGGTGTACTGTTCATCCACAATACTGTACAGCAAATACTGCCCAAAGGTCAAAAGCCTTGGCAAATCCACATTGGATTTTGCTGTAGCCCAAGCAATTATCTGTTATAATGTTGGTTATGAAGCAGGATTTCTAGCTGAAGAATTGGGCATCAAGAATGACAGAATGCAAATAACATTGCAGGATATGGACAAAGAGAGGGAGCAAGCAAGAACATCAAAGCAAAGAAAAAAGAGAATACAAGCTGATCCTCATTATGGTGCTGGAGAGCACTAAATGCCATTGTCTAGAAACATTACTGAAGGTTGGAAAGTGGCCCATCCCTGGTTACAAAAAACCCAACCTGATGATGTATTATTTTCAAGAATGCCCCAGGGGTGAGGTTACAGAACCGGTAAAGGCCTTTTTTTTTTCTGTATATACAGTACCATATATAGTACCATATGCACCTAATTACTGGAAACTATTGTTTTGTGTTGTGTAATGATTAATTTATAAATACTAAAGGAGATATTATCATAGAAACAACTCTATCTATTGCAGCAAGGGAGGAAAACACTTAGATAAACTTTGACGCTCATTTCCCGAAAACTTGTTTTTAGCCAAAATATTAAAATACAAACTGCTACTGCTTAGCCATTTCTTCAGTTATTTGCATGATTTTGTTTTTATTTAAAAGCTAACTAAATCATCTTTATTTGCAAGTAGGATTAGTGCTGTAAGTTGAATATCTTCTTTTCTAGCAATATATATGTTTCCTCGTACGGAGAAAAACGGAGAAAAACGCAGTGGAACATATTGTGCGATTATTCAGAACAAAACCGTTGCACCTATGCAAATAATATTACTTGAAATTTACAATCATATCAAGTATACTTGGCAGCAAAAACCTCAAAGGAATTACTCCAATATCTCCAGAGTAGTAGCGAAGTAAATACCGTCGTATTTTTGAGCACCGAGAACACATTTTATTATATTACTCTAATAATTATGAATAGAATTCCATGAAACTATATCTATATCTTAGTATACATCTTCACCACCTTCACTAAAAAAAATGAGCTTCCTAGCTCTACTAGAAAAAAAATAAAAGTTCTGAAGTGGACCTTCGTCCTTAACAGTGGCTTGTATGCTGATTTAAACTGCAGGACTGTTGGATTGTTATTAAAGCCACACTTTGACCGAACAGCAGAGAAGAACAGCTCTAAATGATCCTGGCTTAACTTATACGTCTGAAGATACTTCAAAGAGGCTTTCTTGCTGGCTACGTACTGTTCAAAAATTTCTTTCACTGAATTAATGTTTATCAAAAAGCCAAGGAATCCTGTTTTCTTCCTAGCATGTCGGTACATCAGCTCATCATTATCATTTTTCAGTTCAAGGATGTATCTTTCAGCTTCACCTAGTACTGACATCCACGTTTCTAAATTTGTAAGTCTCATGGGTGCTTTAGAGCCTTTTCCTAGAGGGTTTCTTGAATTCAGCACATCAAATAACTTATCAAAAACTCTCAAAAATTTTACAGTGCCCTCACTACCTTTAAACTGAGGCAGGTGAAGTTCTTCATTGCAGAATTCAATAGCGTCTGCCACACTTGAGCTGATCACTTGGGCAGCTAAGTTCACTTTCATTTTCTGTTTCTGCCATTGGATGTGCGAATTTCTTATTTTGTTTGCTAAGTGTAGGCCTTCCGATTTCTGAATGTGGTGAAGGTGTTCAATATAATGCCATGAAATCATACTTCCTTCACTGTCTCTGAATTTTACAGTTGCAAAAGTATTTCTATCAAGCTTTAGCATATGGCACACATCGAGAATAATATTCACCTTTTGTTCAGGGTTAGATGGGTGTGGAAAAGATGACAAAAACTTTGGTACACTTAGATCACAACCAAGTTCGTTTATCATTGCAAAGTTGCAGGAAGGACCATCACAGGTTACTGACACAGTCTTAATTCCCACATCATGAAGTCGGTGAAGACTTTCTTTAACAATATTAGCTCGTTCCATGTTCGTTTACCTCACAACAATTTGCAGTGAGTTATCAGTCATGCATAATCTTGTTCTGGCATTTAAATACCTCCAGTAATGCACCTACTCAGCATAAAAGTAATATATCAGGAAAACATGAAAAAACTCATAATTTAGAATTTTATTTATGCATATTGTATATACTTGACAGTGTTAAAGATGATCAACAGTACTTACATATGAAATGATATCCCATTTTCTCCTATTCTTACATCCATATGCTACACAATATACCATGCTGTAGTTCACTCAGCTGATAATTATGTCCCGCTTGTAACAAACACGACCCACGTCACGATTAACATAAGCCAGTTAACAGGTCAGTGACCGCGAATCGCACTGCCGCGAGCAGAACACTACCGCGTACAACCTGTGACTAGGGCACTTGAAGATGTCCGCCACGGCCATCAGCGCCGTCAGTGGCGGGCTTCAGGAACTAACGAGACTGGCAAGGGGGTGGGCCAGGCCACTTGTATACAGCAGGTCAGTGATCCCCTCTATAAAAGGCAGCCGTCGACGATATTGGACAGTGATTAGTGCTGAGAGAGAGATGGTGAAGAAGGACCTCTTGCCTGTACCATAAGTATTTGTTGTCCATTTGTTTACTGTTCCTCATTCCACTTATAGTTACAGCTGGACAGTATTTTTTGGTGTTTAACATGTTTTGTGATTTGTTTTCAGTGTATTTTTGTATGAATATTATTGTAATTTTGTGTCCTAGCATATCCTATTATATACGTAGTGTGTGTGTTTTGTTAGGTAGTGTGTATGTGTGTGTGTGTGTGTGTGTGTGTGTGTGTGTGTGTGTGTGTGTGTTTTGTTAGGTAGTGTGTGTGTGTGTGTTTTTTGTTAGGTAGTGTGTGTGTGTGTGTGTGTGTGTTTTGTTTATTACTGTAATTTGTCTGTGTTAAATGTTTTCATTGTGAATATATTAAGGTAATTTTATTTACTGTGATAGGGGTTGTTAGTTGTAAATATTGTTGGTTGTGTTGTGATGGGGTTGTGAGGTTGTAGGTTGGTTAGTACACAATGTCGACCTCCTTCTCCCCTAAGAGCCACACACACACACACACACAGTTTACAGCATCAACGTGTTTTATAGTTATTGGGTCGACAGTAGAGGCTCCCTTTTGACCAAGATTTTTCTAAATATTTTATTTGTCAGATCAATTGCCGTTGCTTGGTCATTTTTCCGTTGATGTCGTAACAGGAAAAAAAAAAAAAAAAAAAAATATATATATATATAATTTTTTTTTCTCTTTGCTAAGATTAACAGAGAGAATGGAGAGTGGTAGGTTAATATGATGTACAATTGCCAGCACTTATAACTGGTACAGGAGAGGTTAATATGATGTACAGTCGGCAGCATAAATTCGCGTCCATCTCATGTACTTAATAATATTAATTTGACCAGATAGTTGCATTCTGAACCAGTTTTTATTCCAACAACATACGTAATTTACCATATGAGAACTATATCTGTCATCTCTGCATTAAAATTGTATTACTACATTACTATAGCTAATTCATACGCAGGTAGAAATGAAGCGAACTTATGCTGCCGACTGTACACTCTCCCAAAAAAGTATGGGCATTGGTGGCTGCTTATACTGTTGAACTTTTCTCTCCTTTGGGCTCCTCCGATCACAATCTTATTTCAGTATCCTGTCCTATCGCTCCAATAAAACCTTTAGACCCTCCCAGGAAGCGGCGTCTGTGGCATTACAGCACTGCCAACTGGGATGATCTGAGGCAATACTTTCATAATTTCCCATAGAATGATTTTTGCTTTCGTGGCCGGGGTTCCTCTGAGTGTGCTGCACGCATCACAGAGGTGATCCTCTCGGGCATGGAGGCATGCATTCCATATTCTTTCCCTCTTACTAATTCACGAAATTCTTGGTTTAATCACGCTTGTTCTACTGCTGTCCACAACAGGGAGGAAGCTTTCAGACGGTATCGACGCCTTCAAACTGATGAATCTCGTGCTCTGTATATTTCTGCCCGGAATCGTGCCAAATCTGTTCTCAGACTAGCCAAAAAATCCTTCATCCGTGCCAAGTGCAATGATTTGTCCAACTCTTCCACCTCTCGTTCTTTCTGGCATCTAGCCAAAAATCTCTCCAGTAACTTTACTTCTTCCTCTTTCCCTCCTCTCATCCTTCCTGATGGAAATGTTGCCATCTCTTCACCTGATAAAGCTGAACTCTTCTCTCAAACCTTTGCCTTTAACTCCACACTGGACGATTCCGGCTCTATTCCTCCAACTCCGCCCCCCTCTGACTTACTTATGCCTGTCATCAGAATCTCTTCAAAGGAAGTATTTTCTGGCCTTAACACTCGAAAGGCGTACAGGCCTGATGGGATTTCTCCTGTTGTTCTCAAGAACTGTGCTTCTGTACTGACACCCTGCATAGGCAAACTGTTCCGTCTATGTCTATCATCTAACACTTTTCCTTCTAGCTGGAAGTTTGCTCTGATCCAACCTGTTCCGAAGAAAGGTGACCGCTCCCAACCCTCCAACTATCGCCCCATTGCTTTGACCTCATGTCTATCTAAAGTCTTCGAATCTGTTCTTAACTCCAAAATTCATAAGCACCTTATATGTCACGACTTTCTTTCAGATCGTCAGTATGGTTTCCGTCAAGGACGCTCTACTGGCGATCTTCTATCCCTCCTTTCTGATTCATGGTCATCCTCTTTTCGGAACTTTGGTGAAACTTTTACTGTTGCCCTCGACATATCCAAAGCTTTTGATAGAGTCTGGCACAAAGCTTTAATCTCCAAACTGCCCTCATTCGGTTTCTATCCCTCTCTCTGCACCTTTATCTCTGATTTCCTTTCTGGCCGGTGTATAGCTGCTGTTGTAGATGGTCACTGTTCTTCTTCCAAGTCTATTAATAGTGGTGTTCCTCAGGGTTCTGTTCTATCACCCACCCTCTTTCTCCTGTTCATTAATGGCCTTCTTACCTGTACCTCTTCCCCTATTCACTCCTATGCTGATGATTCCACCCTACACTACTCCACTCACTGTGACAACCGACCATCCCAGCAGCTCCTCTCCATATCACGTGATGATGCAGTAGCACGCCTGACTTCTGATCTTTCCCTCATCTCTAACTGGGGCAGAGAGAACCTTGTTGTTTTTAATGCCTCTAAAACACAGTTCCTTCATTTTTCTACTCGTACTAATCTTCCTGATGACTATCTCTTCTCCTTCAATGACACACAACTTAACCTTTCCCCCTCTCTTAATATTCTTGGAGTCTCTTTCTCTCATACTTTCTCTTGGAGAGATCACATTACTTCTCTTGCTAAAACCGCCTCAAAGAAGTTAGGTGTGCTGCGCAGATTCCGTGAATACTTCACCCCCTCACAGTTGCTGTCTCTGTACAGGGGTCTCATCCGCCCCTGTATGGAGTACAGCTCTCATGTGTGGGGTGGTTCAACATTCACAACACTCCTGGACAAGGTGGAATCAAAGGCTTTTCGTCTCATCAACTCTCCTCCTCTTACTGATTCACTACAACCTCTCTCTCTTCGCCGCAGTGTTGCATCACTTTCTCTCTTCTATCGCTACTACTCTGGACATTGCTCTTCTGAACTCTCTCAATGTATGCTTCCTCCCCTCAGGAGAGCATGCAACACTCGTCAAGCCTCTCGTTCTCACCCCTTTTCTGTCCAACTCCCTAATGCAAGAGTTAACCGGTACTTTCATTTTTTCATATACACAACTGGTCAACTCTGGAACACTCTACCTTCATCCATCTTTCCACCTTACTACCACTTATATTCCTTCAAACGCAATGTGTCTAGGCATCTAGAACGAAATTGGACATGATTTTGGACACTCTGACTAAACCTACGCAGATGGGGACAGTGAGCGGGCCTGTGGCCTTTAGTCCCCATCTTTTTAATATAGAAAAAACAACAACAAAAACAACAGTACCTTTGGTTAGAGATGTGTGTGTGTGTGTGTGTGTGTTCCAGATGATGATAATAGTAACCTGTACCTTTACCCTCCCCCATTTAATTTAAATCAGCTATTACTTACTTTGTGTGTGTGTGTGTGTGTGTGTGTGTGTGTGTTCCAGATTGACCACCAACACTGTACAGTACTTCCCCTCTTAATTTTTAATGTGCATTTACCTACTGTGTGTGTGTGTATGTGTTCAATACCCTAACCTACATACATCCAAGTTGTGGTACACAAATAATGATGATAATAATAGTAGTAATAATCCAGGTACAGTAGTAGTTTCATGACTAGGTGATGGTGATACAGTACTTGTCTCTCTCTCTCTTTCAAATGTTTCACCACTGGACATATGCTTCTTGTCCATTACCAGGGCCTAGGTCATTATCAATACACACACACATACATGTACAGTTGTATGCCAAAATATGGATGCACAACAACGTGTGTGAAACATTTACTTGTACTGTACGATTGTCGCTGAAATATTAACATCCAACATAAAACATTATGATCATTATCTATCTCCCTTTTGCTTTTATTTCCATGGGTGGTGAGGCTCCAGCACCATTTGCCTTTATTTCCATGGGTGGTGAGGCTCCAGCACCATTTGCCTTTATTTCCATGGGTGGTGAGGCTCCAGCACCATTTACTTTTATTTCCATGGGTGGTGAGGCTCCAGCACCATTTGTCTTTATTTCCATGGGTGGTGAGGCTCCAGCACCATTTGCCTTTATTTCCATGGGTGGTGAGGCTCCAGCACCAGTACAAGACCTCTGACAGACAAGGGGTCCAACTTCTAGGTTATATGAACCTTTAGTGGAGTCATTGTTAGTTTTACACAGTGGCAGTATTGTAACCAATGTGGTATAAGGTGCAGCCACTGCACACTGGCTACCATTAAGAATTGGGAAGTTCTTTTATAAAGAATCTCGGTGACCTACCCCTCCACAGGAAGGGTAGGTAAGTCTCACCCTGCCTCCACGTGGTGACCTCGGGGGACACCTCCCTGTTTTTATCAGTATTTTATTTTATAGAGGCTGAATGTGAAGCTGAAGGGGGAGGCGGCGTGGGGGCACAATTGGTTCCCCCACATATAGAGTTTAATTTCCTTTTTAATGTTTTTAGTGACGAAATTGTTTTAAAATTATAATTATAATTATTTTTTAAAGTGTAAAGTGTGCAATTTTTTTCTTTTTCTGTCTTTTATTATTATTTGGTATTAAAAAAAAAAAAAGCTTAACAATGTTGATGACCCTTGTCCCTCAGGGGGTGAGCGCTGCATTGGCCTTGCCAGCCAACAGTGGCCCTCCAATGGGGCAGTGGCGGGGAGGGGTCTCCAGTCTGCCCTGTGGGGGACAGGAAAGGGAAAGAATGCTTGAGACTAGTAGCGATTAATGTGAATGGAATGGTGAATGAGGTGAAAAGGAGAGAGATTGTGGAGTGTGCTAGAAAGAGTAAAATAGGTGTGTGTAGGGTGTCTGAAACTCATATGAAAGGATAGGGGGTGGAAGAGTGTGGGAATGGAGGGAAGAGTGTGTTGTGGGAAGGAATGGAAGGAGGCGTGCTATGGACTGTGTAATGACTGCTACTGATGTCTAGGGTTTTTAGCAGATTAACGCATCACTACAAATAAACACAGAAAGGATATGAAAAGCCAAGTCATTGAATTCAATAATCATATACTTAACAATTAGCTTACAACACAACAAATTAAATTAAACACAACAATTTACATACAATAATTTACAAATAAATAGAAATAATCCCATTATGAAAGAACAAGTTAGTGAATATATCTTCCAAGATTACAATTACATATAAATTATCCCAGTAATGAAAGAACAAGTTAGTTAGTATATCTTCCAAGATTCTGCCTTCTGAAAACTGACAATTGGTATTACCACATCGATGTAAGTAAGGTGAAGTCCGTTTATAACACCACCGTTACCAGGAGGAAAGAGACACCAGCCACCATACCAGATACCATAATGTGAAGGTACCCATATTAGCTTGATTGATTTATGGGCATAAAACAGCTTACTAATGATATTACCATGTATTTCGTTGTTAGTTGTATTTACGGATTTAAAAGCTTGAAGTGAACTTAATGAATCAGTAAAGATCCTATCGTGGGTTGTCGATAGGGCACAATCCAAAGCTTTATTAATAGCGAAAAGTTCTGCACGAAAATCGAGGTATGATTCGGCAGTCTGAATCTTAACTGACATTCAGTCGACCACACACCTGCACCCACACATTCATCCGTCTTGGAGCCGTCGGTATAAAGATGGAAATATTGAAGATGTTTAACAATTATCTCACGAAACCTCTGGTGTACCTCCACCTCCGTCACCCGGGATTTAACCCCTGGCAACCAGGAATCCACTATAGTGAAGGGGGGTGTTACCAGGGTGCAATGTTTACTAAAACCAGGGAATCTGAGGGATCTCACGCCAGTGCCCTCCGGGGCCATGCGACGCCCAGGCGGATAACTCGGCCCTTCCGAGGCCTATCGCCATGGCCCCCCGGCTGCAAATGCCTCACCAAGGCATTACCGGGAGGATGACTCGGCTCCCCGGGTACCTGAACTTCGGGCCTGGTCCCCATTGGCCTCACGCCAGTGCCCCCTGGGGCACAGGGGTTCCCGGACGGATGACTCGGTCCCTCTGCCAGAGGCCTAGCGCCATGGGCCCCCGGGTGCTGTTGCCGTAGCAAGGCATTCCCGGGAAGATGACTCGGCACCCTGGATTTCTTAGCACAGTATACTAGAAGTTGTTGATCTCGTCTCAAACAGACGCTCGATTCGAGTGCAACGTAGGGCTCCAAAACACACATTCAAACACGCATTCTGCACAACATCCAACCCTTTCAACACAGACTCAGTTGCCAAACCAAACACCATTGACCCATAATCTACTCTAGATCTAATCAGGGATTTATATAGCATTAGCAATGACTTCCTATCTGCTCCCCATTGGCTACCAGAAATGTACTTCAGCAAAGTAAGTGCTATTAAACATTTAGTTTTTAACTGACTGACATGGACTCGCCATGTCAGTCGACTGTCAAACTGCAGTCCAAGAAATTTAGTAGAATTTTGAATAGGTAGGGGGTTGTCACCCATAGTCAGCCGGACGTCTGGCTTCTTCCTATGAGTGAAAATAACCACTACTCTCTTTCTTATTGAAAACTTAAAACCCCACTGGAGGCCCCAATTGTGAATCAAATCCAGTGCTAATTGGATCCGAGTTGCCGAAAACTCTGCATTACAGCTGGAGTGCCATATTGCACAGTCATCGGCGTACAGTGAGTATTTAAGATTTCGAGGAGGAGCTGGTAGAATGTCATTGATCATACATAGAAATAAGGTCAGAGACAGAACACTCCCCTGGGGGACCCCATTTGCCTAAACAAATATGTCCGAGAAAGTGACTGTTTCCGAAAAAAGCTTGACAGATAAAGTTCTGTTAGAAATGAAGTTTTTAACAAAAAAGGGCAGGTTACCGCGTAATCCCATCGCATATAGTTTCCTGAGGAGGCCATGTCGCAACGTCATGTCGTAGGCTTTTTCAATATCTAAAAATACTGCAATCAAAAAATGTTTTTTGGCAAATGCCTCTTGAATTTGAATTTCCAGGTTTACTAGCTGATCGAGCGTCTGGCGACCTTTACGGAACAATTAAGAGATCATTTTCAGCTCTATTTATACCAAATGTTTGAAGCCCAGCTGTCTTATTCAGTGTCTTAAAGGTAATTTGGAGTGATTCGAGACTAGAGGAGTCAACTGGAATAGAGTGAAGCTCAAAACATTCGATCTATCTCATAGGGTTGAACATATCTCATGAAGTTTGAACAGATTATAGGATATGATAGTCGGAGTACAGGACCAGGGTCATGACTGTGTTTGTGTATTCCTTCGTCTGTGTCTGTGTGTGTGTGTGTGTGTGTGTATTCCTTCGTCTGTGTCTGTGTGTGTGTGTGTGTATTCCTTCGTCTGTGCCTGCGTGTGTGTATTCCTTCGTCTGTGTTTGTGTGTGTGTATTCCTTCGTCTGTGTCTGTGTGTGTGTATTCCTTCGTCTGTGTGTGTGTGTGTGTGTATTCCTTCGTCTGTGTCTGTGTGTGTGTATTCCTTCGTCTGTGTGTGTGTGTGTGTATTCCTTCGTCTGTGTCTGTGTATTCCTTCGCCTGTGTGTGTGTGTGTATTCCTTCGTCTGTGTCTGTGTGTGTGTATTCCTTCGTCTGTGTCTGTGTGTGTGTGTGTGTATTCCTTCGTCTGTGTCTGTGTGGATGTGTGTGTATTCCTTCGTCTGTGTCTGTGTGTGTGTATTCCTTCGTCTGTGTTTGTGTGTGTGTATTCCTTCGTCTGTGTCTGTGTGTGTGTATTCCTTCGTCTGTGTCTGTGTGGGTGTGTGTGTATTCCTTCGTCTGTGTCTGTGTGTGTGTATTCCTTCGCCTGTGTGTGTGTGTGTATTCCTTCGTCTGTGTGTGTGTGTGTCTGTGTCTGTGTATTCCTATATATGTCTGTGTGTGTGTATTCCTATATGTGTCTCAGTGTGTGTATTCCTATGTGTGTCTGTATTCTTACGTGTGTGTGTGTGTGTGTGTACTCCTTCGTCTGTGTGTGTGTGTGTGTGTGTGTGTGTGTGTGTGTGTGTGTGTATTCCTTCGTGTATGTGTGTGTGTGTGTAAGTATTCCTTCGTCTGTGTGTGTGTGTGTGTATTCCTAACCTAAACAATAAGTATCCACATATTACCACTCTCAGGGAAAAGTCCTTCACTGTGCATGGTCCCAAACTATTCAACTGTCTGTCGAAAAATCTACGCCAATTAGACTGCCCACTATCAACATTTCAGAAAAAACTCGACGAATTCCTGCTCACCATACCAGACCAACCCGCTCTTCCACATTACTATCAACCATCGCCTTCATACAGTGTGATTCATCAACTACAGTAACAGCACTACAAGGACGGCGCATCAGTGTGACCCTAGACACCCAGATGTCCCAAGCTATACTTCAGGAACTTCAAGTGTGTGTCTGTGTCTGTGTGTGTGTCTGTGTGTGTACTCCTTCGTCTGTGAGTGTATTCCTATGTGTGTGTGTGTATTCCTATGTGTGTCTGTGCATGTCTGTGTGTGTATTCCTTCGTCTGTGTGTCTGTGTGTGTGTGAGTGTATTCCTTCGTCTGTCTGTGTGTGTGTGTGTGTGTGTGTTACTCTGTGTGTGTCTGTGTGTATGTATATGTATGTGTGTGCATTCCAGTGTAAGTGTGTGTGTATTCTTATGTGTGTCTGTGCATGTTTGTGTGTGTATTCCTTCGTCTGTGTGTGTGTGTGTGAGTGTATTCCTTCGTCTGTCTGTGTGTGTGTGTGTGTCTTACTCTGTGTGTGTCTGTGTGTATGTATATGTGTGTGTGTGCATTCCAGTGTAAGTGTGTGTGTATTCTTATGTGTGTCTGTGTGTATATCTGTGTGTGTACTCCTTCGTCTGTGTGTGTGTGTATTCCTTCTACTGTCTGTGTGTGTGTGTGTGTGTGTGTGTATGGCTTTGTCTGTGTGTGTGCATTGCTTCGTCTGTGTGTGTGTGTGTATTCCTCTGTGTGTCTGTGTGTGTATTTCTTCTTCTGTGTGTGTGTTTTCCTTCGTCTGTGTGTGTGTGCGCGCGTGTGTGTGTGAGTGTGTATTTTTTCGTCTGTGTGTGTGTGTGTATTCCTTTGTGTGTTAATGTGTGTTTATTCCTTCGTCTGTGTCTGTATGTGTGTATTCCTTCGTCTGTGTGTGTGTGTGTGTGTGTGTGTGTGTATTCCTTCGTGTGTGTGTGTGTGTGTTCCTTCGCCTGTGTGTGTGTGTGTGTTCCTCTGTGTGTGTCTGTGTCCGTATATGTGTGTGTGTGTGCATTCCTGTGTGTGTGTGTGTTTCTGTGTGTGTGTGTGTGTGTGTTCCTCTGTGTGTGTGTGTTTGTGTATTCCTATGTGTGTCTGTGTGTGTGTATTTCTTCGTCTGTGTGTGTGTGTGTGTGTGTGTATTCCTATGTGTGTGTGTGTGTGTATTCCTTCGTCTGTGTGTGTTTATTCTTATGCGTAACTCTGTGTGTGTGTGTGTGTGTGTATTCCATCGTCTGTGTGTATGTATTCTTATGCGTAACTCTGTGTGTGTGTGTGTGTGTGTGTGTGTATTCCATCGTCTGTGTGTGTTTATTCTTATGCGTAACTCTGTGTGTGTGTGTGTGTGTGTATTCCTTCGCCTGTGTGTGTGTGTGTGTGTGTGTGTGTGTATTTCTTCGTGTGTGTGTGAATATTTCTTCGTCTGCGTATGTGTGTATTTCTTAGTCTGTAATAATAATAAAAATAATAATAATAATAACAATAAACGGTTATTGACATGAGGTTTAGCCTAGGCTGAAAATATACTTGTGTGTGTGTGTGTGTGTGTGTGTGCAGTCCTATGTGTGTGTGTGTGTGTGTGTGTGTGTGTGTGTGCATTCCAATGTGTGTGTTTGTGTGTGTGTGTGTGTGTGTGTGTGTGTGTGTATTCCTTCATCTGTGTGTGTGAGTGTGTATTCCTTCGTCTGCGTATGTGTGCGTGTGTATATTCCTCCGCGTCTGTGTGTGTGTGTATTTCTTTGTCTGTCTGTGTGTGTGTGTGTGTGTGTGTGTGTGTGTGTGTGTGTGTGTGTGTGTGTATTCCTTCGTCTGTGTGTGTGTGTATGTGTATTCCTTTATCTGTGTCTGTGTGTCTGTTTGTGTGTGTGTATTCCTTCATCTGTGTGTGTGTGTGTGTATTTCTTCGTCTGTGTCTGTATGTGTGTGTGTACTCCTTCGTCTGTGTGTGTGTGTGTGTGTGTGTGTGTGTGTATTCGTTCGTCAGTGTGTGTGTATTCTTAAGTGTGTCTGTGTGTGTGTGTGTGTGTGTGTGTATTCCTTCGTATGTGTGTGTGTATTCCTATGTGTGTATGTGTGTGTGTGTGTGTGTATGTTCCGTTATAGGTCTGTGTATGTGTATTCCTATGTGTGTGTGTGTGTGTGTGTCCTATGTATGTCTGTGTGTGTGTGTATTTCTTCGCTAGTGTGTGTGTGTGTGTGTGTGTGTATTCCATCGTCTGTGTGTGTGTGTATGTGTGTTCCTTTGTCTGTGTTCTTACCTATTTGTTCTTACCTATTTGTTCTTACCTATTTGTATATTTACAGGATTGAGTGCAGCTCGTAATGTCCCGTATTTTAAAACACAATTATCATATTTTTCTTTAAAATTATGTATGTTTTTGACACACACCACTTCTTCTGGTAATTGGTTTCATTCATCTATTACTCTATTGTGTGTGTGTGTGTGTGTGTGTGTGTGTGTGTGTGTGTGTGTGTGTGTGTGTGTGTGTGTGTGTTTGACACACACCACCTCTTCTGGTAATTTGTTCCATTGATCTATTATTCTATTTGTGTGTGTGTGTGTGTGTGTGTGTGTGTGTGTGTTTGACACACACCACTTCTTCTGGTAATTTGTTCCATTGATCTATTATTCTATTTGTGTGTGTGTGTGTGTGTGTGTGACACACACCACCTCTTCTGATAATTTATTCCATTCGTCTATTACTCTATTTGGAAAACTATATTTCTGTACATCTTTATCTGCTCTTCTTATAATTAATTTCTTACTGTGTCCTCTCATTGTAGGTATTCCTTGTTGACACAAGTTTTCTATATCTATCTTTTCTTTTTCTGTGACACATTTGTAAACCATAATCATATCACCTCTCTTTCGTCTTTCTTCCCGTTTAGGTAATTTTGGATTGGATTCTTCCCGTAGTATTTTTATCACCATTCCTAACTTACTTAAAAAAATATTGTGTGAGGTATAGTCACTCACCATAATCCCTAGCCCACCTGAGTCAAAGCCCGAGATCTTTGAGAGGGCAGTTTCTGGATGACAGCCCACCCAAAGCCTCCTCCATTGGTTTGAAATGTGTGTGTCCTCGTGATGGTTTGGGTGGGCTGTCGTCCAGAAACCCCATGCTTCAGATCTCAGGCTTCAACTCAAGTGGGTTAGGGTTCGTGGTGCACAACTATACATTGAGATTTTTCCTCAAATGCTTACCATTTATGACAGGTGACTGGATACCACTCTCTCTCACACAAAGTTGAGAGGTATGTGAGGGAGAGTGGTATGTGGTGGGAGGAGGGACGCCAGTTAACGGGGAACAGGGGTTCATGGAGGCGATTCATTTGTGGCCAACCCTTCGGGGATTAAGGCGTTTGGCAATATATAGATAGATAGATAGATAGGACCACCATCACCTGTCAGGAAAAGTTTGTACAGAAACTGAGATTGTTGTGTTTGGAAGGGAAAATGGAGTAAACAGGTTGGAGGGATTAAATGGGGAGCAGATAATGAGAGAGATGAAGACAGGGAAAGAAGGAGGTGGAGGAGGCAATGAGAGAGATGAACACAGGGAAAGAAGGAGGTGGAGGAGGCAATGAGAGAGATGAACACAGGGAAAGAAGGAGGTGGAGGAGGCAATGAGAGAGATGAACACAGGGAAAGAAGGAGGTGGAGGAGGCAATGAGAGAGATGAACACAGGGAAAGAAGGAGGTGGAGGAGGCAATGAGAGAGATGAAAACAGGGAAAGCTTCAGGTTTGGATAGATGCGATGTAGAATGTCTGAAATATGGTGGAACAAGTATGATGGAGTGGTTGGTAAGGTTGTTGATGATGCTATGGTACCAGTACGATGCTCTGTTGTTTGTCTATGGAGATGGAGTCATCATACCGGTACCACATCATCATCGTCAACACCATGAATGTTCTTGAATACGGCCCGGTAATTCAACGGTACACAGACAGTAGAACAGTCGGCCTCAGCAATTCGTATACACCACTGTGACATCAACGGTTCGTAACAACTACAAAATTTAGTGCATTAATTTTCTAACACAAAACAATTCTAATAATGTTATTTGGGTAATACTTGAATCAGTCAGCAGAACAATTATGTGCAGAATAAGGACCCCTTTTAATCAATACACTGTGTATGAATTCCTGAGGCCGACTGTACAGCCACAATCAAATAACCACCGACACTTTCCTTCCATCGTACAAAAGATCAGTATCATATCAAAACATAATCATACAACACGTTATGTCTTCTCAACCCCCTCAATTATTATTATTATGAGGTGCTGCAAAATCATACATGTATTGTTCTTTATTACCAAGATATTTACTACGATGGAGGGAAAGTGTCGGTGGTTGGTTATTTGATCTAGTAAGAAAATACAACAATTGGGAGAACAGAAACAATGGATGGAGTACATTTATTAAGTGAAGAAGTATGTATTAATAATTGAGTTTAAATAAATGTATCACACAAACAACAACAACAACAACAACAATAATTAATTCACTATACCACATGCATCACTAAGTATCATAACAATAACAATTGATCTTTACACTAAATCATTACCACAAAGTATTTTCACTTCAGTTTAATTAATTAATTACTTTATTGAATGAATGTTGATCTAAAAGTCTAAAAGAAGACTAACAGGAAATATAGGAGAGATTGATTGATTGATTGATATTAGGAGCCACAACAGCGAGGTCATATAGCGCCAGAAAAAGGCGATAGAGAGGTGAGACATCAAGCAGGAAGGAAATAGAAATAAAAGAGAATATAGGAAAGAGAGATTGGAAAGGAGAGAATTAGAGACAGATTAGAACATTAAAAGGGAAAGAAAAAACTAATGAATATAAACACTTAGACAAAAGAGATTTTCTCCTTGTATTCTAAAAAGTCTCTCTCTCTCTCTCTCTCTCTCTCTCTCTCTCTCTCTCTCTCTCTCTCTCTCTCTCTCTCTTTATGACACACATACACACACTAGCATAGTACCACTCTATCTTTCACACACACATACAGTCTCTCTCTCTCTCTCTCATAGATAATTAAAGGGAGTGAATAAACTGACAATTAACCCAAGACAAATGATACCTTTAAATGGTAAATGTATACTTTTTTATGTTATATATATATATACAGCATTAGATGATAATGATTGTATGCTATTTCAGGGATCACGATGGACATTCCAAGCTACAAGGATGGATGGACAGATAGGACAGTGGGACATCAAGCCAGACCAGATGCAGGTGGGGATGGAACACACACACTCACTTTACCTTCAAGTACAGCCACAATCAAATACATTCGAGCTCGTAAATTCTAGACCACGTACTGAGATGTTTATGTCATTTGAGCTGGTAACACTGAATGGGGGAAGAATCCACAGAATAGGTGGAACATTGTAGAACGATATGTTACTACAGTCTTTAACCTACAATGAAACCTTCTCCACACAGTGTTACCAGCTCAGATGACATACATACCGTCATCACTATGGCACGTGGTCGTGAATTTACGAGCACGAGTGTACAAATGAAGGGAACTTATGCTGCCGACTGTACCAGCTGCTACAATAATAATAATAATAATAATAATAATAATAATAATAATAATAATAATAATAATAACCTCTTTCTCTTACTTGTATATATGAATATTTTTTTTACCGTAAGTACTTTTAATTTTTCAGAAGCCTCCTGAAGAAGAAGAAGAAGAAGAAGAAGAAGAAGAGAGAGAGAGAGAGAGAGAGAGAGAGAGAGAGAGAGAGAGAGAGAGAGAGAGAGAGACTGTGTGTGTGTGTCTGTGTGTGTGAGAGAGAGGTACTGTGTGAGTGTGTGTGTGTATAAGAGACTATGTGTGTCAGAGAGAGAGAGAGAGAGAGAGAGAGAGACACTGTGTGTATGTTGGTGTGAGAGGAACTGTGTGTGTAAGAGAGATAAAGTGTGAAAAAATAAACTGTGTGTTCGTAGAGAGTGATATTAATGTGTGTGAGAGAGAGATTATGTAAGAGAGATTGCATTTGTGTGTGAGAGAGAAAGAGAGAGAGACTGTGTGTGTGAGAGAGAGGGAGACTTTGTGTTTGTGTGTGAGAGAGAGAGAGAGAGAGAGACTGCGTGTATGTATGCATATGAGAGGAACTGTTTGTGAGAGAGAGAGAGAGAGAGAGAGAGAGAGAGAGAGAGAGAGAGAGAGAGAGAGAGAGAGAGAGAGAGAGAGAGACTGCGTGTATGTATGCATGTGAGAGGAACTGTTTGTGTGAGAGAGAGAGAGAGAGAGAGAGAGAGAGAGAGAGAGAGAGAGAGAGAGAGAGAGAGAGAGAGAGACTGCGTGTATGTATGCATGTGAGAGGAACTGTTTGTGAGAGAGAGAGAGAGAGAGAGAGAGAGAGAGAGAGAGAGAGAGAGAGAGGGAGACTTTGTGTTTGTGTGTGAGAGAAGAATAGAGGATACAGCGAGAGAGAGAGAGAGTTACAAGGAGTTACAAGGAAAAGAAGTACCCTAGGGGACCTTACGATCCATACAAAGAGGGTACCTGTGGGTTTAGTTGCGCAAGTAGGCGACCGTCCTCGAATGTGTCATGTGAAACCATCAAGGAACACTCGCACAACTGCTTAAACACCTAGACGGTGGTTTAAGGCTTTGTCTAATCTGGACTTGAACTGATCCACAGAGTTGCTGTTGACCACATCAGCAGGAAGCACGTTCCAAGTACCGCAGATGCTGTATGTAAAGAACTTACCACACAGATCACGGTTGTATCGCTTTAGTTCAAGTTTGTAGCCATGATTCCTGGTTGTGCCCTCACTGAGTTGGAAAATGTCCCTGTAGTCTACATTGTCAAAGCCTCGTAGTATTTTAAACACTTCGATAAGCTGACCACGCAGTCTCCGGGTTTCCAAAGAGAACAGGTCGAGTTCTGCCAACCGATCTTTATAGCTCTTGTGTCTAAGAGAGGGCATAAGTTTGGTTGCCCTGGCTTGCACTCGTTCCAATCTCGCGATATCCTTCCGGTAAGAAGGACTCCAAAACTGGACTGCATACTCCAGGTGCGGTCGGACAAGGGAATTGTACAGACAAAGTACTATCTCCTTGTTCCGGTATCCAAACTGTCGCTTTATGTACCCTAACATCCTTTGGGCTTTCTTCTCAGCCTCAATACACTGCTTTGAGAACTTGAGGTCGCTGGTGATAGTTACACCCAAGTCTTTCTCAGTATCAGTGCTTACGAGAGCATTGCCCTTAAGGTTATACTCTGTTCGGGGGTTTCTGTGCCCTATATGCATAACTTTGCATTTGTTCACGTTAAATGGCATTTGCCACGTGTCAGACCACTCCCCGATCTTCCTAAGATCTTCTTGTAAGCGGGTAGTATTTCCTTCTTTCGCGACATTCATACCAAGCTTAGTATCATCGGCGAATTTGGAAATCTTGGCAACCATGTCACCATCCACGTCATTAACATAGATGATAAACAGTAGTGGTCCCAGAACAGAACCTTGGGGAACACCGCTAGTAACGGGCACCCACTCTGAAGCCTGTCCATTCACTACCACCCGCTGCCGTCTGTCACTTAGCCAGTTCTCTATCCAATTTGCCACATTTCCGTCTATGCCCAGTGCACGCACTTTCCGAAGGAGGCGGCGGTGGGGTACCTTATCAAAGGCTTTCTGAAAGTCTAAGTAGACAACATCGACCGCTTTATCCCGATCATGCTCACTGAAAACAAAATGGAAGAATTCCACCAGATTTGTGAGGCATGACCGGTGCTGCCGGAACCCATGCTGGGAACCCCTCAGTAGCAAATTTGATTCTAAGTGTGCTGTTATTTTGTCCACCATGATGCTCTCCATGAGTTTACAGACTATCGAGGTTAAACTGATGGGTCTGTAGTTTGACGGTTGGCTAGCATCTCCCTTCTTGAAGATAGGAGTCACCTCTGCCTCACGCCAGTCTCTAGGAACGCTTCCAGTCTGGATTATCCTGTTGAAGACCATGCACAGGTGCCGTGATACTTCACCATGCACTTCTTTCAACACTCTAGGTAAGAACCCATCCGGACCGGGGGACTTGTTTGCTTTTAATTCGATTATTTTTCTCTCGATTTCTTCTTGGGTGAAGACCATTGACTCCAACTTCTCACTGAAGGAGTCCAAAGGTTCGGGAATGGGACCACTCTCCTCAGAGAACACTGAAGAGAAGTACTCATTTAAGAGGTTAGCATTTTCTGCATCAGAGTGCATCAATGCTCCATCCTCATTCACCAAGGGACCGATCCTGCGTCGGATTGGTTTACGGCCATTCACATAACTGTAAAACTCCTTGGGGTTCTCTTTGCAGAGTCTAGCCACACGGACCTCCTCAGCACGCTTAGCCGCCCTTATTTTGGACTTCACGTTTCGATTCAGTCTTCTATGACCGTCAAAGTCCCCAGATGCCTTCGCTCGACGATACGCAGTTCTCCTCTCCCTTGGTAGGTTACGGATTTCCCGATTAAACCACTTCGGTTGAATGAACTTCTGACCTGTTCCCTTCAGAGGAATAAAGCGCGACTGAAGTTCCATGAAGGAAGACAAGAATGACCTCCACAGATCATCAGCACTCTCTCCCTCCTCTAGTTCCATTTCAGCAACGCCTTCACGAAGACCTGCAAAGTCCGCTCTCCCCATGTCTAATTTTCTATGCACCGGGGTCACGGACTCCATATTAGGGACCTTAACTGAAAATCTTATAAGCTTGTGGTCGCTTCCACCTATTTCTTCATTTACAGAGAGGTCTTGAATGATGTCATCCTCGGAGGTGAGGACCAAGTCGAGTATGTTAGCACCTCTTGTTGGCTCCCTTACCCATTGAGTGAGGAATTCATCATTTACAAACTCCAAGAGTGGTGTGTTCTCGGCAGAGGGCTCTCTGGTTTCCCAGTCAACATGTGTGTTGAAGTCCCCCATAAGGATGCACACCCTGCCGTCCACTAGTTCACCCAGCAACTGGTATAGGTCCCTGTCCATCTCATTGAGTTGTCCAGGGGGTCTATAAAGCAGAAGGGTTCTGTATTTTGCAGTGCCTATTTCTAGGTCAACTCCAAGGAGCTCGTGGTTCGATGTGATGTTGCAGGTCATCGATTTGATGGAGTTCTTTACATACAACAGCACACCACCACCCCCTCTGTCCTCTCTATCTTTGTGGAAGAGTTGGTAGCCTGGAATCACGAATTCCCCTTCAAGATCTCTGTCTGAGGTTCTCAACCATGACTCCGTTATGGCCACCATCTCGGGTTCCTCTGTCGCAACGAGGGCCCGCAGTTCCAAAAACTTGTTTCGGATGGACCTGGCGTTGAACAATAGAACCTTCAGGGAACGCCCAACTGCAGGGCTCCCTATACTCTTCCGTTTCCCGGTTTGGTCATTGTCTTGGTAGTGCTGGGGATATCCTTCTTCAGGATCTCAGCGAATGTCTTCTCTGGGGTCACTCTAGCATAGCGACGAGGGCTCTCCTCCACGCTCGGTCGAGTGCTCCTGAGACATCATCGGACGGCGTCTTCCATTAATTTGGAAAGCACTTCTTTCCCCTTTAGTGAGAGATGTGTGCCATCCCTCTGGTAGAGGTCGTCTCTACCAAAGAGTGAGGTGTAGGGGTCCACAAAGAACACCCCCTCGGCAGTACACAAATCAGCCAGGCGCTGATTTACTGCAATGTTCTTTGACAGAGCAGTCCCTAAAGGGCCTCTCCTTGGGAGCATGCCAACAACTACCCTTCTGTGGGTTTTTGACCCACAGTCGTCTACTGCACCGAGCACATCCGAGAGGACTCCTTCGGTCATGCCTACTCTACCATTTCTCAGGTAGATGTCATTACCACTCACCATGAGTGCAATGACAGCAGATCTGGACGTTTGGATCCTCTCAGCTTCCTTTCGGAGGTCAGCATTGCCACAACCTGGCAAACAATTCACCTTCACAGAAGTGTGAAGGCGATCTGCCATTAGGGGTTTCAGCCCTCGTGCCTGGGAATCACCTACAATGTGTATATCCACAGGCCTCTCCTTGGTAGGAGCAAGAGATGCCTTGTGAGGAACCCGAGAGTGTTTTGAATTCCTGCCGGGCTCGTCACTTCCTCCAGGTTGCTTCTTCTTCGTCTTCTTTTCCTTCTTCATTTTCTTTTCCTTCTTATTTGATTCCTCACTTTCCTCTAATCCCTCCTCAATTGTCTTCTTTGGTTTTTCTTCCTTCTCCATATTCCCCTCCTCTTTTCCATCCCACTTTTCTGCAGTCTCTTTTCCTTCTGCAGTCTCTTCTCCCTCTTCATTGTTGCTGTTCTTCTTCTTGTTGTTCTTCTTCTTGTTGTTCTTTTTCTTGTTCTTCTTCTTCTTCTTCTTTACCGCCGTGGTGGAGCTCTCCGGTGAAGAAGCTCCTTGGACTGCCTTGTCTCTCACATGGCAGTCACACCTCTGCGAGTCCATTTGGAGAACTTCCTCCTTTAGGGAGTTGTTCTCCTTCGTGAGCAGTGAGATGTGCTTCATCAACCTCTCCTCGAGTTTGCAAAAGTCGCAGACACTCGAGGAGTCTAGGTCGCTCGCACTCCTCCCGCTGAAGTCCTCACACCAGCGGTACACCTTGCATGTAGTACATGTAAATTTTCTTGCTGATGGACCAGTCATCTCGCTCTAATTCAATTTCAGACCAATAATATAAAAGAAAGGGTAGTGTGATTTGGTCTCGCATAAGTCTCATCCGCCTACTTCCAGAAGGTTTTCGGTCGTTCGGCCAACAGAAACCTTATGAGCCAAGCACACCAACCCTAAGGTCTCCCCTGGGTCGGACGGCCCCAATCGTGCCGCAGCTCCCAACTGAGCAGCACAAGAGTCCTAAGTAAATGGGACTCTGATTTTTCGACAGGGGTGCTTGAAGTGTAACCGTCGTCCTACTAATCCCTACTAATCCTCCATCCGCGGCCAAACTTAAAGCAAATAGTAAAACTAAATGTCCACGACTTAATCCGAGATCTTTTACTGGCCTGGCAGCCAGCGAGGCACGAAAGCTCTCTCACCAAAGAGCAGTCGAGCCTTTAGGCACCTAAGAATGGTCACAGGGAGCTGGTCAGGCTTATTAATCTAAGAGAATACCTACGGGGGTCCTGAGGCATCTCCATTACTCGTACCCCACACGCCTGAGATCCCTTCAATCTCAGCCCTTTCGAAACCTGTGAGCGTTAAAAGGCGTTGTTTTAGGAGGTTCCAAAGCCTCCCTTCTCACACGGCATAAGGTAGCTGGTGAGGTCCTTAACAATAAAAACTTATATCGAAAGTGATGAAGATTTAATTTTTTTTTTTTTTTTTTTTTTTTTTTTTTTTGTTAGGACAGTTGAAGAGCAGTTGTGAAACTTAATATTAACATGAAGATTTGACAACTCTTAGTCAGGATCCTAATAACGCTACCTTTCTGGCACGGGTAACCCAACTGGACTAAATGTCCCCCAGCATAGCTAGCAAAATTCAAACAGATCACACAAGCTCTCTCACCGACGGCAAGGTGGTTGTCTCGAGAGAGAGAGAGAGAGAGAGAGAGAGAGAGAGAGAGAGAGAGAGAGAGAGAGAGAGAAATAACTGTGTGTGTGTGTGAAAGAGAGAGAGACTGCATTTTTGTGAGAGATTGATGTAAGTGTGTGAGAGAGAGAATTTTTGAGTGAAAGAGAAAAAATGAGAGACTTCGTGTGTGTGTGAGAAAGATAGCTGTGTGTGTGTGTGTGTGTTTGTGTGTTTGTGTGTGTATGTGTTTGTGTGTGTGTGTGTGTGTGTGTGTGTGTGTGTATAAAAATTTATGTGACATTTTAAAAACAATTTGTAAATGAATAAATATATAAAGAAAAAAATAAATATATAAAATTAACTTTATGTTTGTTGTCCCTCTCCTTTAATTTCCTCTCTCTCTCTCTCTCTCTCTCTCTCTCTCTCTCTCTCTCTCTCTCTCTTGGTGCACATACAAATGAAATCTCTCTTACACACACAGTTCCTCTCTCTTTCTCAGTCTCTCTCACACACACAAACAGTTCTTCTCACATACATACACGCAGTCTCTCTCTCTCTCTCTCTCTCTCTCTCTCTCTCTCTCTCTCACAAATACAAAGTCTCTCTCTCTCTCTCTCTCTCTCTCTCTCTCTCTCTCTCTCTCTCAAATACAAAGTCTTCCTATCTCTCTCTCTCACACACACACACAGTCTCTCCCCAACACAAAGGCAATCTCTCTTTCATACAGTCTCTCTCTCTCACACACACATCGATATCACTCTCAGCAAAAACACACACAGTTTTCTCTCTCTCTCTCTCTCTCTCTCTCTCTCTCTCTCTCTCTCTCTCTCTTCGTTCTTGCTGTCCAATAATAATAATAATAATAAATAAATAAATGATAATGTGTTTCAATTTCCTTATTATAAAATTAAATGTAAATATTAATTATCCCATGAATTAAATGGGTTTAATATTTATCAATAATCAATTTAGGTGTAAAATAATGGAAAATAATAAATAATTCATGTGTTAACAAAATTATCATAAGAATAAACGAAAAAATAAATGAGTCTGTGTTAAAATTAAACCTTTTTCTCTTATGAATAAAACTGATAATAGGCGAGCCCACACTTTGAGTGATGTTGCCAGATGGTGGTCTATTTTTTATCTGCGACATTTTAAGTGCTGGACATGGGTAACTCAGTTAAATTTCATACCTTATTTTACACTAGAAAATGAGCGTTCTAGTTCACGACCTTTTACTTAGATGTATAAAAAAATACATACCTTTGTGTTTTCGCATAATATATGCTGAATATACTATATTTTTCATATAAATTAGTAAATAGTAAAAGTCGAAATGTGTGCATTAAGCGGCTTTCATGAACTGCATGAGTATAACAGCCTACAAATATTAACAATTGTAGTTAGCATGACCCATACCATGAAGCAGAAAATGTTGAAATGCCATATGTTCACATTTATTAGCATTAGAAATATGCATACCTTGCGCTGCCAGACGCATGAAGAGGTGAAAGCAAGGCTACTGAATGTGTGGATACTGCGGGGATCGCACACTGGTTGCTGCAGCAGCAGAGAACGTATCGTACGGAGACACCAATATATTATCAACATCTTATTGTGATTTAGTACTGTTACTATCATTGATGACGTAAAATGTAAAATATAATTATAAAAGGCCTGTATAAGTTTGTATATCATTCTAATTTTGTTATATTTGCGTATAAGCGGACTAAAAAGCCTCTTCTGAAATAATAGGAGATATATTTTTATTTATGGCTGTATTCGTATGAAAATAAGTCCAAGATAAGTTAAAAATATGTATAAAATATTGAATAAGTTATAATAAGTTGTTCCACAATAGGAAGCCCAATATAGCTTTGCCCGACATAGGACATTTTTTCCAGCCTAGAAATCGCCATCAAAATGCCGTTTGGCAACTCGCTTTAAAGTGTGGGCTCGCCTATTGGTGGCAATATTGGAGCAACTTGATTCCTCCAAACCATTCCAAGCAACAGAGTAGATAGATACCATAATAATATGTATTAATTAATCCTGTTTCCTGACATATTTTGGAAGAATCAATGTACTCCAAAGTTACTACAAGGAACCTCAGATCTCTCTAGGGTAATTTTGGAGCAAACTGATAACTCCAAACCATATTATGACGTCATTACAAAGAGAGAGAGAGAGAGAGAGAGAGAGAGAGAGAGAGAGAGGGGTAATAGAGGAGGGTGAGGGTAGGGGAGGGGTGTGGGGTGTAAAGGAAGGGGTATGTGGAGAGAGAGAGACAGAGAGAGAGAGAGAGAGAGCAGTGTTGCCAGGTCTGCTTGACGAAATTTCTATAATATCCCCATTGGTACCTCTGATTCCCCATATCTAGGGAAAATTCTCCATACTTGGCATCACTTATAGAGAGAATGTTGGCTCAAAATTAATGTTTGAATGGCAGTCCATAAAGGGGGTTACTAAGTTGACTTCCCCTCCCCCCTACCCCCCATCCACTCTACCCATACCCCCTCCCTCCCACCCATGCCGCTACCCCCCCAACACCATACCCCCCTCCCCACTCCCCCAGCCCCCCTTGATTATCGTATAATGACGTCATGATTTGGTGGAGAATGTAGTTCACGTTTTGGTTCATAATTAATTTATTATTAATTATTTACAATTAATAATTATATCCTTAAATTTCCCATAATTTTCCCTACATTTTGATATAATAATTTTTTTAATTACGCAATTAATTAACGAATTTAGCGAATATTTTCTATTTATAATTTCCAACCGTGACTAATTGGTACACTGGAGCACTTTGGGTGCTCCAAGGTATCTCAGGCAACACAACTTAATGCAAGAATAATACAGTTTGGAGGAATCAGTTTGCTCCACAATTACCCTATGGAAATCTGGGTTCCTTTATAGTACTCTGATTCCTCCAAAATATGTCACACAACATCCTTTTTTTCAACCTCGTCCTTCAAGATAGATCCAACATTTTTACAGATGAGGAGAATTACTGGGCCACTCGTCATTACCATAGAAGTCATTGTTGTTGTCCTTCAGAAGGTTCTGGCTGGGTTCAAAGCACTTTCACATATGGTGCTTGGTTGTGCAGAAAGGTAACCTGAGTGATATCTACAACATTTTGAGAGTCTTGAAGAAAGGGAATGACAAGCTTTGTCAAGATCTTCTCCCCAAAATAATCTCCATCCCAACTTTACCCCCGAGGCTTTATCACCCACATCATCCACCATACAGTGAAGTCCTTGACCCTCTTGGCCTCGTCTTGTCATTACTATCACTTACATTTTCTAATGCCACAGTAGAAAGAATATTTTCACAGATGAATGTTGTTCACTCTAAACTGAGAAATCGTCTCAGTGTTAGGTCAGTAGAGGCATTAATTGTTAAAAATAAAGTATGGATTGGTTCATTATTTTCAATCCTGTGTAAACTTTGAGCCTTCTGATGATATGATCAGAAGTTTCAATTCTAAAGGTTCTGAAGAGGAGGAGGAGAATAATATTATTGCTCTTGATGTACTACAATAAGAATCTGTGGCTGTAGGTATGTATACTGTATATCTAATTGTCATTATTAACATTGTTTAGCTAAGTTCTCATAGGCCTAGTTAGTCCTTACGGAAAATAAAACTAGCATTTTTAAGTTTACCTTCAGCAAAGTTCAGTTATATGGTTGTCAAATATTAAGTAATTGTTTTTCTTTAGTGAGGAGAAATGTATTAATACAATATTCATGTACATTAAAAAGAAACAATAAAATTTGTCTTTATTTGTTTTGTGGGATCTTCATTTCAATCTGTGGGAAAAAAATCCTTATTCTGTGGGAAATTGGTACTACAAAATTGGCAACACTGGTTGTGACTGAGTGGATGAACTGAATGATTCCCTGATTAGGAAAGTGACAGAGGTGGGTGAGAGAAGGATAGGAAGGGTGAGGAATAGCAATAAAAGAAGATTGATGAAGAGCTGGTGGAATGAAGATATTGAGAATGCGAGGAAGGAGAGTAATAGGAAGTGTAGAAGACTAAGGAAAAATGTAGGCAATAGTGAGGAAGATAGAATAGCATATGAGGAGGCATGGAAGGAGTATGAACTGCAGGAGCCGGTGGCGGCAGGTTCGAAAACTGAGAGCTGAGTTTCCCAAATAATGTAAACTTTATTAAAGTTACCACATAAACTAAAGTGAAAAATAAGAGAAGAAGATGGCTAGTCGAAGTGCAAGAAGCGGAGCACGAAGAGAAGACAGCTGTGGAAGATGTGAAAACAGAGTAAAACAACAGGAGAGAGGAATACAATGTGATATGTGTAGTGTCTGGTTCCACATCGGATGTGAGCAGGTGAGTCCTACCCTATATAGAGAGTTGAAAGATTCGGAATCAGTATGGATATGTTCTGGATGTATACCAGTAGCAAAGAAGAGACTGTTAACACCAGACGGGGAATTAGGAAAAAAGATTGATGAGATGAAAAAGGAGTTGAGATCTTTCTTTGAGGAAAAAATGATGCAGTGGGAGGAGAGTTTAGATATGTTAGAGGAAATGAAGAAGGAAATGGAGTTAGAACTGAAGAAGAGATATAATGAAAGTAGAACTAAAAAGTGAAATGGTTGAAGATATGAAAGAGAGAGAGAAAGAGGAATAATATTATCATTTATAATTTAGAAGAACCCGAGGAATCAGAACCAAAGGAAAAGATACAGAAAGACATAGAAAACTCTCTGGATATAATACAAAGGGAAGTAAAAGTAGAGGATGTAGAAATTTTGGATGCAGCAAGATTAGGATTAATAAATGAACCTGGAAAGAAGAGACCACTCCTGTTAAAATTTAAAAAAACATGGATGAAATAGCAGATTCTAAAAAAATGCAAAGAACCTTAAGAATACAAACCATAGGCTAGCAAAAAGAATATCTATCACCTTGGATATGACTAAGAAAGAGAGACAACAAAATAAGGAGCTCTGGGAGGAATTAAAAAGAAAACGAGAACTGGGAGAAAAGGGATGGTATATAAAGGATGCAAAGTTAACGAGAAATAATTTTCAAGGAGAAAGAGGACAAATATATGGAGAGCATATGTAAGATTAAACTAATAAACATACAAGGGCTAACAAAAGTAAAGATGATGGAATTACGAGATTTAATTAAAAGTGATGAATTTTTATGTTTAACGGAAACACACCAAAAGTGTGAGAATATCAGTCTCTGTGATCACATATACTCAATAAGTAATATGAGGGAAATGGAGGAAAAGAAGGGAGGGAGGATTGATGATTTTGTCGGAGAAGGATGAAGATAGTAAAATTGAAAAGATAACAACTAGAAATAAGGATTTGTTATTTTGCAAGTGTAAATTAGGAAATATTTGTTTTAAGCTGCTTTTGGTCTATTTACCTGCGGGAAATAAAGAAGAGGATAAAAGAAGATACACTAGTTTAAAAACAGAAATAGAAGGTATAGTAGAAAATATAGGGGAGATACCCTTTGTCCTACTTGGGGATTTTAACGGACATTTGGGATTCCTTGGAGAGCAGGAAATGGATAGATGAGGGGAAGATGGGATTAACTGGATGGAAAACTATAATCTTATTCTACTAAACAATGACCAGAGGTGTGAAGGGTTGATAACATGGGAGAGAGGAAAATCAAAAAGTGTGATAGACTTTGTTCTGGTGAACCATAAATTTTATGTTGTATACGAAGCAATGAAAATAGAAGAAAGAAAAGAAATAACGGAATTATCTGACCCTAATTTGATTGAAATATTAATCAAAGGAGAGACACAAAATAGAAAATACACAAATGATCAATGGCAAGAAAATATTTATTATACAACAGACAAAGAAGCATTACAGATATATAAGGAAGAAGTGGAAGGAGAGTGCAATGAAGAGGTACAAGATATGGTAGAGTTTGGTGAAATCATGACAAGAAATGCAGAATGTATATTAAAGAAAAAGTATAGAAGGAGAAAGGATAAGAGACATATAAACAGGATTGAACCACCATGGATGTGTGAAGAAATTAGAAAGGAAATCAAGAAAAGAAAGAAGCTTAATAGAGAGAAACGAAATGAGGCTAGTGAAGAAGTAAAAGATAGACTTTGGAGCTTATATAAGGTACAAAAAGATAGGGTGAAAAGATTGATCAAAGAAGCAATAATAAAACATGAGAAAAAGGTGACAGAGGAGATGAATGGAAGTAGTGACAAAAGTAAGAGATTATGGTAATATATTGACAAATTAAAAGGTAAAGAAATAAACTATGATAAGGACAAAGGGGAATTATATAGTACAGAGGGAGGAATACTTAAACCAGAAGATGCAGCTCAAGAGCTTGAAATGTTTTGGAAGGATATATACCAAAATCATGACAATAACATAAAGAAGGTTTGGAACACACAAGAAAAAGGAAGGTACAACATTTTTATAGAGGAACAAATAATGAATGAAACTAATCAAGACAAGAGACAGTACATGGTAATGGAACATATGGATATGACTGTTGGAATGGGCCTAGCTCGGATAACAACAACCATGGAAGAACCAATAATAAATAAAGAAGAAATTATAAAAACATTAAAAGGCTTGAAAAACAAAAAGGCAGCTGGTCCAGATGGGGTAAAACCAGAATGCTACAAGGCATTGATAGATAGTGAAAAATGCATAGAAAAGTTACTATACTGTTTTAATAAAATAATTAGACAAGGAAAAGTCCCACAAACCTGGAAAACCTCAAGAACAGTAATGCTACCAAAAAAAGTTAAACCAACAGCCCAGGATTTAAGACCCATATAGCACTCACAAATATTGATTACAAAATATTTATGTCAATAATGAAGAGCAAAATAGAACAACAACTACAAGTTAATGATTTAAATAGTGAATTGCAGTCCGGATTTACACAGGGAAGAAGAATTGAAGACAATATACTCATACTCAGGTACTGTATTGAAAAAAGCTACAAAAACAAGACACCATTAATCGTAGCAGCAATAGACTTTAAGAAGGCATAGGACTCAATAAAAAGAGAAGAGATCATAAAAAATCTAAAAGAAATAAAAACACCTGAAAATATGATAGATATAATAAGTGATGTGTACCAGAATGATACAACACAACTGTGTTTAAGCAGAAAAATAGAAAAATAGATAAAGATAACAAGCGGTATACGCCAAGGGTGCACAGGATCTAATGGAGTGCAGTTTTCACAATCAATGTTAGAGGCAAAAGCAAACATTATAAGACTGAGCAATGTAAGCAGGAAATGTGGGTTGGAGTTAAATATAAATAAGAGCAAATTCATAATCTTCAATATGGAAAATCAACCAGCAAAACTAGAAGGGATAGAAGTGGTGGAGACTATTAAATATTTGGGAGTGGATATTGGAAACAAGAGAGACTGTTTTAAGAATTACAAAGTAATATTTTAAAAAAAGCAAAGAAACTAGCAAATATGACCTACTCAGTGACAGCCAGGAGTTGTAACAAACTAATGATTGGAAAAACTTTGTGGAAAGGTCTGGCATTGCCTGGAATACTGTATGGGGCTGGTGTGGTGGATTATAACAAGAAAGAAATAGATACGTTACAAAAAATTGAAAACTTAGTGTACCGAACAATTCTTGGGGCAGAAAAAAGTACAGCAATTAGTGGACTAAGAGGAGAAGTGGGTGCCTCACTCATCAAATCAAAAATTACTAGAACAAAATTACAATATTTACAAGGAATAATGAGAGATGGAGGAAACAAATTAACATACGAAATAGTAAAAGAATTGAAGGATAAAAGAACAAATAAATGGATGAAGGAATGTGAGGAGGGAATGAAAGCATTATATATCAATTTAGATAAACTAAAAACCATGAAGAAGCAACAACTCCTAAACAAGATTTATGAATTGGACACTAAGAACTGGAGAGAGGAAATGAAAAGTAAGACTACCCTAAAGATTTACAGAAAATGGAAAAAGGAAATGGAAATGACAGAGGAACTATATGACAATACACCAGCATCAGTGGTGTTATTTAAATGTAGGACAAATACTTTAAACTTGGGAGATAGAAAAAGGTTTAGAAAAGGGGACAATGAAACAGGATGTAAGATGTGTGGAACAGATCCAGAAAATTTAGAACATTTTGTGCTTGACTGTACTGGCTATGTTGAAGAAAGAAGTAAAATTGGAAAATTGCAACAACTTTATATCGAATGCAAGGAAAACATCATTGGAGGGTTGTTATTCGACAGTGGAATATGTTTGGACAATATAAAAGAATATGGTAAATATTGAATGAATTACCGTTATTGGGTACGGTTTTTCTACCTTCATTACCCACTTATTTAGACCATTCTAAGACTATTTTCTTCTATGGCATTTTCTCTGCAAATAAGAATATCTTTATAAGTGCTGGAAAATAAGGGAGAAGAAATTAAAGGAACTCAGCAACAAATAAACGACAGAAGAGGGGCCGTTGTAAAGGCTATCCCTCGACATCATCGCATCGCATCGCATCACTCTCAGTCATCATCATCATCAACAACAACAATATTAAAGTGTGAGTTTTTGTAGTTTTCTATGTTGTATTGTTGTAATTGATAATATTAATGGTTCTTTAGTGGTTTATTATGATATATACGAGTCAATAGAGAAGGAAACCAAGTGAAATACAATATATAATTCATCGATATAAGATAATTAAATTTAACAAGTATAATCATTTAATTAATTGACACAGGCTTAGTAAATTACATTATTAACCTGTAAAGTAATGAATAAAACAAGCCTGGAAACACACACACACAACCCTTGGAAAAAAAACCACACACACAAACCTGGGGGAAAAAAAAAAAACCGAGGAAATATAACGGTCATTATCTATTATATTGCCATTTTATATTACAATGTTTTTACCTTCTTTACCCACTAATATATAACATTCTAAAACACTTTTCTTCTATGGCATTTTCTTTTGCAATGCACCATTTTCAAGATAGGGCATATTCAAATGGGGCATTTTGAAATTAGCCTGACCGGTAAATATTGAAAGAATTACCGTTATTACGTACGGTATTTCTACCTTCATTACCCACTAATTTAGACCATTCTAAAACTATTTTTCTTCTATGGCATTTCCTCTGCAAATGCCCCATTTCAAAGATAGGGCATATTCAAATGGGGCATTTTGAAATTAGCCTGACCTTACCTGACCTGACTTAACCTAACCTAGACCGCATCAGACTATCGGGAACTAACCTGGACAAACTACTGGGACCTAACCTGTGCAAACTACCGAGACCTAACCTGTGCAAACGACTGGGACCTAACATGTGCAAACTACTGGGACCTAACCTTTGCAAACGACCGGGACCTAACCTGTGCAAACTACTGGGACCTAACCTGTGCAAACTACTGGGACCTAACCTGGGCAAACTACTGGGACCTAACCTGACCCAACCAAACCTAACATAACCTTTCCTTATCTGACCTGACCTAACCTAACCTAACATTATCTGACCTAACCTAACCAAACCTTACCTTACCTTATCTGACCTAACCTAACATAACCAAACCTTACCTTATCTAACATAACCAAACCTTACCTTATCTGACCTAACCTTGTAATGGCCGGACCTGAGAGTAAAAGGCAGAATTTGAAAGCTACGCCAGTGGAGTACTCTTATGGCTTACCTGGTAGAAGCACTGCCTGAGATTTCTCTGGTCCGGGATTCGATTCCCCGTGGGTACGACTAGAATTTAAATGGATCAATTTCTGGGTCTGACTTGCTTGATTGATTGGGATTATTACAACCTAACATAACCAAACCTTACCTTATCTAACCTTACCTGACCTAACCTAACATAACCAAACCTTACCTTATCTGACCTAACCTAACATAACCAAACCTTACCTTATCTGACCTAACCTAACCTAACATAAATTTACCTAACCTAACCTAACAGCGGACTATCGGGACCTAACCGAGGCAAACTACCGGGACCTAACTGGACATAGTCAATTTTTGGTGCTACAGAATATTACAGTAAATATTCAGTAAATGTTTGAATCTTCAAATGATGTAAAACTGGTATTGTTATTGTTTCAGATTCATTTGAAGTAACACTGTGGTTGGCAGCCCTGACACCAATAACAGTGTGGTTGGCAGCCCTGACAACAGTAATAACCAAGTGGTCATATTGGTGGCAGAATAAAGCTGTGTTAGTGATGGAGGTGGAAGGAAGTGACACCATCAATGTTGTCAGAGAAGAGAAGTGTAACAAGTTGGTCTGTCAACAATGTGGTCAAAAGTTTAGTAGGAAATGCCATCTCACTCACCATTTGTTGACTCATACTGGAAAGAAAATGTTTATGTGTGATGAGTGTGGTAAAAAGTTTAGTTGGAAATCTGACCTTAAGAAACACAGCATTGTTCACACAGGAGAGAGGAACTTTGAATGTGAAGAATGTGGTAAAAAGTTTGTGAGAAAGAATAATTTAAAGCAACACATACTTATACACACAGGAGTGAAGAACTTTGAATGTGAAGAATGTGGTAAAAAGTTTGTGAGAGAGGGTGATCTAAAGAAGCACATACTTATACACACAGGAGTGAAGAACTTTGAATGTGAAGAATGTGGTAAAAAGTTTGTGACAAAGGGTGTTCTAAAGCAACACATACTTATACACACAGGAGAAAAGAACTTTGAATGTGAAGAATGTGGTAAAAAGTTTGTGAGAGAGGATAATTTAAAGCGACACATACTTATACACACAGGAGTGAAAAAGAACTTTGAATGTGAAGAATGTGGTATAAAGTTTGTGACAAAGAGTAAACTAAAGCAGCACATACTTATACACACAGGAGTGAAGAACTTTGAATGTAATGAATGTGGTAAAAAGTTTGGTCAGAAATCTACCCTTATTAAACATAAGAAAGTTCATACAAGAGTATAGGATTTTAAATGTAATGAATGTGATAAAAAGTGTTCTGACAAATCCCAACTCACATTACACAAAACTGTTCACACATGAAATAAAACACTGAATGTAAGCAGTGGCAAACAATGATTGCTCCCCTCCCCCCTAAGCATGATAGAGAAAAACTGAAAATATAAAGAGGTAGCACATTATATTGTAGGTGTATGGTGACAAGGTGAGTATTCAGTGTTGCTTCCATTGGCGTCATGAACAGCTTCAAGACGAGCAGGGTAGGAAGACAAAAGTGACTCAAAAAGATCCGTGTTGAACTCCATTACCCGAAGCACACCATTGATGTGCTCCTCCATCTTGGTACGACTAAATGGAGTTGATAGAGGTTCACACAACATCCTTCTTTCAACCTCATCCTTCAAGATGGATCCAACATTTTCACAGATGAGGAGAATTACTGGGCCACTCGTCATTACCAAGGACTATAAGGGGTACAGTTATGCTTGCATCCATAGCAAGACCCGACGATATAGGTAAAGAAAAAAACTTGTTCTGACCCTACATGCCCTCTCTCTCTCTCTCTCTCTCTCTCTCTCTCTCTCTCTCTCTCTCTCTCTCACAGATGAGGAGAATTACTGGGCCACTCGTCATTACCAAAGAAGTCAATGTTGTTGTCCTTCAGAAGGTTCTGGCTGGGTTCAAAGCACTTTCACATATCGTGCTTGGTTGTGCAGAAAGGTAACCTGAGTGACATCCACAACATTTTGAGAGTCTTGAAGAAAGGGAATGACAAGCTTTGTCAAGATCTTCTCCCCAACATAATCTCCATCCCAAATTTACCCTTGAGGCTTTATCACCCACATCATCCACCATACAGTGAAGTCCTTGGACCCTCTTGGCCTCATCTTGTCATTACTATCACTTACATTTTCTAATGCCACAGTAGAAAGAATATTTTCACAGATGAATGTTGTTCACTCTAAACTGAGAAATCGTCTCAGTGTTAGGTCAGTAGAGGCATTTACTGTTAAAAATAAAGTATGGATTGGTTCATTATTGTCAATCATGTGTAAACTTTGAGCCTTCTGATGATATGATCAGAAGTTTCAATTCTAAAGGTTCTGAAGAGGAGGAGAATAATATTATTGCTCTTGATGTACTACAATAAGAATCTGTGGCTGTAGGTATGTATACTGTATATCTAATTATCATTATTAACATTGTTTAGCTAAGTTCTCATAGGCCTAGTTAGTCCTTACGGAAAATAAAACTGGCATTTTTAAGTTTACCTTCAGCAAAGTTCAGTTATATGGTTGTCAAATATTAAGTAATTGTTTTTCTTTAGTGAGGAGAAATGTATTAATACAATATTCATGTACATTAAAAAGAAACAATAAAATTTGTCTTTATTTGTTTTGTGGGATCTTCATTTCAATGTGTGGGAAAAAAATCCTTAATCTGTGGGAAATTGGTACTACAAAATTGGCAACACTGGTTGTGACTGAGTGGATTAACTGAATGATTCCCTGATTAAGAAAGTGACAGAGGTGGGTGAGAGAAGGATAGGAAGGGTGAGGAATACCAATAAAAGAAGATTGATGAAGAGCTGGTGGAATGAAGATATTGAGAATGCGAGGAAGGAGAGTAATAGGAAGTGTAGAAGACTAAGGAAAAATGTAGGCAATAGTCAGGAAGATAGAATAGCATATGAGGAGGCATGGAAGGAGTATGAACTGCAGGAGCCGGTGGCGGCAGGTTCGAAAACTGAAAGCTGAGTTTCTCAAATAATGTAAACTTTATTAAAGTTACCACATAAACTAAAGTGAAAAATAAGAGAAGAAGATGGCTAGTCGAAGTGCAAGAAGCGGAGCACGAAGAGAAGACAGCTGTGGAAGATGTGAAAACAGAGTAAAACAACAGGAGAGAGGAATACAATGTGATATGTGTAGTGTCTGGTTCCACATCGGATGTGAGCAGGTCAGTCCTACCCTATATAGAGAGTTGAAAGATTCTGAATCAGTATGGATATGCTCTGGATGTATACCAGTAGCAAAGAAGAGACTGTTAACACCAGAGGAGGAATTAGGAAAAAAGATTGATGAGATGAAAAAGGAGTTGAGATCTTTCTTTGAGGAAAAAATGATGCAGTGGGAGGAGAGTTTAGATATGTTAGAGGAAATGAAGAATGAAATGGAGTTAGAACTGAAGAAGAGATATAATGAAAGTAGAACTAAAAAGTGAAATGGTTGAAGATATGAAAGAGAGAAAGAGGAATAATATTATCATTTATAATTTAGAAGAACCCGAGGAATCAGAACCAAAGGAAAAGATACAGAAAGACATAGATTATGGCAATATATTGACAAATTAAAAGGTAAAGAAATAAACTATGATAAGGACAAAGGGGAATTATATAGTACAGAGGGAGGAATACTTAAACCAGAAGATGCAGCTCAAGAGCTTGAAATGTTTTGGAAGGATATAAACCAAAATCATGACAATAACATAAAGAAGGTTTGGAACACACAAGAAAAAGGAAGGTACAAAATTTTTATAGAGGAACAAATAATGAATGAAACTAATCAAGACAAGAGACAGTACATGGTAATGGAACATATGGATATGACTGTTGGAATGGACCTAGCTCGGATAACAACAACCATGGAAGAACCAATAATAAATAAAGAAGAAATTATAAAAACATTAAAAGGCTTGAAAAACAAAAAGGCAGCTGGTCCAGATGGGGTAAAACCAGAATGCTACAAGGCATTGATAGATAGTGAAAAATGCATAGAAAAGTTACTATACTGTTTTAATAAAATAATTAGACAAGGAAAAGTCCCACAAACCTGGAAAACCTCAAGAACAGTAATGCTACCAAAAAAAGTTAAACCAACAGCCCAGGATTTAAGACCCATATAGCACTCACAAATATTGATTACAAAATATTTATGTCAATAATGAAGAGCAAAATAGAACAACAACTACAAGTTAATGATTTAAATAGTTAATTGCAGTCCGGATTTATACAGGGAAGAAGAATTGAAGAGAATATACTCATACTCAGGTACTGTATTGAAAAAAGCTACAAGAACAAGACACCATTAATCGTAGCAGCAATAGACTTTAAGAAGGCATAGGACTCAATAAAAAGAGAAGAGATCATAAAAAATCTAAAAGAAATAAAAACACATGAAAATATGATAGATATAATAAGTGATGTGTACCAGAATGATACAACACAACTGTGTTTAAGCAGAAAAATAGAAAAAGAGATAAAGATAACAAGCGGTATACGCCAAGGGTGCACAGGATCTAATGGAGTGCAGTTTTCACAATCAATGTTAGAGGCAAAAGCAAACATTATAAGACTGAGCAATGTAAGCAGGAAATGTGGGTTGGAGTTAAATAAAAATAAGAGCAAATTCATAATCTTCAATATGGAAAATCAACCAGCAAAACTAGAAGGGATAGAAGTGGTGGAGACTATTAAATATTTGGGAGTGGATATTGGAAACAAGAGAGACTGTTTTAAGAATTACAAAGTTAATATTTTAAAAAAAGCAAAGAAACTAGCAAATATGACCTACTCAGTGACAGCCAAGAGTTGTAACAAACTAATGATTGGAAAAACTTTGTGGAAAGGTCTGGCATTGCCTGGAATACTGTATGGGGCTGGTGTGGTGGATTATAACAAGAAAGAAATAGATACGTTACAAAAAATTGAAAACTCAGTGTACCGAACAATTCTTGGGGCAGAAAAAAGCACAGCAATTAGTGGACTAAGAGGAGAAGTGGGTGCCTCACTCATCAAATAAAAACTTACTAGAACAAAATTACAATATTTACAAGGAATAATGAAAGATGGAGGAAACAAATTAACATACGAAATAGTAGAAGAATTGAAGGATAATAGAACAAATAAATGGATGAAGGAATGTGAGGAGGGAATGAAAGCATTAGATATCAATTTAGATAAACTAAAAACCATGAAGAAGCAAGAACTCCTAAATAAGATTTATGAATTGGACACTAAGAACTGGAGAGAGGAAATGGAAAGTAAGACTACCCTAAAGATTTACAGAAAATGGAAAAAGGAAATGGGAATGACAGAGGAACTATATGACAATAACACCAGCATCAGTGGTGTTATTTAAATGTAGGACAAATACTTTAAGCTTGGGAGATAGAAAAAGGTTTAGAAAAGAGGACAATGAAACAGGATGTAAGATGTGTGGAACAGATCCAGAAAACTTAGAACATTTTGTGCTTGACTGTTGAAGAAAGAAGTAAAATTGGAAAATTGCAACAACTTTATTTCGAATGCAAGGAAAACATCATTGGAGGGTTGTTATTCGACAGTGGAAAATGTTTGGACAATATAAAAGAATATGGTAAATATTGAATGAATTACCGTTATTGGGTACGGTTTTTCTACCTTCATTACCCACTTATTTAGACCATTCAAAACTATTTTCTTCTATGGCATTTTCTCCGCAAATAAGAATATCTTTATAAGTGCTGGAAAATAAGGTAGAAGAAATTAAAGGAACTCAGCAACAAATAAACGACAGAAGAGGGGCCGTTGTAAAGGCTATCCCTCGACATCATCGCATCGTATCGCATCACTCTCAGTCATCATCATCATCAACAACAACAATAATAAAGTGTGAGTTTTTGTAGTTTTCTATGTTGTATTGTTGTAATTGATAATATTAATGGTTCTTTAGTGGTTTATTATGATATATACGAGTCAATAGAGAAGGAAACCAAGTGAAATACAATATATAATTCATCGATATAAGATAATTAAATTTAACAAGTATAATCATTTAATTAATTAACACGGGCTTAGTAAATTACGTTATTAATCTGTAAAGTAATGAATAAAACAAGCCTGGAAACACACACACACACAACCCTTGGAAAAAAAAACCCACACACAAACCTGGGGAAAAAAAAAAAAACCCGAGGAAATATAACGGTAATTATCTATTATATTGCCATTTTATATTACAATGTTTTTACCTTCTTTACCCACTAATTTATAACATTCTAAGATACTTTTCTTCTATGGCATTTTCTTTTGAAATGCCCCATTTCCAAGATAGGGCATATTTAAATGGGGCATTTTGAAATTAGCCTAACCGGTAAATATTAAAAGAATTACCGTTATTGAGTACGGTATTTCTACCTTCATTACCCACTAATTTAGACCACTCTAAGACTATTTCCTTCTATGGCATTTTCTCTGCAAATGCCCCATTTCAAAGATAGGGCATATTCAAATGGGGCATTTTGAAATTATCCTGACCTTACCTGACCTGACTAAACCTAACCTAGACCGCATCGGATTACCGGGACCTAACCTGTGCAAACTACTAGGACCTAACCTGTGCAAACTACTGGGACCTAACCTGTGCAAACTACTAGGACCTAACCTGTGCAAACTACTGGGACCTAACCTGTGCAAACTACTAGGACCTAACCTGTGCAAACTACTGGGACCTAACCTGGACAAACTACTGGGACCTAACCTGTGCAAATTACTGGGACCTAACCTGGGCAAACTACTGGGACCTAACCTGACCCAACCAAACCTAACATAACAACATAACCTTTCCTTATCTGACCTGACCTAACCTAACCTAACATTATCTGACCTAACCAAACCTTACCTTACCTTATCTGTCCTAACCTAACATAACCAAAGCTTACCTTATCTGACCTAACCTAACGTAACATAACCTAACCTAACATAGACCACAGCAGACTATCGGGACCTAACCGAGGCAAACTACCGGGATCTAACTGGACATAGTCAATTTTTGGTGCTACAGAATATTACTGTAAATATTCAGTAAATGTTTGAATCTTCAAATGATGTAAGACTGGTATTGTTATTGTTTCAGATTCATATGAAGTAACACTGTGGTTTGCAGCCCTGACACCAATAACAGTGTGGTTGGCAGCCCTGACAACAGTAATAACCAAGTGGTCATATTGGTGGCAGAATAAAGCTGTGTTAGTGATGGAGGTGGAAGGAAGTGACACCATCAATGTTGTCAGAGAAGAGAAGTGTAACAAGTTGGTCTGTCAACAATGTGGTCAAAAGTTTAGTAGGAAGTGCCATCTCTCTCACCATTTGTTGACTCATACTGGAAAGAAAATGTTTATGTGTGATGAGTGTGGTAAAAAGTTTAGTTGGAAATCTGACCTTAAGAAACACAGCATTGTTCACACAGGAGAGAGGAACTTTGAATGTGAAGAATGTGGTAAAAAGTTTGTGAGAAAGGATAATTTAAAGCAACACATACTTATACACACAGGAGAAAAGAACTTTGAATGTGAAGAATGTGGTAAAAAGTTTGTGACTAAGAGTGAATTAAAGCAACACATACTTATATACACAGGAGAGAGGAACTTTAAATGTGAAGAATGTGGTAAAAAGTTTGTGAGAAAGGATGTTCTAAAGCAGCACATACTTATACACACAGGAGTGAAGAACTTTGAATGTAATGAATGTGGTAAAAAGTTTGTGACAAAAAGTAATCTAAAGAAGCACATACTTATACACACAGGAGTGAAGGATTTTGAATGTAATGAATGTGGTAAAAAGTTTGTGAGAAAGGATGTTCTAAAACAGCACATACTTATACACATAGGAGAGAGGAACTTTGAATGTAATGAATGTGGTAAAAGGTTTATTCAGAAGTCTCACCTTAATGTACATATCAAAGTTCATCAGGAGTAAAAGATTTTGAATATAATGAATGTAGTAAAAGGTTTAGTAGGAAATCTCACCTTAATGTACAGTCGGCAAAAAAAGTTTCGTTACCACCCCATGTTAATTTTAACATGGGTAAGCACGGTAGGGTTGGTACTCCTCCGACATGCAGCTGTGACTCGTGTCATCCGGGACATGCTGGATGGGAATCGTCATTGCCCCGGCAGTGTCAATGTTTTTATATCAAAAGTTTAGCTGATTTTAAATTAAATTTTGAGTGTTGAAGAACTCTTACTAATTAACTATTCATTATTAAACATAAGGAAATGCGTTTGAGTATTTTAGAACAAGAATAACCGTGAAATACACAGAAAAAATAGCGCTGGCTGAAAGAACGTCATTCCTACTTGGCTGCCCATGACACACTGATGGGCAGTGGCCTGGGGCACGCACTTATTATGGAGGCCGGAGGGTGGCGAAGGTACGATACTCACCAGTCAGGCGTACCAGCTTTACATCACACTGTTTTTGGGATGGTAACGAAACTTTTTTTGCCGACTGTACATATCAAAGTTCATCAGGAGTAAAGGATTTTGAATGTAATGAATGTGGTAAAAAGTTTTCTGACCAATCCCAACTCACGTTACACAAAACTGTTCACACATGAAATAAAACTTTGAATGTAAGCGATGGCAAACAATGATTGTTCCCCTCCCCCCTAAGCATGATAGGAAAAAAATGAAAATATCAAAAGGTAGCACATTATATTGTAGGTCTATGTTGACGAGCTCAGTATTCAGTTTTCCCTCCATTGGCGTCATGAACAGCTTGAAGACGAGCAGGGTAGGAAGACAAAAGTGACTCAAAAAGCTCCATGTTGAACTCCATTCCCTGAAGCACAGCATTGATGTGCTCCTCCATCTTGTTATGACTATATTGAGTTGATGGAGGTTCAGACAACATCCTTTTATCAACCTCGTCCTTCAACATGAATCCAACATTATAACAGAACAGGAGAATTACTGGGCCACTCATCATTACCAAAGAAGTCAATGTTGTTGTCCTTCAGAAGGTTCTGGTTGGGTTCAAAGCATTTTCACATATGGTGCTTTGTTGTGCAGAAAGGTAACCTGAGTGACATCTACAACATTTTGAGAGTCTTGAAGAAAGGGAGTAACAAGCTTTGTCATGATCTTCTCCCAAAAATAATCTCCATCCCAACATTGCCCCTGAGGCTTTATCACCCACATCATCCTCCGTGCAATGAAGAACACCAACACATTAACCACTTTTGATAAATTCACCATAACAGCAGGATCACTCAATGACCATGTTTTTTGACTCCTGAGACAGAACTTGCAACCTACAATCCACAAATTTAGCTTCACTATCATCCAGACTCTTGTTCCAATTATGATTGACAAAGTCTTTGGAGCCTCTGAGCCATAGAGCAAAACACAACTAAGATATAAAGGAGGCACCGGTGTCACAGACCTGGACCCTCTGAGCCATAGAGCAAAACACAACTAAGATATAAAGGAGGCACTGGTGTCACAGGCCTCACAAAACATAACTGCTCGGATGCGGTTGATAAATCTCTTCTTTTCACTGTCATTTAACACAGCAGCACACATTTTGATACCAGCAAAGAAGAAGAATTGAATATACTTTCAGATGATATCACCATCATATTTCTAGCTAATACATTATTTGCCCAGCAGGGGGGTGGGGGAGGCTATCATTGTTTGCCACCCTTTAATAAATGTGGAAAAAAAAATTAGTAAATGAGTTGTTAAAAAAACACAAATGATCACACACACAACACAAAGATAACAGTAATGTTTGGTGACAAGTTGGTGTCTTAATATTAAATGTATTATTGGAACTGAAGTATGATATAATATAATATAATGTGGCCTTGATATATGTTAAAATAACAACTGCTGTTTGTAGTGACAGGTTGGTGTCTTAATATTAAATGTATTATTGGAACTGAAGTATGATATAGATATAATGTGGCCTTGATATCTGGTAAAATAACAACTGCTGTTTGTAGTGACAGGTTGGTGTCTTAAGGGACCCTGGGATGTAGTCTGAAAATTGGAGGTAAATGAGTCCTTCAATTACTGCTATGAAACACCACCTACATGGAAGGAGTTTGTTTTTTGGTGTACTCAGGAGGAATCAGAAGCCACTAATTCTCATATACAATCACAGGGTCCATAATATTAAATGTATAGTATATGTAGAACTGAAGCCTACAGGTAGTACAGTACTACTATAATATAATATAATATAATATGGCTTGCAATAACTGCAGATATGTTGAAAAAGTGTGTGTGTGTAGACGTAGTAGTGTTTGTGGAGTGGATGTCGCTGATATTGTAAACCCTGGATATACAATAAATAAATACTTGTGTTCACCACTGTCTTCATTTTACACTCAGTTCCTCATTGATGACCACCAAATGTATGTGTGTTTCCAGCCTTCTGTTCTTCATTACAATTCTCAACCGGTGGTAAAAGGATGGTGTGTGTGTGTTCCCAGGCTTGTGTTACTCATTTCCATACACACTAATTGATTACTGACCCTGTGTTACAAGGAGAGTGTCTGTGTATTCCCAGGGTTGTGTTACTCATTACCATTGCCTTGGAGGCAGGGAGAGGTGCAAGAGGACTGAAGTAGAGCCATAATTGTGACTCTGTATAAGGAATGGGATGGGCAGTAGGGATGAGTATGGGAGGACCAACTGGGATGAAGTGTGAGATAACTCGAGAGGATGGAGGAAGTAAAGTAGTTTAAGTACCTGGGTATAGTTCTATGTAAACATGGAAGTATTGATGGAGAAATTAGGGAGAGAGCAATGAGGGGTAGACAGGTCATAGGGTCACTGGGGAGGATTATGAAGGGTAGAAGTGTGAGTATGGATGTGTAAAGGGGACTACGAAATAGTATAATCCTGCCACCACTAACATATGTGTCAGAGACATGGACTTGGAATAGGGCTCATCAGTCTAGAATAGGTGCAGTAGAAATGAGTTAGTTGAGAGGAGCATGTGGACTTACTAGGTGGAATGGAGAAGGTAATGAGAGTGTGTATGAGAGATGTTGTATGAGTGAGACGGCAATTGGTATTGAGTGAGGAGTGGTTGAGAGAGTGAAGCGTAATACATTGAGGTGGTTTTGAAATGTAGAGAGAATGCAAGGTGTGAAGTTTGTAAAGGTGTATGGAAGTGAAGTTGTGGGACCTGGTGTGAGAGGCAGACCACCGGTTAGATGGCAGAACAGAGTGGAAGAGTATGTAAAGGAGAGTAACATGAAGGACAGAGGGAGAATGGACCAAGTAAGGAGGGAGTGTTGGAACAGAGAAAACTGGAGACACTTCTGTGGCCACCCCCTTGGGCCTTAAAGCTATAGATAGATAGATAGATAGTGTCATTCCTAAACAAGTTGAACTGGGGTATGGCTATGTTGCTGTTACTTACTTGTTACTATAGTCTTTTTGAAATATACTGAGCGCTGAGGCGTTGGCCACTTCCGAGATTTAACTGACTGCTATATTGCCAGATCTCGTCTGGACAATTATGGGATTAGATCCTCATTAAAAATGACAGCCAGCCCTCACTAACCCTCCGTCTGTTCTCTCTCTCTCTCTCTCTCTTATCTGTTGCCTATATATCGCTTGCCGTTAACAATAAAACATAAAAGTAAATATTTCCTTTTTTGTTGACACATTATTTTGTATTATAAATGCGACACTTTTCTGAGGATATAACATAATTTTTCGTTTGTTTCGACTTTTATTCCTCACCACCACTGCTCGCGATGGTGCAGTGATAGGTCCTCTATTTGCTTTCTCTTCTAAAAAGCACTTATTTACATTATAAATAAGTTCTCTCTTTCTCTACTATGTAAAACATGAGAGCGAGTAGCAGAGGTGCTGCTCCATCTTGAGTGACAGCCAGAGGAAAAGTGACGGTAGTGACCTGAGTTGACAGGTGGAACTTACACACTTATCCCTGAGTACACTCATCCTAGGTGCACTGGCAATGTCTGAAGAATATTCTACCCAGTGTTGTGATACATATAATATATATTATCATTGTTAATATGAGAAGTGAATGATACTTTCATATACCTACATGGCCTTAGTAGTGAAGTAAATGTATACTCAGTAATTTAGACTAATTTAGCATTAGTAAATAGCTGATATGAGAGAGTGAGTGAAGTGTATTGGTCTGATTTGGCAGCATTGCGGGAGGGAAAAACATCGAAACAGCCAACGCCTCAGAGCTCAGTATATTTCAAAAAGACTATAGTTGTTGGATATTCTATGCCCCGCTCCACCAGCAAATGGTGCTCCGCAGGGCCTCTCTCAATATTATTAAACACTATAATCACTTGTAATACTCATATCATCTGTGTCATAACACTCAGCGAACAGATGTGTTTTCAGTCTTTTCTTAAAAATCGTGCAATTTTCACTACTTCGGACATTTAATGACAATCCATTAAAGAGCCTTGGTGCACACCTTTCAAACACTCTGAAACCCATTGTTTGATTACTCCGTGGCTCATTTAACCTGTATTGTTCATCACTATGCTTGAATTCCATTGAGGAATTAACTTGTAAACCTCTTAAAAGATTTGTCAAGTATTCCGGTTTTCCAAATTTTAATGCTGGGAATGTTAGAAGACATATCTTGTACACAATCCTCGCCTTTATTGGTAACCAATGCAAGTCAATGAGTGCTGGGGTTATCCTCTCACGAGATGGAAGACCTTTAATTAATCTTGCTGCTCTGTTCATTACGTTTTGCAATTTTCTTAACCGATAATCTGGCAAACCATAATATAGGGAATTGCAGTATTCCAGTCTGCTTATGACATAGTTATGAAGAAGCATCTTCACGGTATCCTGATCTAAATATTTTCTAACAAAAGCAATGTTCCTCAAGTGGTAACCAGAAACTTTTACCACTTGATTAATTTGAGCTTCGAAAGAGAGATTTTCATCTAGCAGCACTCCTAAATCTTTCACTTTGTTTCTTACATCCAGCGTACTACCATACACTCGTAAGCTTGAGATGTCCGATCTTCTAAGATTGGTCTTCTTTCCAACGACCAAACACTCAGTTTTACTTGGATTTAGCTTGAGTTGTTTCAAATCCATCCAATATCGGACATAATAACACTCAAATTCACCTCTGCATCCACCACATTATTTATAGATATATATAATTGTGTATCAGCAAATAGTTTGAAGTTGGCACCATGTTTCTCTAGTATATGTGATAGTTTGATAGTGTAGATACAGAAGAGAATAGGACCCAATACACTCCCCTGAGGGACTCCTCTTCGCAGGGGTTTATTTCTTGAAAAAGATTTCCCAACCTGTACACAATATGTTCTATCTTTTAATTAAATAACTTTCCAGATAGGCCAGTACATTCCCCTCAACACCTATAGACTTTAAATCATCTAGGAGTATACTATGTACTACTAAGTCAAATGTAACACTCAAATCAAGCATAATAAGAACACTACACTTTCCTTCATCCATTAACACCATTAGGTCATTTACTACAGGACATAGTGCAAAAACAGTTGAGTATAGCTGCCTATATGCAGACTGACTATCAGGTATAGCCTTCACCTCATTCAAGTGATGCCATAACTGATCTAAAATTACATTTTCAATCACTTTCGATAAAAAGGTCAGATTTGATACTGGTCTATACGAACTTAGACTCTGAGGCTTTAGGTTGCCTTTTACAATAGGCTTGATAATAACCAATTTATCACTCTCTGGAAAAAGGTTGTTATCAAAACTTAGGTTAATAATTTGCAGGAACACTTTAAAAATGTCCTCTACATTTTTACTCGTTATAACATCCGATACAGGTAACGGATCATTATCGCAATGAGTTAATTTCACTCGTTGTACAGTTTCTTTCATTCTTGGCCATACCGATGTTTTGAAAGCAAAGTAATTTGCTCTCAGACATTTGAGTATGTCTATGCATCACATTCAAACCACTTCCTGGAAAGCTTTCCACTATAGTTGCTATTTTATTGTCAAAGAACTCTAAGAATTTGTTTGCAAGTACTTCATCAGGATATCCTTCAGGCAACCTTGGCTTCTTTTTATTACCAGTTGTAACACCCACATATATATATATATATATATATATATATATATATATATATATATATATATATATATATATATATATATATATATATATATATACATGGGGTATTTACGGGTGATAGGGTAAGTTTTTTATATAAGATTGTACTATTGCGGACAGGAGTTCTTCACCACCCTCCTCTGGCCAACCGAATGATGTGGCAACGTCGGATTCATGGATGTATGAGTTGCCTACTAGATAAATATTATTAATCATAATAATATTACCGATATTAAGCGAATAGTCTTCTATTGATAAGCCTAATGGTTGTACTCGAGCTGAAGGTTTGACTGATGTATCAGAGGAAATGTAAATGATGTAAGAAGAAACTTCCTTTTAGCCTGTATCTATAATATAGGGCATTCAAGCATGCCACAGAGGAAACCTGCAAACTCTTACTTTCATCTCCTCCTTTTCTCTGAGGAGTGAACCCCGAAACATGGTGCATTACTTCGAATCGATTGATCTGCATGGTAACAACTACAAAGAGAATTAACCATTTAAATACTGTCTTCAGTAATGGAATGGGTAGGCCTTATTCTTACAACTATATTTGGTTGTAATAGCAATATGTTTTGTTTTTTTTCGTTCACATGGTTCATGGAATCAAATACGTTAATAATGTGAAGTTGTGCCATACCTGTTGTATAAGCTTTCTCGCCTCAAGGAAAGTCCACAATCTGAAGTTAAATCCATACTAATTCTTGTGATATCTACCAATATCTGTTATCAGCTTTGTCACTGGGTGACATTATCATCCACTCGTGAAACCGTGTGTGTGTGTGTGTGTGTTCGATCGAATAACTAACATTCTTTCATTATCGAAGAGGGAAACCCTCTTGAGGCCTAATCCGAGCTTATGACAGGGTTCAAGTATTGCCTATAACTCACACTGCGGTCACCCTTCACCATGAATACATCACAGCAGAAGCTAACACTACGTGGACAAATTGTAGGAATGAGGAATTCAGGTTCTTCTGTGTCCTCTATATCGAGGCAGCTGGGTATATGCCGGTCGACTGTAAGAAAGTGGTTGCAGAGGTGGGAGGAATCGGGAAATTTACTCGACTTGCCAAGGTGTGGAGGACCACGAAAAACAACTGCCGAACAAGACCGAAGGATTGTTGAAGAGATAAGACGGACCCCCATTTCTAATGCTGTTCTCGTCCAAAGAAACCTTCAACTTGATGTGTGTACTCGCACAGTTCGACGGAGACTGCATGAATCTGGTTACCATCACAGGACTCCTGCAGTAAAAGAAAAATTAGAGGAAAGGCATCGTGACGCCAGACTTCAGTTTGCTCAGCGCTTCGCACATGAAGATCTAGCATTCTGGGCCAGAGTAATTTTCTCTGATGAAAAGACTTTTCTCAGCTCCACCCATGGTCGTCTCCGGTGCTGGCGAGTCAACGGGACACGATACTCAAGACAGAATATCTACGAAGTAGCAAGAAGTGGGCATGTCACTTGCAACATGTGGGGCTGGATGCACCTCTACGGCATAGGAGAACTGGCAGAGATTGAAGGGAGGTTTACTGCGAACCAATATTTGGAGATATTGGAAGAAGTGATGCTCCCTACAGTTCGGGCAATGGCTCTGCCTTATCCAGAACGGATTGTGTTTATGCAGGTGAGACTATTTCACACAAATATCATGATACACAAAATTATGAATAATTTTAACTTAACTATTAACTTTGATTTACTGTAGTGATCTACATTTTCTTTAATCAAACATTTCCCATTGTAAGAAAACTATAGTTATTGATCAATACGAAGCTTAATGTAAGCAACACAGGACTAATCTGAGGAAGCAAAAGCTACTCCTGTATGTTAATACCTTTCTTTTAATGTCCCTCGTTCAATATATTACATATATCATACATGATTTTTAAAGTAACTATATCTCCTGTTACAAAGCAATGCTTAATTTTGCGTGTTCAAATCTAAATTTGTATCTACAGAAACACTATAAACGTCTCAAAATGTCTTCAAATTTTGTATACTTCAGGACAACTGCCCAGTCCATACTGCCAGAATCGTCAAACGGTGGTTTGATGAGCAGCGTGACGTTGAGCTACTGGATTGGCCAAGCAAGGGTGCGGATATGAATCCCATCGAGCATGTTTGGGGTTATATGGTCAATTCATGGACACCAGGACAAGAAAGGACGTCGCTGGAGCTCCTACACCATGTCAAGGAAGAATGGGAAACACTCAGAAGAAACCAGAATATAATATATAATTTAGTAGAATCAGTCCCAGATAGACTTGCAGAAGTAATTGAAAATGAAGGAGGGTGGACTCATTACTAGTCATTAATATATCTCTAAATATTCATCAGGTGTTATATTCTTTATGATAAGCTTAGTCACAGTTCAGTTGCTCCACAGTGGTGGACCCATTACTAACCATAAATGTATTTCATAATTATTATGCATAACATGTTGCAAGTGACCTGCCCATTTCTTACTTCGTTGATATTTTGTTACAAGTATCGTGTTCTGTTAACTCGCCAGCACCGAAGACGACCATGGGTGGAGCTGAGAAACCTCATCTCATCTTCATGAGCTAGGCGCGCGCTGGGCCAAGTCTGGCGTTACGACTCGCAATGCCTCTCCTCCAATTTTTCGTTCACTGCAGTGTTTGGCAGTTCTTTATCGTGGTCCTCCATACATTGGCAAGTCGAGTAAATGTCCTGTTTCCTCCCAACTCTTCAACTTCACTGTTCTGACGGCTTGCCGACACTTACTGTTTAAAATATGTTTTATGTGCATAATATTTATGCACCATACAAATATATTGGTTTCCTGACATGCTTGATTATTTGTATATCCTCGTGGTGCATTTCTTAGGATAAAAGATCCTGCTCTTGACTGCACTATGTCTCCAAAGATTATAAACACAATATTACAATGGTTCACAACTCCCAGACACCGATGAATAATTGATCTAACGTGAGAGGTTTCCTGGGGGGGGGGGGCGTCCACACGAACGAGCTTTGCTTGGCAAAATTTACTGCTTTGCGGGCAAAGCTTGACGTACGCATTGATGCTGTCGAAACTGTCGTTTTGGTAGTCATCCATGAGGAGATAAGATGTTATAAGAGATTAAAAAGAGTAGCCATCATAGTAAGTAATATAAATAAAAACCCACGGAGAGAAAAGTTGACTTTAATGAACAACATTGTTTCGGCTACATCACGTAGCCCTCTTCAGGTGTGAGAGAGACAGACTATCACGAAGCCCTCTTCAGGTGTGAGAGAGATATGTGAGAGAGACAGACTATCACGTAGCCCTCTTCAGGTGTGAGAGAGATATGTGAGAGAGACAGACTATCACGAAGCCCTCTTCAGGTGTGAGAGAGATATGTGAGAGAGACAGACTATCACGTAGCCCTCTTCAGGTGTGAGAGAGATATGTGAGAGAGACAGACTATCACGTAGCCCTCTTCAGGTGTGAGAGAGATATGTGAGAGAGACAGACTATCACGAAGCCCTCTTCAGGTGTGAGAGAGATATGTGAGAGAGACAGACTATCACGAAGCCCTCTTCAGGTGTGAGAGAGATATGTGGGAGAGACAGACTATATACCGCTAATGGAGGGGGAGAGGGGAAGGGGGGAGATGCGGGGGTTGTTGTGGGAGGTGGGAAGAGGCGGGAGAAGGGGTGGGGAAAACAGACAGGAGGAAGGAAGGGGTTCTACTGACTTCTAGGGTGACCTTACGCTCTCTAGTTTCCTCCCCCCCCCCTCTCTCTCTCTCTCTATGTTTCCTTCGTTTCCCCTCCCTTTCGCCTTCACTCTCTCTCTCTCTCATTGCTCCTGTTTCTACCCGCCACCCTGCCCACTGACTCACACTCCTTTACCCTCTCTCTCTCTTCGTTTTTGTTTCACCCTTTTGGTGTGACTTTCTGGTTCACAATTTTTTTAGATAAAAAATGTTTAGGTGGTTTTACTTTTAATTCTTGTTTGTATGAAAAAAATTAGGTTGTATTTTTGTAGGCGGTGTTTTTTTTTGTTTTTTTTTATATCTTCCCAGTTTCATCCCATCCTCCTTCACCCTCTTTCTCCCTCACCCCTTCCTTCCTCCAGGATCCATAGAGTATGTCTACACTCTATTCATTCTGCCTTCCTCCTGCCTGTTTTCCCCACCCCTTCGCCTTTTCTCGTCTCTTCCTGCCTCCCACGACAACCCCCACCTCTCCTCCTTTCCCCTCTCCCCCTTCATGAACGGTATATATTCTGTCTCTTCCATATATCTCACTCACACCTGAAGTGGGTTACTTGATGTAGTTGAAACGTTGTTGTTAATTAAAGTTAACTTTTATCTCTGTGGGTTTTAATTGATTTTATTCCGTCACTCACGGCATTGTGAGTCGTTATTATTTAACATAGTAAGTCTTGTGAAAACATAAAACTGGACCGTGAGGCCCCTTCCAACACTGTCTGCCATTTGTCTGTGTTTGCGGTGGACAGTGTGTGGAATTATTAAACATTTTTATAAACTCCTTTCGAAAGTGATTCCTTATTTTAATTAACCAGATATAACCATGAGGCAGAACTTTTCAACCCCAGCTTCTCAACCAACAGTCAAAGCCTCGTTACTTCGATAAGCAAGAGGAAAACCTTTTCGAAGCTTTGCTCGCAGTTTCTCCATTTTCGACGTCACACCAAACCGAGCAAAGTTCGCTCGTGTAGATGGGGCCTAAGTTTTTATATGTGTTTATATAGTATTCGCTCAAGGGTTACTATGTTTGACTGCAGTATATACACCCTGTAGATGTTTAGATAAATCACTGTTTGGATTTACATACGTATATAAGTATTATCGTAACATTTAGAATAACAAAATTCATTAGGAGGTATGACCAACAAAAAGGATCTAGTAGGCAACTCGTATATCCATGAATGCGACGGTGCCACATCATAGGGTTGGTCAGAGGAGAGTGGTGAAGAACTCCTGTCCGCAATAGTACATACATAGTAGCCAGTACTCATGCATACGCCCATATAAAGTGTAAAGAAGAGGAAGAGACTCTTTATAAGTGAAAATGGTGATCAGAGTAAGGTAGAGATTAATAAGATAACTTGAGGACAGTGTAGCAAAAGTAACGAAGTACTGTACTATGCAGATGAGCTACTTCGATTCCCAGGAGATGGTGGATTACTGGATATAGATGTCACATATGATGGTAAGCTTCATTGTTATGTTATGCAAGAAATACTATATGCAATTTTGCAGAAAGACATGAATTTCCTAATACTGTACTTCGGTGTACTGTTCATCCACAATACTGTACAGCAAATACTGCCCAAAGGTCAAAAGCCTTGGCAAATCCACATTGGATTTTGCTGTAGCCCAAGCAATTATCTGTTATAATGTTGGTTATGAAGCAGGATTTCTAGCTGAAGAATTGGGCATCAAGAATGACAGAATGCAAATAACATTGCAGGATATGGACAAAGAGAGGGAGCAAGCAAGAACATCAAAGCAAAGAAAAAAGAGAATACAAGCTGATCCTCATTATGGTGCTGGAGAGCACTAAATGCCATTGTCTAGAAACATTACTGAAGGTTGGAAAGTGGCCCATCCCTGGTTACAAAAAACCCAACCTGATGATGTATTATTTTCAAGAATGCCCCAGGGGTGAGGTTACAGAACCGGTAAAGGCCTTTTTTTTTCTGTATATACAGTACCATATATAGTACCATATGCACCTAATTACTGGAAACTATTGTTTTGTGTTGTGTAATGATTAATTTATAAATACTAAAGCAGATATTATCATAGAAACAACTCCATCTATTGCAGCAAGGGAGGAAAACACTTAGATAAACTTTGACGCTCATTTCCCGAAAACTTGTTTTTAGCCAAAATATTACCATACAAACTGCTACTGCTCAGCCATTTCTTCAGTTATTTGCATGATTTTGTTTTTATTTGAAAGCTAACTAAATCATCTTTATTTGCAAGTAGGATTAGTGCTGTAAGTTGAATATTTTCTTTTCTAGCAATATATATGTTTCCTCGTACGGAGAAAAACGGAGAAAAACGCAGTGGAACATATTGTGCGATTATTCAGAACAAAACCGTTGCACCTATGCAAATAATATTACTTGCAATTTACAATCATATCAAGTATACTTGGCAGCAAAAACCTCAAAGGAATTACTCCAATATCTCCAGAGTAGTAGCGAAGTAAATACCGTCGTATTTTTGAGCACCGAGAACACATTTTATTATATTACTCTAATAATTATGAATAGAATTCCATGAAACTATATCTATATCTTAGTATACATCTTCACCACCTTCACTAAAAAAAATGAGCTTCCTAGCTCTACTAGAAAAAAAAAAAAGTTCCGAAGTGGACCTTCGTCCTTAACAGTGGCTTGTATGCTGATTTAAACTGCAGGACTGTTGGATTGTTATTAAAGCCACCCTTTGACCGAACAGCAGAGAAGAACAGCTCTAAATGATCCTGGCTTAACTTATACGTCTGAAGATACTTCAAAAGGGCTTTCTTGCTGGCTACGTACTGTTCAAAGATTTCTTTCACTGAATTAATGTTTATCAAAAAGCCAAGGAATCCTGTTTTCTTCCTAGCATGTCGGTACATCAACTCATCATTATCATTTTTCAGTTCAAGGATGTATCTTTCAGCTTCACCTAGTACTGACATCCACGTTTCTAAATTTGTAAGTCTCATGGGTGCTTTAGAGCCTTTTCCTAGAGGGTTTCTTGAATTCAGCACATCAAATAACTTATCAAAAACTCTCAAAAATTTTACAGTGCCCTCACTACCTTTAAACTGAGGCAGGTGAAGTTCTTCATTGCAGAATTCAATAGCGTCTGCCACACTTGAGCTGATCACTTGGGCAGCTAAGTTCACTTTCATTTTCTGTTTCTGCCATTGGATGTGCGAATTTCTTATTTTGTTTGCTAAGTGTAGGCCATCCGATTTCTGAATGTGGTGAAGGTGTTCAATATAATGCCATGAAATCATACTTCCTTCACTGTCTCTGAATTTTACAGTTGCAAAAGTATTTCTATCAAGCTTTAGCATATGGCACACATCGAGAATAATATTCACCTTTTGTTCAGGGTTAGATGGGTGTGGAAAAGATGACAAAAACTTTGGTACACTTAGATCACAACCAAGTTCGTTTATCATTGCAAAGTTGCAGGAAGGACCATCACAGGTTACTGACACAGTCTTAATTCCCACATCATGAAGTCGGTGAAGACTTTCTTTAATAATATTAGCTCGTTCCATGTTCGTTTACCTCACAACAATTTGCAGTGAGTTATCAGTCATGCATAATCTTGTTCTGGCATTTAAATACCTCCAGTAATGCACCTACTCAGCATAAAAGTAATATATCAGGAAAACATGAAAAAACTCATAATTTAGAATTTTATTTATGCATATTGTATATACTTGACAGTGTTAAAGATGATCAACAGTACTTACATATGAAATGATATCCCATTTTCTCCTATTCTTACATCCATATGCTACACAATATACCATGCTATAGTTCACTCAGCTGATAATTATGTCCCGCTTGTAACAAACACGACCCACGTCACGACTAACATAAGCCAGTTAACAGGTCAGTGACCGCGAATCGCACTGCCGCGAGCAGAACACTACCGCGTACAACCTGTGACTAGGGCACTTGAAGATGGCCGCCACGGCCATCAGCGCCGCCAGTGGCGGGCTTCAGGAACTAACGAGACTGGCAAGGGGGTGGGCTAGTCCACTTGTATACAGCAGGTCAGTGATCCCCTCTATAAAAAGCAGCCGTCGACGATATTGGACAGTGATTAGGGTGTGAGTGCTGAGAGAGAGATGGTGAAGAAGGACCTCTTGCCTGTACCATAAGTATTTGTTGTCCATTTGTTTACTGTTCCTCATTCCACTTATAGTTACAGCTGGACAGTATTTTTTGGTGTTTAACATGTTTTGTGATTTGTTTTCAGTGTATTTTTGTATGAATATTATTGTAATTTTGTGTCCTAGCATATCCTATTATATACGTAGTGTGTGTGTTTTGTTAGGTAGTGTGTATGTGTGTGTGGTTGTTTCGTTCCGTATTGGGTAGTGTGTGTGTGTGTGTGTGTGTGTGTTTTGTTCCGTATTGGGTAGTGTGTGTGTGTGTGTGTGTGTGTGTTTTGTTAGGTAGTGTGTGTGTGTGTGTGTTTTGTTAGGTAGTGTGTGTGTGTGTGTGTGTTTTGTTCCGTATTGGGTAGTGTGTGTGTGTGTGTTATGTTAGGTAGTGTGTGTGTGTGTGTGTGTGTGTGTGTTTTGTTAGGTAGTGTGTGTGTGTGTGTGTGTTTTGTTAGGTAGTGTGTGTGTGTGTGTGTTTTGTTAGGTAGTGTGTGTGTGTGTGTGTGTTTTGTTTATTACTGTAATTTGTCTGTGTTAAATGTTTTCATTGTAAATATATTAAGGTAATTATATTTACTGTGATAGGGGTTGTGAGTTGTAAATATTGTTGGTTGTGTTGTGATGGGGTTGTGAGGTTGTAGGTTGGTTAGTACACAATGTCGACCTCCTTCTCCCCTAAGAGCCACACACACACACACACACACACACACAGTTTACAGCATCAACGTGTTTTATAGTAATTGGGTCTACAGTAGAGGCTCCCTTTTGACCAAGATTTTTCTAGATATTTTATTTGTCAGATCAATTGCCGTTGCTTGGTCATTTTTCCGTTGATGTCGTAACAGGAAAAATATAAATATATATATATATATATAATTTATTTTTCTCTTTGCTAAGATTAACAGAGAGAATGGAGAGTGGTAGGTTAATATGATGTACAATTGCCAGCACTTATAACTGGTACAGGAGAGGTTAATATGATGTACAGTCGGCAGCATAAATTCGCGTCCATCTCATGTACTTAATAATATTAATTTGACCAGATAGTTGCATTCTGAACCAGTTTTTATTCCAACAACATACGTAATTTACCATATGAGAACTATATCTGTCATCTCTGCATTAAAATTGTATTACAACATTACTATAGCTAATTCATACGCAGGTAGAAATGAAGCGAACTTATGCTGCCGACTGTACACTCTCCCAAAAAAGTATGGGCATTGGTGGCTGCTTATACTGTTGAACTTTTCTCTCCTTTGGGCTCCTCCGATCACAATCTTATTTCAGTATCCTGTCCTATCGCTCCAATAAAACCTTTAGACCCTCCCAGGAAGCGGCGTCTGTGGCATTACAGCACTGCCAACTGGGATGATCTGAGGCAATACTTTCATGATTTCCCATGGAATGATTTTTGCTTTCGTGGCCGGGGTTCCTCTGAGTGTGCTGCACGCATCACAGAGGTGATCCTCTCGGGCATGGAGGCATACATTCCATATTCTTTCCCTCTTACTAATTCACGAAACTCTTGGTTTAATCACGCTTGTTCTACTGCTGTCCACAACAAGGAGGAAGCTTTCAGACGGTATCGACGCCTTCAAACTGATGAATCTCGTGCTCTGTATATTTCTGCCCGGAATCGTGCCAAATCTGTTCTCAGACTAGCCAAAAAATCCTTCATCCGTGCCAAGTGCAATGATCTGTCCAACTCTTCCACCTCTCGTTCTTTCTGGCATCTAGCCAAAAATCTCTCCAGTAACTTTACTTCTTCCTCTTTCCCTCCTCTCATCCTTCCTGATGGAAATGTTGCCATCTCTTCACCTGATAAAGCTGAACTCTTCTCTCAAACCTTTGCCTTTAACTCCACACTGGATGATTCCGGCTCTATTCCTCCAACTCCGCCCCCCTCTGACTTACTTATGCCTGTCATCAGAATCTCTTCAAAGGAAGTATTTTCTGCCCTCTCTGGCCTTAACACTCGGAAGGCGTACAGGCCTGATGGGATTCCTCCTGTTGTTCTCAAGAACTGTGCTTCTGTACTGACACCCTGCATAGGCAAACTGTTTCGTCTATGTCTATCATCTAACACTTTTCCTTCTAGCTGGAAGTTTGCTCTGATCCAACCTGTTCCGAAGAAAGGTGACCGCTCCCAACCCTCCAACTATCGCCCCATTGCTTTGACCTCATGTCTATCTAAAGTCTTCGAATCTGTTCTTAACTCCAAAATTCAAAGGAAGTATTTTCTGCCCTCTCTGGCCTTAACACTCGGAAGGCGTACAGGCCTGATGGGATTCCTCCTGTTGTTCTCAAGAACTGTGCTTCTGTACTGACACCCTGCATAGGCAAACTGTTTCGTCTATGTCTATCATCTAACACTTTTCCTTCTAGCTGGAAGTTTGCTCTGATCCAACCTGTTCCAAAGAAAGGTGACCGCTCCCAACCCTCCAACTATCGCCCCATTGCTTTGACCTCATGTCTATCTAAAGTCTTCAAATCTGTTCTTAACTCCAAAATTCATAAGCACCTTATTTGTCACGACTTTCTTTCAGATCGTCAGTATGGTTTCCGTCAAGGACGCTGTACTGGCGATCTTCTATCCCTCCTTTCTGATTCATGGTCATCCTGTTTTCTGAACTTTGGTGAAACTTTTACTGTTGCCCTCGACATATCCAAAGCTTTTGATAGAGTCTGGCACAAAGCTTTAATCTCCAAACTGCCCTCATTCGGTTTCTATCCCTCTCTCTGCACCTTTATCTCTTATTTCCTTTCTGGCCGGTGTATAGCTGCTGTTGTAGACGGTCACTGTTCTTCTTCCAAGTCTATTAATAGTGGTGTTCCTCAGGGTTCTGTTCTATCACCCACCCTCTTTCTCCTGTTCATTAATGACCTTCTTACCTGTACCTCTTCCCCTATCCACTCCTATGCTGATGATTCCACCCTACACTACTCCACTCACTATGACAACCGACCATCCCAGCAGCTCCTCTCCACATCACGTGATGATGCAGTAGCACGCCTGACTTCTGATCTTTCCCTCATCTCTAACTGGGGCAGAGAGAACCTTGTTTTTTTTAATGCCTCTGAAACACAGTTCCTTCATTTTTCTACTCGTACTAATCTTCCTGATGACTATCCCCTCTCCTTCAATGACACACAACTTAACCTTTCCCCCTCTCTTAATATTCTTGGAGTCTCTTTCTCTCATACTTTCTCTTGGAGAGATCACATTACTTCTCTTGCTAAAACCGCCTCAAAGAAGTTGGGTGTGCTGCGCAGATTCCGTGAATACTTCACCCCCTTACAGTTGCTGTCTCTGTACAGTGGTCTCATCTGCCCCTGTATGGAGTACAGCTCTCATGTGTGGGGTGGTTCAACATTCACAACACTCCTGGACAAGGTGGAATCAAAGGCTTTTCGTCTCATCAACTCTCCTCCTCTTACTGATTCACTACAGCCTCTCTCTCTTCGCCGCAGTGTTGCATCACTTTCTCTCTTCTATCGCTACTACACTGGACATTGCTCTTCTGAACTCTCTCAATGTATGCTTCCTCCCCTCAGGAGAGCATGCAACACTCGTCAAGCCTCTCGTTCTCACCCCTTTTCTGTCCAACTCCCTAATGCAAGAGTTAACCGGTACTCTCAGTCTTTCATATACACAACTGGTCAACTCTGGAACACTCTACCTTCATCCATCTTTCCACCTTACTACGACTTATATTCCTTCAAACGCAATGTGTCTAGGCATCTAGAACGAAATTGGACATGATTTTGGACACTCTGACTAAACCTACGCAGATGGGGACAGTGAGCGGGCCTGTGGCCTTTAGTCCCCATCTTTTTAATATAGAAAAAACAACAAAAACAACAACAGTACCTTTGGTTAGAAATGTGTGTGTGTGTGTGTGTGTGTGTGTGTGTTCCAGATGATGATAATAGTAACCTGTACCTTTATCCTCTCCCATTTAATTTAAATCAGCGATTACTTACTTTGTGTGTGTGTGTGTGTGTGTGTGTGTGTGTGTGTGTGTTCCAGATTGACCACCAACACTGTACAGTACTTCCCCTCTTAATTTTTAATGTGCATATACCTACTGTGTGTGTGTGTATGTGTTCAATACCCTAACCTACATACATCCAAGTTGTGGTACACAAATAATGATGATAATAATAGTAGTAATAATCCAGGTACAGTAGTAGTTTCATGACTAGGTGATGGTGATACAGTACTTGTCTCTCTCTCTCTTTCAAATGTTTCACCACTGGACATATGCTTCTTGTCCATTACCAGGGCCTAGGTCATTATCAATACACACACACATACATGTACAGTTGTATGCCAAAATATGGATGCACAACAACATGTGTGAAACATTTACTTGTACTGTACGATTGTCGCTGAAATATTAACATCCAACATAAAACATGATGATCAGCATCTATCTCTCTTTTGCTTTTATTTCCATGGGTGGTGAGGCTCCAGCACCATTTGCCTTTATTTCCATGGGTGGTGAGGCTCCAGCACCATTTACTTTTATTTCCATGGGTGGTGAGGCTCCAGCACCATTTGCCTTTATTTCCATGGGTGGTGAGGCTCCAGCACCAGTACAAGACCTCTGACAGACAAGGGGTCCAACTTCTAGGTTATATGAACCTTTAGTGGAGTCATTGTTAGTTTTACACAGTGGCAGTATCGTAACCAATGTGGTATAAGGTGCAGCCACTGCACACTGGCTACCATTAAGAATTGGGAAGTTCTTTTATAAAGAATCTCGGTGACCTACCCCTCCACAGGAAGGGTAGGTAAGTCTCACCCTGCCTCCACGTGGTGACCTCGGGGGACACCTCCCTGTTTTTATCAGTATTTTATTTTATAGAGGCTGAATGTGAAGCTGAAGGGGGAGGCGGCGTGGGGGCACAATAGGTTCCCCCACATATAGAGTTTAATTTCCTTTTTAATATTTTTAGTGACGAAATTGTTTTAAAATTATAATTATAATTATTTTTTTAAGTGTAAAGTGTGCAATTTTTTTCTTCTGTCATTTATTATTATTTGGTATTAAAAAAAAAAAAAAGCTTAACAATGTTGATGACCCTTGTCCCTCAGGGGGTGAGCGCTGCATTGGCCTTGCCAGCCAACAGTGGCCCTCCAATGGGGCAGTGGCGGGGAGGGGTCTCCAGTCTGCCCTGTGGGGGACAGGAAAGGGAAAGAATGCTTGAGACTAGTAGCGATTAATGTGAATGGAATGGTGAATGAGGTGAAAAGGAGAGAGATTGTGGAGTGTGCTAGAAAGAGTAAAATAGGTGTGTGTAGGGTGTCTGAAACTCATATGAAAGGATAGGGGGTGGAAGAGTGTGGGAATGGAGGGAAGAGTGTGTTGTTTGAAGGAATGGAAGGAGGCGTGCTATGGACTGTGTAATGACTGCTACTGATGTCTAGGGTTTTTAGCAGATTAACGCATCACTACAAATAAACACAGAAAGGATATGAAAAGCCAAGTAATTAAATTCAATAATCATGTACTTAACAATTAGCTTACAACACAACAAATTAAATTAAACACAACAATTTACATACAATAATTTACAAATAAATAGAAATAATCCCATTATGAAAGAACAAGTTAGTGAATATATCTTCCAAGATTACAATTACATATAAATTATCCCAGTAATGAAAGAACAAGTTAGTTATTATATCTTCCAAGATTCTGCCTTCTGAAAACTGACAATTGGTATTACCACATCGATGTAAGTAAGGTGAAGTCCGTTTATAACACCACCGTTACCAGGAGGAAAGAGACACCAGCCGAGAGCAAGCAAGACTCACTCACTCACTTGTTGGATTTATTGGCTATCAACCAGTGGCATATAGCCAAAGGTCATTAAGCCAATGGTTCCATTTTATTATATCAATCTATATAAGGTCATAAAGTTTTGTCTCCCTCAGAAAACTCATTAGTTTGTTTATAATATTCTTGTCATCTGATAGAATATTTTTGATGCTGGAAGCCGTGTTTTTAAGTTGGAAGTATTGTTTAATTTTACATCTTTGACTGTCAAATTTATTACAAAAAAATAGTAAATGACTTATGGACATTATTGTATTGCACGAGGGGCACTGAGGGGGAAAACTTCTGTTTATTTATGGCTTTAAGTGAGTTATTTTGGTGGCGTCGACCCGAAGACGAGCCAATACCACCTCGTCCCTGCGGCTACGCCATGATGACGTAGCCCAGTGTTCAATTACTTCTTTGACTTTATTTCTGACGTTTAGTCCGGTCCACTGCCTTTGCCACAGGAGATGAATTTGAGACTTAATGAGGGAAACAAAACACCTGAGATCCGTACGGACTATGATAAGGTCCAGATCAACAGTTGACCCGGCTAGTATATCAGCCTGTTCATTGCCATAGATACCATAATGTGAAGGTACCCATATTAACTTGATTGATTTATTGGCATAAAACAGCTTACTAATGATATTACCCTGTATTTCGTTGTTAGTTGTATTTACGGATTTAAAAGCTTGAAGTGAACTTAATGAATCAGTAAAGATCCTATCGTGGGTTGTCGATAGGGCAAAATCCAAAGCTTTATTAATAGCAAAAAGTTCTGCACGAAAAATCGAGGTATGATTCGGCAGTCTGAATCTTAACTGACATTCAGTCGACCACACACCTGCACCCACACATTCATCCGTCTTGGAGCCGTCGGTATAAAGATGGAAATATTGAAGATGTTTAACAATTATCTCACGAAACCTCTGGTGTACCTCCACCTCCGTCACCCGGGATTTAACCCCTGGCAACCAGGAATCCACTATAGTGAAGGGGGGTGTTACCAGGGTGCAATGTTTACTAAAACCAGGGAATCTGAGGGACCTCATGCCAGTGCCCTCCGGGGCCATGCGACGCCCTGGCGGATAACTCGGCCCTTCCGAGGCCTATCGTCATGGCCCCCCGGCTGCAAATGCCTCACCAAGGCATTACCGGGAGGATGACTCGGCTCCCCGGGTACCTGAACTTGGGGCCTGGTCCCCATTGGCCTCACGCCAGTGCCCCCTGGGGCACAGGGGTTCCCGTACGGATGACTCGGTCCCTCTGCCAGAGGCCTAGCGCCATGGCCCCCCGGGTGCTGTTGCCGTAGCAAGGCATTCCCGGGAAGATGACTCGGCACCCTGGATTTCTTAGCACAGTATACTAGAAGTTGTTGATCTCGTCTCAAACGGACGCTCGATTCGAGTGCAACGTAGGGCTCCAAAACACACATTCAAACACGCATTCTGCACAACATCCAAACCTTTCAACACAGACTCAGTTGCCAAACCAAACACCATTGACCCATAATCTACTCTAGATCTAATCAGGGATTTATATAGCATTAGCAATGACTTCCTATCTGCTCCCCATTGGGTACCAGAAATGTACTTCAGCAAAGTAAGTGCTATTAGACATTTAGTTTTTAACTGACTGACATGGACTCGCCATGTCAGTCGACTGTCAAACTGCAGTCCAAGAAATTTAGTAGAATTTTGAACAGGTAGGGGGTTGTCACCCATAGTCAGCCGGACGTCTGGCTTCTTCCTATGAGTGAAAATAACCACTACTCTCTTTCTTATTGAAAACTTAAAACCCCACTGGAGGACCCAATTGTGAATCAAATCCAGTGCCAATTGAATCCGAGTTGCCGAAAACTCTGCATTACAGCTGGAGTGCCATATTGCACAGTCATCGGCGTA
>JAWQEG010000224.1:5000-32500 GCA_033782935.1 Petrolisthes cinctipes | reverse complement strand
AATATTTATTACACAACACTGTATTAATTTACCACTCCAGCACAAAATACACTCACTACTATAGCACTACCAAATACACCCGTACAGCTGCAGTCAGACAAGGAAGAGGTCGACACTGCGGACGATATGAGACAGACTGTGTGGCGCCTTCCCCTGCTGACAGACACAGCTATGCCATTACCACACTACGACCCCATGTCATGCCCCACCCTTCCTACTATACACTCACTAGGCCTCTGTCCCTTTAACACACACACACACACAGTATAACTACCAACGTCAAGGAAATGTCTGTGCCATAAATATTCATAAAGTATACCGGGAAGGGCATATGAAAAGACAATTAAAAATTACGACATTGCTCGCTTCGCTTATGCCCATTTGTGTTACGCATACAAGCAAAACGTTACATGACAAATACCGTGCCATGAAACAAGGAATGGTAGTCACATAACAACACGAGTTACATTTGGTAAGGCAACAGCTGTAGACACACACACACACCTGTGCCAGTCCAAGCCATCCCAAGTGTCGCATGTCCTACTAGGAATAACACTGCGCAATAACACTGACACGAAAAGTTCAGCACTCTCTTTGTTTCTATTTGTGATCATTGTATTAGGTCTCTATGCTATATGATGCCTGTCTCTCATTCCATCTGTCCCTGTCTGTCTGTCTGCCTTATGAGTCTTCGCTGTACAGTTGCCCACACATGAATCTGGTACGCCTTGCTACTTGCGAGATACCTACAACAGGAAGGAAAGTGAGCAAAAGTTATAGTTTGTTGACAAGCAGATAGTAATAATATTTTACTGTCTGCATGTCAACAAACTACATTTTTTTTTCACTTTACACTCGTTGTAGCCACCTCACAAGTAACGAGCCATAACAGCTTCTTGTGTGGGCAACTGTACATACCCGTCGTTATCTATCGTTGCATATCTCTCCATTCGTTATGGGACCCTGTAATGTAGTAAGAAAATTGGAGCTAAAAGAGTCCTTCACATACATATTGACACGAAACACACACACCTATATGGAAGGAGCTTGTTTCGTGGCATGGTCAGGAGGAATCAGCAGCAGAAGTCTCCAAATTTCATACAAGATCACAGTGTCCTTATTTGCCTGTACTTTCCAGTCTTGTCTATCTTGATCTGAACCTCTCTTCTCAGCCAAAGCTTTATCCTTTATCAGTCCCTGTCTGTTTGCATACCTGCTTCTTTATGTCAATTCTCTGGTTATTAGTCAAGCTGTCTTAATGCGTTTGCCTGTCTCTTTCCGTATCTCAAACACAACATAGCGACAAGCAAAATTATTATAACCAATTCCATGTAACAAAACACATGGGAAACAATTAAATGGGTCACTCAAGCAAAACACACACCCACACCCACACACACACACAATCAATATCTCTCAATGTGGCTAGTCACGCACAAAGCACATCCCATGAAAGGTCACACACACCATTGGCCCAGTTCCGTCAGACGAGTAGGAACAAGAAGGGTGTGTGGTAAATAAATATGATCTCTATACTAAAGGGTGTTAGTAAATAATCATCCCCATCCCCCCTTTGTACAGCATAAACGGGAGCTGGTAGACATATTTTGTTGGATACATGTAATCTGTCTCAGCCTCCAGTACCATACATAAGACAACATGCTTAATGACTCGATAATGTGGATACTGAAACACACACACACACACACACACACACTGTAACAATAGGGTACAGTACTATACTAGTTTATTATATATAAGCTATCACTATCACATACAATAAAGGAAGATTCTCTTTTTGGTGAATTGGAGCGCCTTAATTCCTCCAAACTATGACAGGAAACAGACGGCCCTAATGTTACTTTAATGAGGGATCTGTTTTGTGGCAAAGTTTGGATGAATCACAGACCTTCCAATTCACCAACAAGAGAATTTAGGCAAGGGCCCTGTGATTGTGTATGAGAATTGGAGGCTTCTGATTCCTCCTGACTATGCTACAAAACAAGCTCCTTCCATGTAGGTGTGCGTGTTTCGTGGTAATATTTCAAGGACTTGTTTACCTACAATTTTTGGATGACATAACTGGGTCCCATAAAAAAAATATGAAGTGCTGCATAAGGAAAGCCATTGTGTGTAACATGTGTTCAAATACAGTACGAACATATAGTAACTAATTTATTTCCACTTCAAGTCACTCTGTTATGGGGGAATACAATTTGCAGCTAATAATATTCAATAATAATTACACCCTATAACATCGTGGCAAATTTGAAGTAAAGTCCGGTACAGTATAAAAACACACTGTATTGCATATCAGGTATACTATAAAGTAAACCTACATATACAGTACAGTATATGGTACTGTGTATATCTTTGTATCTAGGCTATACGGTACCATACGGATATGATTTATTAAATGTTTTAACAATGCATATAGGTTTCATAAAGCTTGTTACTGAGGCCCAGGTCATCATTAAGGACCTGAATAATGACCCTATAATTATAATGACCCTGAATGTTACTGAATGTCCCTAATAATGATCCTGAATAATATCCCTAAATAATTATTCTGAATTATAACCTTATATAATGCCTCTGAATATCCCTAAATAATACCCCTAAATAATGACTCTAATCCCTAAATAATGTCTCTGAATATCCCTAAATTATGACCCTGAATATCCTTAAATGACCCTGTAGATTGACCCTGAACATCCCTAAATAATAACTCGGTATTTTTCTAGACTATTGCCGTTTTGTAGCAGTGTTGCCAGATCCAGCTAGGTCCCAGTAATATGTCCCAGTCAGGTTACGGTACTTTATCATGGTTATTTCCTGTTAGTCTGCCCAGGTTATTGTCCTGGTAGTATGCTGCGGTCTAGGTTAGGTTATGCTAATTTCATAATGTCCCCATCTTGGAAATGGGGCATTGCCGAAGAAAATGCCATAGAAGAAAAGGGTAAATATTGAAAGAATTACCGTTATTGCGTATGGTTTTTCTACCTTCATTACCCACTTATTTAGACAATTCAAAGACTATTTTCTTCTATGGCATTTCCTCCGCAAATGCCTCATTTCCAAGATAGGGCATTTTGAAATTAGCCTGACCTTACCTGACCTGACCTAACCTAACCTAGACCACAGCAAACTTCCGGGACCTACCCTGAGCAAACTACCGGGAAATAACCGTGGTAAAGTACAGGAAATGACTGGGGCAAAATACTGGGACCTAGCCGGATCTGTCAACACTGCTACAAAACGGTAATTCTTTCAGTAAATACCAAGAAAAGTGTCTTAGAATGTTATGAATTAGTGGGTAAAGAAGGTAAAATCATCGTAATAGAAAATGGCAATAGATATTTACCAATGACCCTGAATATCCCTAAATAATGACCCTGAATGTTACTTGTTACTTGTTGTTGGATATTCTATGCCCTACTCCACCACCAGATGGTGCTCTGCAGGGCCTCTCTCAATATTATTAATCATTATAATCACTTCTAATGCTCAAATCATCCATGTTATAACACTCAGCGAACAGATGTGTTTTCAGTCTTTTCTTAAAAATGGTGTAATATTCACTACTCCGGACATATAATGGCAATTCATTAAAGAGCCTTGGTGCACACTTTTCAAACGCTCAAAAACCCATTGTCACATTACTCCTTGGCTCATTTAACCTGTATTGTTCATCACTATCTCTGAGTTCCATTGAGGAATTTACTTGAAAATCTCTTAAAAGATTCGTTAAGTACCGGGTACTCCGGTTATCCAAATTTTAATGCTCTGAATATTAGAAGACATATCTTGTACACAATAGTCGCCTTTATTAGTAGCCAATATAATTCAATGAGTGCCGGAGTTATCCTCTCACCAGATGGAACACCTTTAATTAATCTTGCTTCTCTGTTCATTATATTTTGCAATTTTCTTAACCGATAGTGTAAACAATGTTATATATAACTACTAAATAATGATAATACATTCAATAAATACCATAGTTAGTCCCTAAAGTCCCTAAATTATGACCCTGAATATCCCTAAATAATTACCCTGAAAAATTCCTAAATAATTACCCTGAATATCCCTAAATAATTACCCAGAAAAATGTCCCTAAATGACCCTGAAAATCCTTAAATAATGACCCTGAAAATCCCTAAATATTGACCCTGAGAAGGTAGACATTGATGGCCATTCACCTGCTGTCAACACACACACATACATACATACATACATACACGCACATACATACATACACACACATATACATACATACATACACGCACACACACACATACATACACACACATATACATACATACATACACGCACATACATACATACACGGGCAAACTTCTTTAATATACATACATACATACACGGGCAAACTTCTTTAATATACATACATACATACACACACATACATTCATACACACACATATACATACATACATACATACACGGGCAAACTTCTTTAATACATACATACATACATACACACACGGGCAAACTTCTTTAATATACATACATACATACACACACGGGCAAACTTCTTTAATACATACATACATACATACATAAACACACACACACTAACTTCAAAACACACATACACACATACCAGGACATATTTATACACATACACACATACATATACATAGTTCAGTAATGTATATATATGTATGTGTGGAAGGAAAAAAAAAACATACACAAACACACACACACACCGGGACATATTTACACACATACACACATACATACACATCTATACACACATACAAACACACATACATGGTCATCGTGTATACATAATCTTACCTGGTTGGGTGCTCATGATTCACTATGTATGTATTAATGTGTATGTTTTAATAAAGGGAGAATACTATACACACAACATACACAACAACACCAACACACACACTGCACTGACTCACAGGAAAAGTGTTGCCAGGTGCTCAACAACCCTTATACAGTGTTGCCAGATGATGGTGGTGTCAGTGGTACAGTGGTGCCATACGATTACGATTTATTATTAGAGAATGTAGAATACTTTTTATTATTATTATTATTATTATTGTTATTTATTTTTAATCAATATGTGTACAAGTTGCCAGATGATGGTGTTAGTTAGTTAGCTGCTTCACACTTTTTTTTATTACGAATTAGATTATTATTAGAGAATATAGAACACTTATTATTATTATTATTATTATTATTAATCAATAAGTGTACAAGTTATAGAGAACTATGTATGACAGGAAGAGCTGAAATTGCCAAAAAAATCTAATGAAAATGACGTAACAAAAATGTTAGGAAATTTTCTTTTTTAACATAAACATGCAGTGAAAGACCTACTAAGACCACCAAGGATAATATTATCATCCTTGCCTAAGACATCCTCACAAAAGTTTGGAAAATACGCACTAATAAAATATAAGAAAAAGACCAGCCACAGCAGAACCATAGTGCATAAAAGTTTTAGAAGATTGGTGACAAGTGTGTGTGGTCCTTGTGTGGACACCATCGTATACACCACGGATGTTCTTGAATACGGCCCTTAATGCAAAGGTTATGGGACCTACTAGGCTACTGTATAGGTTTACTTCAATTTTGCTATAGTTATTACCTTAATTAAAGTAGTAATACAATTTTGGTACATTAGAGCACCTTGATTCCTCCAAAGTATACTAGGAAACAGAACCAGCATCAAATTAGCAAGTATAATGGTAGTCAGTTGGTGGGATTATTAGTTTGAAGGAATCATTGGTCCAGATTTACCAACACTGCCTTCTCCCCTTAATTTGTAGCAGCCACATATTTATTTGATTTTACTCTCCTCAATCTACAAAATTAGTTTAGCTGCATACTCTACTGAATAATACATGCAGTTGTCAATTTGCTAAACATGAAACCTGCTTAATTCTTGTGAAATAAAAATAGTTTGACCCACTTGGATGTCTGTACGCGATAGGAATGTCATATATGTCAAAAGTCTGAGGCAGAGGGGTGCCATCTTGGCCTGTCCACAGCAGTAACATTTAATAAGAACCCCGTGATCTATGTATGAGACCTAGTGGAGTTTCACTTTAATGCCACGTCCACACGGGCGAGCTTTGCCCGTGTGATGTCAGAAATGGGGAAATTACGAGCTGGTATGACGTCAGAAATGGAGAACCCGCGAGTTTTTTTCCATTACTGATGTCACAGCGGGCAAAGACACGAGAGGCACACAAACACTTGCTGCAGCCTCCACAAATCCACACCATCCACTACACTACATGGCAAAACACCCACACATGCCAAGGAACATCAAAAGAACACCCAGTACACAATACCATCTCTTACACCCTGCCCACCCCAAACCAGTCTCCAGAAACACATCCATACTCAAATCCCTCATCAGTCCATCCAAACACTTAAAAACAACACTCAGCTGCATGCACGACCTCCTGACATCCACCCATCTGAATCCTCCCTTCCCCATGAGGACAGATCAGTCCACCTGGCCAGGCTGCGGTGTGGCCACCACCCGGCCCTTCTGACATATCACAAGAAGCTGGATGGAGCCATTGTAGATACCTGTCCGGGATGCAACACAGCACCCCATTCTATTAAACACATTATGGAAGACTGCAATGTACACAACCACACTCGCCAACAACACAACATACACTCTCTGAGGGCACTGTGGGAAAGCCCAGTTCAGGCCATGACCTTCCTCAGGAGCTTGGGGCTGTTCGGCCAAACAGCTTGAGGAACTTCAACAACAACTGCAAAGCAAAGCTCGCCCGTGTGGATGTGGCATTAGGGACCCTGTGATATAGTTGGAAAATTGAAGGTAAACGAGTCTTTCAAATATTGCCACGAAACACACATACCTATATGGAAGGAGCTTGTTTCGTGGTACAGTCAGGAGAAATCAGAAGCCACCAACTCCCATACACGATCACAGGGTCCTTAACATTCTGCATGATGCTGAGAATATACAAGCTATTTTTTCAGTACCCATCATCTGAGGTGTCAGGATGTTTCACAAGAGTTTTGCACACATAGGCTGGTATTTTGAAACTAATATTTTGAGTAAAAGTTATCTTTGTTTCTCAGTTCCTATTATTTTCATATACGAATTATGAGACGAAGAGAACTGTCCCTCGAAGATGTAGTTTAATAATACCACACATAATTTTTTAATCGTGTGTGCACAGATTTCCATTTTCCATATTCTGTTCTTTCCCATAGCAGTGTCATGATCAGAAAATAAAACACTATATATATATTTTTTTTAAATTACATACTGAAAGCACATAATTATCTTAAGTAGGAATATCCAGTGTATGTAATAACCTTTAATTACTTAAAATAAAGCAGTATACAACATTGCTAAACCAGTACAGGACAAGTATAAAAAAAAAAATTCACGTTGTAACAAACCAAGTCATTCAAGCAAGGAATAACGCAAATGAAAGCAGAACACAAATGAAAGCAATCCCTGTATACAGAAGCAAGCAAGTCTTATGAAATCCAAAGTCTTCTCCCATTAATGACTGGCTTTATATTTACAGTACTATTCTCAAGACGAAAAGCCTGATCAGGTTCTTTGTGTGTGGTCGGTCATGTTGGAGTCTTTTCCCTCTCTCACCTTAAGGGACCCTGTGATGTAGTCAGAAAATTGGAGATAAACGAGTCCTTCAAACATTGCCACAAAACACAAACACCTATATTGAAGGAGCTTGTTTTGTGGTATGATTAGGTGGAATCAGGAATCAGAAGCCTCCAATTTTCATACACGATAATACACAGGGTACTTAAACTTATTATCCCATTTTGCCTCACCATAAATAAAGGCCTGAGGCTGCGTATCATATTTTGACAATTTCGAAGTGGTCTGCATCATATATCTGGCAATACAATTCACAACAACAGGCTTATTAGTCATCCTATACATTCCTGGGTTCACCAAAAAAGTTTATTACCAATAATTTAATGCACAAGTCTTTTAAAAACAAGCATTACCAGCAACCAAGTGCATGTCAATAATGGTATAACATATGAATAAATCAATCTATTGCAAGCTGAGCAGTTTCTACTACCATCTCTCTGACAGTACTTTGTAAATTAGACCCATCTCCAATGGAGTTCCCATGATTTATGAATCAATACTTATTAAGGGACCCGGCGATGTAGTCAGAAAATTGGAGATAGATGAGTCCTTCAAATATTGCCACAAAACACACACACACATATGGAAGGAGTTTGTTTTGTGGCATGGTCAGGAGAAATCAGAAGCCTCCAATTTTCATACTGGGTCCTCAAGTTACAGATACATCATGCTTGATTGTAACAACCATCTCACACGACCGTCTGTTCTACAAGATGCACCACAATCCCTAGCCCACCCGAGTCAAAGCCCGATATCTTAAGCAGGCAGTTTCTGGACGACAGCCCAACCCAACCATCACAAGGCTACACACACACACACACACACACACACATTTCGGAGGCTTTGGGTGAGCTGTCGTCCAGAAACTGCCTGCTTCAGATCTCAGACTTCGACTCATGTGGGCTAGAGACTATGGCATCCGACTGTACATAGCCAACTTTTGTCCGTAAAAAAACCCAGTACAGTACAACCAATAAATTACATCAGGATGAGACAAGATAGTTTCCTTTTTCATATAAGCTACTTGATTCTTATATTTTTCTATTTTTTTCCAATTTTCAGCATTTTCCCATCATTATTACTACTGTTAATAAGTAAGTCTTCATCTCTGTTTCAATTTTGCAAGTAACATAAAATTCAATTATTATAACAGGATATTAGCATACTATAAATATGTAACAATAAATATTTAAATACAGTTATGATCACTGATAAAATGCTTGGTAATTTTTATTATCAACTTTAGCTTGCTAGGAAATTGGTCTATACTTCCTAATAATATGTGCACAAACAAAACCTTTTTTCCCTCAACCTCAAAACGTATTCTGACCCATGGGTGATGAAAGCTGTCAACAATCATGGTTTGTTTGACATCATCATCATCTGCGGACATTCAACAACATGGAAATCTGACCTTTCTCCCATTCTTACCACTGAAGTAAAGTGATATACAGTATTATATTATTTCAGTAATTTTCCCTCAGGTTGTATATCAAGCAACTTTCCAAGGCTAAGGTCCGTTATGCAAGAACATGGTGTGGTACTGGCACGACGGCTCTGTTATTCGTCCATGGAGCCATCGTACCTGTACCACACCATCATATGTACAGTTGACAAAATATGAATTGCAACAACTTTTGATAGAACATTTAAATTTATTAATGTCCATAGTTATTTGTAAGGATCATAAGTATGTAATACAGAAGGATATGTATGTATATTTCCTTCTGTATTATATGCTTATAGTCCCTACAAATAGTTGTGGATATTACTATGGTTAAAGTTCCATTAAGATTTGTTGCAATTCATATTTGGGCAACTGTACCAGGAATGTTCTTGAATATGGTCCTAAGTATCCTAGTATGGAATAAGAATGAATAAATACATGTCATCCCTTTCCTTGCCACTTGTAGTAGCCTGCCTCACTTTGTGTCATCAATATCATGGTTCAGGTCGTCAGATGTACTGGTCACCGTCACCGTCTCCTCCTTATCGTTCAGGTCACCAGGTGTAATGCTCACCGCCAGCTCCTTAAGTTCTTCAATCAATTTATCTTCAGTGGCAATCTTTTCTATCTGGGTTTTCACCATGGGCTTCCCATTCTCCTGTTCTCCTTTTAACTTGGCTATTGCAATTAGTTTCTGAAATCAGAGAAATGTACAATTTACAAACCCATTAGTGATGTCTATAAACCAATGACTTGTTCCTTCACACCTTGTTTATTTTAGGAAAAGACTCCCCCCTTAAGGACCCTGTGATCGTGTATGAAAATTGGAGGCTTCTGATTCCTCCTGACTATGCCATGAAACAAGCCCTTTCTATATAGGTGGTGTTTCGTTGGCAACATTTGAAGGAGGACTCGTATACCTCCAATTTTCTGACTACATCACAGGGTCCCTGAAGAGTAGCCAAGGTACTGTAGTAAGTAGAGTAGAGGCAGCCTCATACCACATGTACAGTTGGCCACAGGAATTCTTGTGCAGGCTATATGGAAAGAGGTCATTATTCTGAAAGTACTGCAATGAAATATATGTGTGTGTACCAAGTGACTCGGTGATTGCAAAATAACAAACCTAATAACAATAATACTATATTGCAGTTGTGTAGTCTTACATTGTCTATATAATGTAAACCCTTGAAAACAACAGTATGTGTACGAATTCTTGTGGCCAATAGTATATACAGGTGATAGACACAAAGAAATGTAAATACGAACCAGTCAAATCTTGTAAACACATTATCCTACTCTCATAAAACAAATTCAGAATAAAGGCATCAAACAGCAACAAGCAATATTTATATTTACCCTCTTGATCTTTTTTATCTTTTTATCCTTCTCGGGGTCGCCGGTCAGATCAAAATCATCAGCTGCCGACTTGATTTTTGAATAATCGGAAATCTCTCCGACTGTCTGGCCTCTCACCCATTCTTTTTCTCCTTCCTCATCTCGTTTCTTCTTCGCTGCTTCCTTCTTCTTCTTGTTCTTTATAGCACTTTTTGATAACGGTGCTGAAAGATTATTACAGTTTTAATGTGCATCCAGTTAGCCATTCCTGTATATCAAAGTGAATGAAACAAAAATGACCCATTTCCTATTTACTGGGTTACCTTAAGGACCCTGTGATCGTGGATGAGAATTGGAGGCTTCTGATTCCTCCTGACCATACCACAAAACAAACTCCTTCCATATAGGTGTGTGTGTGTGTGTGTGTGTGTTTCATGGCAATATTTGAATGACTCATTTATTTCAAATTTTCACATCACAGGGTCCCTTAATTTGAAGCCTGAGGACATAATTAGTAATGTGAATCTAATTTGTTCAGTGATAAGCAGACATGGGGTAATAGTTATATGTAATAGTAATAGTACAAGATTTTCTAAGTAATAGTACAGTAATAGAAATCCTGAAATAAACCCCATGTCTGGTGAGAAGCTAATACAATGTTGATAACAAATAGCCTCTAGTCTCTTGTAATGTAGGGATAAAAAAAAAACTGTTATCTATCACTGCTCACTCTATGTTGAATGATATAATTTACACATATGTATAACTGGATAGATTTATATTATTAGATAGATATATATATATAGAACTGGATAGATATATATTATTAGATAGTTTTGAGACATGGATAGAAAGAGTATGTTGTAATGTAAGGATGAAAACACTGCTATCACTGCTCACTCTATGTTTAATGATATAACTGGATAAATATATATTATTAGATAGATATACGTACATAGAACAGGATAGATATGTCATTAGATAGTTTTGAGACATGAATATAAAGAGTAATGTTTACCTTCTGCCTTGGGTGGTACATCAACTTGACTCAGGAATTTCTTCTCCAAGGTGACATTAGCACCTGGTGGACCTTTGGCACCTCGTTGAGATGGTGGTACATACTTCTGCTTTGACGCTGTACAAAAACAAAATTAATTAATGACCACACATGTAATCAACGTCATGAAACTGTCATCTTAACAATTGATTTCCATTGGATGTGGGGCATTGAACTTTAAACAATCATTAATTTACCCCTATGATATATTCTGATAGATATGACCATTAAATAGATTATAGATACACTATACACTCAACCTTCTGCTATCATGACTAATTGAATACAAAACTATAATTAGCTTTATTATAATTACCCTTGATATAACTGTTAAAATTATTATTATCATTATTATTGTACGGCGATGAGAAAAATGAAATGATAAAAATTTGATACCAGAGCAATTCTCACCCACAGCAATAGATAAAGTAATACTAGTGACAGGGACAGTGATACCAGTAATGCCAGTGATACCAGAACAATATATACTCACCTACAGCAATAGATAAAGTAATACTAGTGACAGGGACAGTGATACCAGTAATGCCAGAACAATATATACTCACCTACAGCAACAGAAGAAGTAATACCAGTAACAGGGGCAGTAGAAATAGTAAAAGGTTTGGCAGCTGTTGGGTCGGGAATCCAAGTGGCAGCATATAGTTCATCATGGAAACCTTCTCTCATTAATACTGCTGTATAATGCCACAATTTGTACCTGAGGTTATAAAACAACTCTGGTTATTATTACACTACATGATGGATATACAATGAATTGAATATCTATATAGTACAGTACTTGATGAATAAAATATATATACAGTACAGTACTCAATGAATATACAATGAATAAAATATATATACAGTACAGTACTCAATGAATATACAATGAATAAAATATATATACAGTACAGTACTCAATGAATATACAATGAATAAAATATATATACAGTACAGTACTCAATGAATATACAATGAATAAAATATATATACAGTACAGTACTCAATGAATATACAATGAATAAAATATATATACAGTACAGTACTCAATGAATATACAATGAATAAAATATATATATATACAGTACAGTACTCAATGAATATACAATGAATAAAATATATATACAGTACAGAACACCATGAATATACTTATACAGAACACCCTGGATATACAATGAATAAATTTAATACTTGTATCCACCAATTCACTTAACACTCAGTCACTCATTTAAGACCACCAAATGTTTTCCCAGACTTGTGTTATTCATTACCATACATATAGACAAACTAAGTTATTTTCTGTGTTTAAAGGATAGTGTGTGTGTGTGTGTGTGTTTCCAGACTTGTGTTATTCATTTCCATGCATACAGACAAACTAAGTGATTTACTGTGTTTAAAGGATAGTGTGTGTGTGTGTGTGTTTCCAGACTCGTTCACTTTATTACCATACATACAGACAAACTAACAAAGTGATTTACTGACTGTGTTAATTTAAAGGATATATGTGATAAATTTAATCATCTTATATTGAGGACCTACTGTACTGGCAATTTCATAATTTAGCATCAACAGTAAAGTAGGAGAGGAGATGGGGGGGGGGGGGGAGGCCAATCACACTCAAGTAACCACAATTGATTGACTAATATTAGGCGCTGCAACAGCGAGGTCATATGGCACCCGAGGAAGGTGATCGAGAGGTGGAACAGTAAGCACAAAAGGTAACAGATGATAAAAAAGGGACAGTTGGAGAAGTGAAAGCTCCTTTTAGTGGCCTTTTATGACAAGCAGGGATACTGGGGAGGTATTCCAAACCCCGTACCATTCCAAAGGTGCACTAAAGTAACCAATCTCATCCAGGGACCCTGTGATGTTGTCAGAAAATTGGAGGGAAATGAGTCCTTCAAAACTTGCCACGAAACACATAGAAACCTACATGGAAGGAACATGTTTCGTGGTATAGTCAAAGGAAATCAGAAGCCTCCATTTCTCATACACGATCACAGGGTCGTCCTAAACTTTGTACTCACCCATTGTTAACCCTGAGTCTTGGAGAACATGTAGCTGTGAGGATGTACTGACCACATGGTGACCAATTCACATGTGTGGTGTCTGGACATTCTGTCTGACCCAGAACCTTACCAGTCTTAATATCCCACATCTGAAAACAATTAGTGCATTATTATCAATATATATATTTTTTTAATATGTTCCGACACTGGACATGGGCTTCATCCGGCCTGTTACCGTGGCCCAAGTCAACTTATAACAACAACTCTTTCCAATAATCATTTGTACATACATTATTAAACTATATAATCATCAACTCTTTTTCAATAATCATTTTTCCTAACATTACTATCCATAGAGTAGTATTTCTCTAAAGTAAATTTTTTTGAAAGTTTCAAACAAAAGGAATCGACAGAGACTGAAATTAATAAGTTCCATTAATTAAGGGGAGATTTTTTTGTTGGTGAATTGAAGGGTCTGTGATTCCTCCAAACAATGCCACAAAACAGATCCCTTATTAGTAACATGATGGTTGTCTGTTTCCTGGCAAAGTTTTGGAGGAAATGGTAGCCCTCAAAGTTCACATTATATACTATTATGCCCCTATACTATTACTATTATGCCACTAGTACTTTTTCTTACTAGTGTTATTATGAATGATCAACTCACCTCATATCTTGCAGAAATGTTGCCAAATCCACCCACAAGTACAATGTTACCAACAGGGTTAACAAGGACTGTATTTCTGGCCCCTGTGCCAAACTCTGCTACAACCTCACACTTGTGGTTGAAGAGTGTGGCATGGGAAGGCATCGTACCATAAACAGCAAAGAATTCTTGGCCACTTGGACACCAACACACTGAGTGGATGTTGCCCTTCTTGGCTGAAATTAAAATAATATTAACAATAATAATAATAATAGTAATAATAATTATAATAAATAATAATAATAATAGTAATATTATATAATATTATAAAAATAATATAAAAAAACAGTAATAATAATAACAATAATAATAATATTATAATAAATAATAATCATGGTAATAATAATAATAATAGTAATATTATATAATAATAATAATAATATTATTATTACATAATAATAATAATAATAATAATTAAAAAAAAAAAAAAAAATAATAATAATAATAATAATAAAAAAAAAATAATAATAATAATAATAATAAATCATTGATATAAGATGATTAAATTTATCACATACAGTAGGTTTGCGTAATGCGCGCCTATTTGGGCGGCAGAGGCGCTCGCGTATAGGGAAATCGCTTTGTATGAATACATCTATATATGGGGAAAATTACTTATGGGTGGCCACTGCCTCACACTGACAATTTACAGAGATCTTATACGCCAATATGCCGGGTACAGTACAGTATTCGGTAATTGTGATTTGATTATCAGCCAAGGTAGCAAAGAATATAAATTTTTACCAAAAAAATAGCAGTACAAAAGCATACTAGAACTGTGAGATGGGGTTCCAAGGTGGCTGTGACAGTATAATGGGGTCTTCCCAAAGTCACTCCACTACCCTCATCCACCAGTTATCACCTACCTATTACTACCCTCACCCACCACCACCACAACACTCTCACTAGCACTGTGTTCCATGTTGATCTCATTCACTTTGTCCATAAACAACTGAATGCATAATGAAGATGGCGTGATACCGCTCCATCAAAACGATTGTTGGGTTACTGGCACGACTTCGCCCATCTAGAGTGGAAGCACCATAACTCCTCATAGTCCACGTAATGGCCTCCCTGTTCTTCCATATTGTACATATGATAGACTCTGCCAGCCCAAACTCTTTGCCAATCAACGTGTTTCCTCTTTCCTCCTCCTCCTTCTTGACTCCTTAACTGGATGGTCTACTTTTGAAAGATTGGAGCGTCTTGATTCCTCCAAAGTATGCCAGTATCTTTGAGGGGTCTGTTTTCTGGTATAATTTGGAGGAATCAGTAGCCTTCCAATTTACCAACAACGGGAGAATCTCCACTTAATTAAGTGAATTGGTGATGGATATAAGTATTCTGTTCACTGCATATCCAGGGTTGAAATTACACCATCTCAGGTCACAATAACACAGACAAACTTACAAAATGTGATCCTTTCTGAATGTCCCCGTGTGTTGAGGTAGAAGAGCATCTGTTCCCCGTAGTAAGAGGTGCCGGACTTGTCTACCTCGGCAGCAGTCAGAAGAAGGCATGCCGTTGATTGCTTGTTCCATAAAGTGTCCACAGTATCTCCCTGTGAAATAAATTACATCTGTATTACACTACTGTACTCATATATGTCTATTATTGACTGCTTGGGCCATATTCAAGAACGTTTGTGGTGCATACAATGGAGTGGTACGGGTACATTGGCTCCATAGACATACAACAGAGTCGTCGTTCAGTACCATCCCATCGTCTACACCATGGATGTTCTTGAATATGGTCCCTTGCTTCATAACGTCTCCACAGTATCTACCCATGAGATATATTACACCACCACCTGTATTACACTACTGTACTCATTTATGTCTATTGTAATTATGTCTACAGAAATTATGTTTACTTATTTTATGTTTACAGTAATACCAATGGTAGATGCTCACTGAATATATAAAGCATAGTCACGAGCACTAATAAGTATTCAGTTGTGCTGCTTCAAATATACCTAGAGACAGTAAATAAATGCACAATAAGATCTCCATTGGAATCATTTCATTGGTGAATTGGACTGTTCAAAGCTTCAACCAAAGCTGTATACTTATTAGCAGGGGTTTGGAATTGGAGTTGAAGCGTCGGATTGGGTATATATATATCCGACTCGGACTCCTTTATTGTACATACATAATCATATATTAAGACAGATACATTATAATTATATACCTTAAAGAAGCTCTTGTTAGCCAGAGCACTTGAAGATTCCTGGAAATCTGGATACCGGTAAAGATGTACGTAGGCTGGGGCTCCCTTCACACCTGTCATTAACATTATATTAATTAAGATGGTAATTCTTTTTTGGTACATTGGAGTGCCTTAATTCCTGCAAAGTATGCTAGGAAACAGGACCAGAACAGCAAAAATAATAGTGTTCTATTGCTTGGAATAGTTTGGAGGATTCAGTTGCTCCAGAATTACCAACACAAAACTTCCCCCTTAATCAGATTAAGCAAAGTGATCTAATTTACCAAAATTATATTACCCCCTAAAATGAGTGGAAATATGAACATGACAACATACTTCAATCTGAATATATTTCTGATAACGATATACAATTGCAATATAACCAATATACATACAGTATATATTTACAAGGACCATGAATACAATTATTTACTTGGGACAAAAAAGGTGACATGATGAGTCTTTGTGGATGGAGACAAACTGAATGATCGCACTTTGGGAAGAATCTTCTTTATCGAGATGTTCTGCAGGTCATTGGCTTCGTAGAAATGTATTTCATTAGAGACATTCCTGGCAAATATTGTCTCATCGTTGGTCCACTGTGGCTTCCTGAAAAAAAGTCATTCTATGAGTGTAATGTACTTTGGTATATAATAAGCAACCACAGTAGCCTATATCAACAGATGTAAAATGTACTGATAAGAAATGTCAATATGTATCACTAAGTAATATTCTGTAAGTAAACAAAGCCATAATGTATATCTCATTAAGAGATATCTTGTATATCATCAAACCAAGTTAAATTTTATGGTAGAATTATATGTAAATCTTACACCTCCTCAAATTCTAACAACAAATCTATAATCTGAAATAGTCATGTAAACTACAGTACAACAAGCAGTCCATATAATTATAGTATCAATAAACGTGATGTACAACAAACAGTTCATATAATTATAGTATCAATAAACGTGATGCAATAAATGGTTTATCGCCAACCCTGGCGAAGAAGCGCACGGCGAACAGTCTCACTGTGTTTATTAGTACGATATTGCTGATAGCCTGGCAAAAATTGCCAATGCCAGCCCTGGTGAAAGGTTTTAAAAGTACAGCCCTTAAAGTATTGCCCACATCACGACAGGCATATATACCCACCTACGGTCTAATACTGTGGTTATATACTGACTAACACACAACATATCACATTGAAAACCAAGACAAAACTATATCCTGGTGACAAATAGTTTAGATCTGACCCATTTTCTGAAAACAATTGCATTTTACTGATGGTAAGTTTTTTGCAAATTGAATCTTATGATACGTTACAAAAAATTACTGTAATAACAATGTGATGACACTTACCAGTTGACTTGACTTTGTTGGAAAAAAGCTTTCAGTAGTTTCTTGCCAGACACATCATACACACTGAGGTTAGGCTGTAATTGACTCTGGTCTGCTGTTTCTGTAAGATAAACATGGTTTACTACAGGAATTCTTACACAGGTAATATGGAAAGAAGGAAATGAGACGGATATGTTGGCATACCAACACTACCGACTGAACCAGAGATGAATGTTTCACATTTTATCAGAGTCCAGGGTGCTGATACATTTTTTATTGAGGGTACACTCATGATACATAATTTCTGACCATAGTGTGAGGAGCAGAAAGATTCGAATCGCCTGGTATTATTCATTTCCCCACCCAGTACACCTATAGAGACTGAGTTCGAATGTAGGGTATGTGTGTGTGGTGCCTGCCGTTCGTCTCTGGTAAGGGATTACGTATCACGAGGGTACCTTAGGTCCTCGATATAAGATGATTAAATTTATTCATCACATACAGTACTACCAACCCTAACCTGCTTCAAGACCTTCCACCCCAACCCCTTCTCACCCGCTTTACAGGCTCCCATTCCCTATTGTAAGCTTCAAGGGTCAACCACTTATAGCACCTCACAATAACTATCCACCAGACATCTTCACTACCAACCACATGTCTTCACTACCATTACCCCCACTTCACACATCTTCACTACCCACTACCATTACTCCCACTTCACACATCTTTACTACCCACTACCATTACCCTCACTTCACACATCTTCACTACCCACTATCATTACTCCCACTTCACTACCCACACTTCACACATCTTCACTACCCACTACCATTACTCCCACTTCACAAATCTTCACTACCCACTACCATTACTCCCACTTCACACACCTTTACTACCCACTACCATTACTCCCACTTCACACATTTTCACTACCCACTACCATTACCCCCACTTCACACATCTTCACTACCCACTACCATTACTCCCACTTCACACATCTTCACTACCCACTACCATTACCCACACTTCACACATCCATCCAAACACATACATAATTATACACAATATCTTAGTGATGGATAGTGAAGATGTGTATGAAGTATGCCAAGTGTCTTTCTGTATGTGTGTCTAATACCAACATGTTTATAATTTTGGTGTACAATGCTTAATTAACTTTGGTGTGGTGGTGTATGTATATAAGTCTATAATATACATACAACTCTAATTTGTATGTATAGATAGACACGTATGTACACACACCACCACACCAAAACGAAGCATTGTACACCAAAATTAAAAACATGTTGGTAATGGACTCGCAGACAGAAAGACACCTGGCCTACTTCATACACATCTTCACTATCCATCACTAAGATATTGTGTATAGTTATGTATGTGTTTGGATGGATGTGTGAAGTGTGGGTAATGGTAGTGGGTAGTGAAGATGTGTGAAGTGGGGGTAATGGTAGTGGGTAGTGAAGATGTGTGAAGTGTGGTAATGGTAGTAGGTAGTGAAGATGTGTGAAGTGTGGTAATGGTAGTAGGTAGTGAAGATGTGTGAAGTGTGGTAATGGTAGTGGGTAGTGAAGATGTGTGAAGTGTGGGTAATGGTAGTGGGTAGTGAAGATGTGTGAAGTGTGGGTAATGGTAGTGGGTAGTAAAGATGTGTGGTGTGGGTAATGGTAGTGGTAGTGAAGATGTATGAAGTGTGGGTAATGGTAGTGGGTAGTAAAGATGTGTGAAGTGTGGGTAATGGTAGTGGGTAGTGAAGATGTGTGAAGTGTGGGTAATGGTAGTGGGTAGTGAAGATGTGTGAAGTGTGGGTAATGGTAGTGGGTAGTGAAGATGTGTGAAGTGTGGGTAATGGTAGTGGGTAGTAAAGATGTGTGAAGTGTGGGTAATGGTAGTGGGTAGTGAAGATGTGTGAAGTGTGGGTAATGGTAGTGGGTAGTAAAGATGTGTGAAGTGTGGTAATGGTAGTGGGTAGTAAAGATGTGTGAAGTGTGGGTAGTAAAGATGTGTGAAGTGTGGGTAATGGTGGTAAGTGGTGTCCTTAATAACCAAACACCATGAGTCCATAGACATAAAGCCCTAAATCTACTTCTTCTTATAATAGTCAGTAAAATAATTTAGTTTGTCTGTATGTATGGAAATGAATAACACAAGCCAGGGACAATATTTAGTGGTCTTCATTGAGTGAGTGAGTGACTGAGTGTAAAATGAATTGGTGGATACAATATTTTTTTTTGTTCATTGTATATCCAGGGTGTACTTTATACGTATTTATTCATTGTATATTGCAAGTGGCCAAGTTGTAGACACAATTGTATTACAAAGATATATACAACTTACTGACATACGAGTCCCAGATGGCCAAGTAACTTCCTTGAGGGGAGAAACATATCTCCTGGGCACGAGGATGTTTCAATGATCCAACTACTGTCCAAGATGGAGCCTCTGCTACAGACACCCTGTTAAAAATACACACACACATATTCATATTGCAATCTTCTTTCAATATTGAAAACAAGTAGTTTCTTTTGTGAGATTTGTGTGATTTTAACATTTGTAATTGGAAGAAATATCCTGTTTTGGCATTAGGCCCGGTAGTCTGCCCTAGTTAGGTCATGGTAGTTTGCCTTGGTCCAGATTAGATTAGGTTAGGTGTATTCCTTTTATTTTAAAACTCCGATTTGGCGGGCTGTCCCCCAAGATTGTTGAGGGAATGAGGTGTCAAAACAGGAGATTTCTACAATACATAAATGTTAAGGTCCCTGTGATCATTGGAAGCTTCTGATTCCTCCTGACTATGCCATGAAACAAGCTCCTTCCATATAGGTGTGTGTTTTGTGGCAATATTTGAAAAGACTCATCTACCTCCGGAGAATTTTCTGACTACATCACAGGGTCCCTTAAAATCGCACAAATCACACGGAAAACTGCAGAAAAACCATGTGTGTGTTGTCTGAAAAACTCACACATGTGTAACTCTGAAAATTTACCCTCTTTTCCTACTTTCTATAATAATGATAATAATACACTGTAATAAATAATAAAAATAAAAATGGAATCAAGAGTTGTAATAATGGAGAATGGCAACATTCACCCAATATCGTGTATTATTAAATTAGTCAGAAAATTGGAGGTAAACGAGTCCTTCAAATATTGCCACGAAACACACACACCTACTGTATATGGAAGGAGCTTCTTTCGTGGCATGGTCAGGAGGAATCAGAAGCCATCAATTTTCATACACGGTCATAGAATCCTTAAGGGGTAATACAGTTTTGGAACATTAGAGCACTTTGATTCCTCCAAAGAATGCAAGGAAACAGGACTAGATCAACAAAAATAATGGTGGTCTGTTGCTTGGAATAGTTTGGAGGAATCAGTTGCTCCGGTAAGTGAATAAAATAAATTAATAACACCAACATTGAAATAAAAAAAAAAAAAAGATAAATACAGATAAATAGATCAATAAAATAAAATAAAACAATAAATAAAATAGTAATAAAATGGAATAAAATCAATAAATTCACAATACTTACTGGCCACTCGCAATCCACGCCAATTTTTTACCATCTTGTGAGACAATAAACGCCTTGATTTTCCCTTCGAAGGATTGAGATTTTGCTAAGTTGTTGCTGGGAGTCCCGTCGACGAAACACAAGTCGTCTTTGGTGTGTACTGAAAATACCAGACAAGAATAAATAAATTAATTGGCAAAATATATTTACTAAAAGTTACTTACGGTAATAATAGTACAGTATTGTGTGAGAAAAGGAAAAAGGAGAATAAGGGAAGAAGATAACAGAAGGGGAAAGAGAATAAGAGAGAAAATGAGAAAATGAGAAAGATGAAAGAAGAAAAGAAGAAAGAGAAAGAAAGAATAAGAGAATAAAAGATAGATGGAAGAGAAGAATAATAAAAGATAGATAGAAGAGATGAACGAGAAGATATAATAATAATAATAATAATGAGAATAAGAATTAAAAAAGAATAAGTATAAGAGATAAATAGATAGAAGAGATGAACGAGAGAATAAATACCAGTAATAATAATAATAATAATAGAATAAAAAATAAAAGAGAAGAATAAGAATATGAGAATAAGAGATAGAAAAAAATAGAATAAGGAAGAGAAGAGTTTAATTATCTATTTTATTGCCAGTTGGTATTACAATGTTTTAACCTTCTTTACCCACTAATTTATACCATTCTAAGACACTTTTCTTCTAAGACATTTTCTTCGGCAATGCCCCGTTTCCAAGATAGGGCATATGCAAATGGGACATTATGAAATTAGCCTGACCTACCGGGACCTAACCTAGGCAGACTATCGGGACCTATCCGTGGTAAAGTACCAGGACCTGACCGGGGCAAAATACGGTATTTATTGAAAGAATTACCGTTTTGTAGCAGTGTTGCCAGATCCGACTAGGTCCCAATATTTTGCCCCGGTCATTTCCTGTACTTTACCACGGTTATTTCCCGGTAGTTTGCCCAGGTTAGGTCCCGGTAGTCTGATGCGGTCTAGGTTAGGTTAGGTCAGGTCAGGTAAGGTCAGGCTAATTTCAAAATGCCCCATTTGAATATGACCTATCTTGGAAATGGGGCATTTGCGGAGAAAATGCCATAGAAGAAAATAGTCTTAGAATGGTCTAAATAAGTGGGTAATGAAGGTAGAAAAACCGTACGCAATTAAATACAACAACAGATGGAAAGAAGAGAGAATAAGGAAGAGAGATAGAGAAGAATAAGAGATAGAGAGAAAAGAAGAGAAAATAAAGAATAAGAAAATCAACAATAGATAAAGAATAAGAGAATAAAAAATAGAATAAAGAATAGATAAAGAATAATCCGAGAATAAAAGAAAGAACAGAAGAGGAAGAACGAGAGAATAAATAAAGAGAATAATAAACAAATGACAAATAAATAATAACAAAGAAATAAACAAGTAAACAAAATAATCATCATCATATTATAATTTTACCTGCAAAATGATGAGCCATGGTTAGTTAGTAAGCATACCAACCAACACCAAACACCTCCTATACTAACACCACGATGTCTCTGTGTCTCTCAGCCAATCACAGGACGTCTCTTCTCTCAGCCAATCACAGGTCAGCAAATTCAAAGGATCATGTGTGTAATTGTTTATACTATTATATTTATTTAATATATATTTATTTGTTCGGGGACTTACTTCGATATAATAACACATTAATTCCTTCGTTAGAATATATTTTATAGACAACTTGGAATCAATCTTTTATACAACCTCAAAGTCCACGTATCCTTTATAATCCCAGCCATGCATCTTCACAACACCATCTTATCTATCCTTTACAACCCCTACAGTTATCTTCACAACACCCTCTTATCTATCCTTTACAACCCCTACACTGGCCTACAGCTATCTTCACAACACCATCTTATCTATCCTTTACAACCCCTACAGCCATCTTCATAACACCATCTTATCTATCCTTTACAACCCCTACAGCTATCTTCACAACACCATCTTATCTATCCTTTACAACCCCTACAGCTATCTTCACAACACCCTTTTATCTATCCTTTACAACCCCTACAGTTATCTTCACAACACCTTACCTATCTTTTACAACCCCTACAGCTATCTTCACAACACCATCTTATCTATCCTTTACAACCCTTACAGCTATCTTCACAACACCATCTTATCTATCCTTTACAACCCTTACAGCTATCTTCACAACACCCTTTTATCTATCCTACACACAACCCCTCCATCGTGGTGAAGGTATGCAATAGGAAAGCGTAAGGTGCTCACCGTCTGCTACAACATCTTCTACCTATAATAGTGAAGATGTTAACACTTACTTATCTCTACTAAAACATAATGACGATTTGACATAATCCTTCTCTGTATGGGTAGTGAAGATGTGTCACACCGTAACACCCCCTACCCAAAGCCAAGAAGTAGGTAAGAAAGCAGGGAAACCAAAGAAGCAGCAGGTCAGGAAGGCCAAAAAGCAGATGAACAAGGCAAGAAAGGCCAAGAAGCAGGCCAGGAAAGCTAGGAAGCCAAGGAAACAAGTCAGGAAGGCAAAGAAATTGGCCAGGAAGGCAAATAAGCAGGTGAGAAAAGCAAAGAAGGCAGGAAAGCCAAAGAAGTAGGTCAAGAAGGCTAAAAAGCAGGCCAGGAAGGCAAAGAAGCAGGTTAAGAAGGCGAGGAAGCCAAGAAGCAGGAAGGCAAAGAAGCAGGTGAAAAAGGCAAGGAAGGCCAAGAAGCAGGCAAGGAAAGCTAGGAAGCCAAGGAAATAAGTCAAGAAGGCCAAGAATCAGGCCAGGAAGGCAAAGAAGCAGGTGAAAAAGGTCAAGAAGGCAAGAAAGCAAGCCAAAAAGCAGTCTAAGAAGGCCAAGAAGCAAGTGAAGAAGCCAAAGAAGCAGATCTGGAAGGCCAAGAAGCAGGTCCAGCAAGGTAAGAAAGCAGGAAAGGCCAAGAAACCAGATAGGAAGGCCAAGAAGCAAGCCAAGAAACTGGTAAATAAGGCTAAGAAAGTAGGAATTAAGATCAAAGAAGCAGGACAGGAAGGCCAAGAAGCAGGTGAAAAAAGCTAAGAAAGCGGGAAAGCCAAAGAAGCACTGGTCAAGAAGGCCAAAAAGCAGGTGAGGAAAACAAAGAAAATACGAGACAAAGAAGCTGAACAAACAGGTAAAGAAAATGGTAAGAAAGGCCAGGAAAGCAGGAAAGCCAAAGAAACAGTCCAAGAAGGCTAAGAAGCCAGCCAGGAAAGATAAGAACCAGCCAAGAAGGCAAGGAAGTCAAAGAAACAGGCCAAAAAGGCCAGGAAGGCTAAGAAACAGGGTGAAAAAGGCAAGGAGGTCAAAGAAGCAGGTTAAGAAGGCAAGGAAGCCAAAGAAGCAGGTTAAAAAGGCCAAGAAGAAGGCCAGGAAGGCCAAGAAGCACGTAAGGAAAGCTAAGAAGGCAGGAAAGCCAAAGAAGCAGGTCAAGAAGGCCAAGAAGCAGGCCAGGAAGGCAAAGAAGGATATTTATTGAAGGAATTACCGTTTTGTAGCAGTGTTGCCAAATCCGACTAGGTCCCAGTATTTTGCCCCGGTCATTTCCTGTACTTTACCACGGTTATTTCCCGGTAGTTTGCCCAGGTTAGGTCCCGGTAGTCTGCTGTGGTCTATAGGTTAGGTTAGGTCAGGTCAGGTAAGGTCAGGCTAATTTCAAAATGCCCCATTTGAATATGCCCTATCTTGGAAATGGGGCATTTGAGGAGAAAATGCCATAGAAGAAAATAGTCTTAGAATGGTCTAAATAAGTGGGTAATGAAGGTACAAAAACCGTACGCAATAATGGTAATTCTTTCAATATTGGTATTGGTTTGTAAGCACACAAACGAAAGAAAATGTTAGCCGTGAAAAAGGCAAAGAAGGCAATTTGTATATATTTCATAATAATATAATAGTGTCTTAATTGTTTATGTTATTTTCACAGCAACAAGTCTATTTTTTTTTTATAGTAGTATATTTTAATTATTTTTATTTTGATAGTTTATTTGGTAACACTGTATAATCCAAGATGGCGGACAGAGTTGGAAATATCGTTTCATTATAAATTCTTCTCAAAGTGTATTAAGGGGGTGCGGGAGTAGGGGACAGGCTTGGGGGGGGGTGCGGGAATAGGGGGACAGGCTTGGGGGGGGGTACAAAGCCTATTCCCGCACCCCCCTAAACCCCCCAAGCCTGTCCCCTACTCCCGCACCCCCCTAACCCCCCACCAAGCCTGTCCCCCTATTCCCGCACCCCCCAAAACCCCCCCAAGCCTGCCCCCCTATTCCCGCACCCCCCTAACCCCCCCAAGCCTGTCCCCCTATTCCCGCACCCCCCAAAACCCCCCAAGCCTGTCCCCCTACTCCCGCACCCCCCAAAACCCCCCCAAGCCTGTCCCCCTATTCCCGCAACCCCCTAACCCCCCCAAGCCTGTCCCCCTATTCCCGCACCCCCCAAAACCCCCCCAAGCCTGTCCCCTACTCCCGCACCCCCCAAGCCTGTCCCCTACTCCCGCACCCCCCTAAACCCCCCAAGCCTGTCCCCCCTATTCCCGCACCCCCTTAATTAACCACCTCAGGTAAGTCCACCATCATTCATATATTTTATTTGATCCTTCGTGTATTCTTATGTTATTATTTTGTTATTTATTATTATCATTTATTTTATTTATAATTTTGTTATTTATGGCATTTTGTTATTTATAGGTAATTTAGGAGTTTATAAAGTCAATTAAGAGGTTATTTATCAACATTAATCCTTCGTTTATGCTTCGTAACATAAAACTTAATTATGTCCAGTTTAATTTATTACGAGTTTAATTTATTACGAGTTTAATTTATGTAGAGTTTAATTTATTACGAGTTTAATTTATGTAGAGTTTAATTTATGTAGAGTTTAATTTATGTAGAGTTTAATTTATGTAGAGTTTAATTTATGTAGAGTTTAATTTATGACGAGTTTAATTTATGTAGAGTTTAATTTATGTAGAGTTTAATTTATGTAGAGTTTAATTTATGTAGAGTTTTTAACCTTCTTTACCCACTACTTTATACCATTCCAATAAGACACTTCGGTAATTATATATTCTACTGCCAATTAGTATTACGAAGAAAAAGAAGATATAGATAAAGATAATTGTGTTTTAGGAAGGAAGGGAAATGTGTAAGAAGATTAAGATAAAGATAATTGTGTTTTAGGATGGAAAAAGGTGGAACATGTACAGTAGTGGAATGTGGAATATGTGGATGATGAGAAAGAAAGGTAATTATACCGTATATTGTACTTTATGTGGAATATGTGGATGAGAAAGAAAGGTAATTAAGCTATATATTATGCCTTGTGTGGATGTGAAGAGATGGAATATGTGGTGAAATGTGGAATATGTGGATGAAAAGGGAAGGAAATAATATGTTGGTATGTGGATGGGAAGAGATGGAATATGTGGATTAGAAAGAAGGTAAATAATATGTTGATATGTGGATGGGAAGGGATGGTATATGTAGTGGAATATGTGGATGAAAAGGGAAGGAAATAATATGTTGATATGTGGATGGGAAGGGATGGAATATGTGGATGAAAAGGGAAAGAAAGATGGGAAGGAAGGAAGGACAGAAAGATGGGAAGGAAAGAAGTGATAATATTATGTCACCTATTGTTCCTCCTCCTTTTCCTCCTCCTCCTTTTCCTTCTCTTCCTCTTCTTCCTCTTCCTCCTCCTCCTTCTATTCCCTTTCCTCTTCCTCCTCCTCCTTCTATTCCCTTTCCTCCTCCTCCTTTTCCTTCTCTTCCTCTTCTTCCTCCTCCTCCTTTTCCTTCTCTTCCTCTTCTTCCTCTTCCTCCTCCTCCTTCTATTCCCTTTCCTCCTCCTCCTCCTTCTGTTCCCTTTCCTCCTCCTCCTCCTTTTCCTCCTCCTCCTCTTCTTCCTCTTCCTCCTCCTCCTTCTATTCCCTTTCCTCCTCCTCCTTTTCCTTCTCTTCCTCCTCCTCCTCCTTTTATTCCCTTTCCTCCTCCTCCTTCTCTTCCTCTTCCTTCTATTTCTCTATTTATCCTCCTTCCCCTTCTCCTTTTTCTATTCTCTCTTCCTCTCTTCCTTTTTCTCCTCCTTCTCTATTCCCCTTTACCCTATCCTGTTTCACTTCCTTCTATAGTTTTACCATTCACACTTTACAGCTTCTTTCTCTCTCTCTCT
>JAWQEG010000223.1:215000-247500 GCA_033782935.1 Petrolisthes cinctipes | reverse complement strand
TGCAAAATCATACTCGTGTTGTTCTTTATTACCAAGATATTTACAACGATGGAAGGAAAGTGTCGGTGGATATTTGATTGTGGCTGTACAGTACAGAAGGAGTGTATCTCCTGTATACCTCACTTAAGAGGAATCAGTAGCCCTCCAACTCGACTCTAACGAATGATCCCCCTTTATAAGAAAAAGCTTTCCCATCAAGATATTCCCGGCATCTCCTCGTTATGGGTCGCTAAATATATTGAAGCACACACACACACACATTCTCTCTCTCTCTCTCTCTCTCTCTCTCTCTCTCTCTCTCTCTCTCTCTCTCTCTCATGGACAACAAATCCACCTGACCACCACCTCCCCTCACCAGCACCTTCCTTCTTCACACTAAGTACTACGCGTCACCACTACACCACTACACAAGCCGGAGTTAGCTGGGCTCAAGGTCGCCTCCGGGTTGCTGGCCAGTGGACTTTGAGAGAGAGAGAGAGAGAGAGAGAGAGAGAGAGAGAGAGAGTTGGGTGATAGATTAGTAGACAGACAGACAAACACACAGAAATAAACATAAGCGAGAAAAGATAAGTAGGAGAGAGAGAGAGAGAGAGAGAGAGAGAGAGAGAGAGAGAGAGAGAGAGAGAGAGGAATGACGTAACAACTCATATCATTATTAAATTTTATATTCTGCCTCGTGACAATCCTGACTGTGTAATCCTGTCTCTGTCTCTGTTTCTGTCTCTCTCTCTCTCTCTCTCTCTCTGGTATTTAATTGACAATAATTAGTATAAGCCATTTATTAGAATACTGGTTAATATTTACTCTTAAAGAAAATCATTTTGTCCAACTCTCTCTCTCTCTACTGCCCTTTTTCTCCTTCCACTCTCTCCCTCTCTCTCTCTCTCTGCATAACTTTTTTCTCCTTCCACTCTTTCTCTCTCTCTCTGCATAACTTTTTTCTCCTTCCACACACACACACACACACACACACACACTCTCTCTCTCTCTCTCTCTCTCTCTCTCTCTCTCTCTCTCTCTCTCCTCTCTCCTCTCGCTCTCTCTCTCTCTCTCTCTCAACCTTCTCACGCCTCACACTATCAGACAAGGAAGGAGTGAGTCAGTCAGATGAGAGATGGAGGAAGGTAAAGGTGAAAGACCGATAAAAAAGTATAGATAGAGAGGGTATTCAGTAGGTAACCCCCCACCAACCCATCCCCATCCATCCCATCCCCCTCCCCACATCCTTATCTCCATCCTCCTCGTCCACTCCACCTTCTGTCTCCACCCCATCCCCCCTCCACTACCCCACATCCTTCTCATCCACTCCACCTTCCGTCCTCACCCCATCCTCTCCACCTCCCCACATCCTTATATCCATCCTTCTTTCTCCCCATCCTCCTCGTTCACTCCACCTTCCGTCTCCACCCCATCCCCCCTCCACCTCCTCACATCCTTATCTCCATCCTCCTCGTCCACTCCACCTTCCGTCTCCACCCCACCCCCTCCACCTCCCCACATCCTTATCTCCATCTGTCTTTCTCTCCATCCTCCCCATTCACTCCATCTTCCGTCTCCGCCACCTCTTCTTTCGTCCCCCTCTTCTTCCTCCTCCAAGTACCCCCTTCCATTTACCTCGCTATTTATCCTCTCCGTACCATTCACCTCCTCCTTTTACTACCTCCAACAGCCCCCTCCATATATTTACCTTGCTATCACCTCCTCCATATATTTACCTCGCTATCACTTTCTCCTTACTACCTCAAAACAACCAACCCCCTCCATTTATTTACCTCGCTATCACCTTCTCCTTGCTACCTCAAAACAACCAACCCCCTCCATTTATTTACCTCGCTAACACCTTCTCCTTACTACCTCAAAACAACCAACTTCCTTCATTTATTTACCTCGCTATCACCTTCTCCTTACTACCTCAAAACAACCAACCACTTTCATTTATCCTCCCAGAGTCGATCACCTTACCATTTACCTCTTCCTATATAATTATACCGTATACAGTACTATATACAATACTATATACAGTACTTAAGGGGGTGCGGAAGTAGGGGACAGGCTTGGGGGGGGTTAGGGGGGTGCGGGAGTAGGGGGGCAGGCTTGGAGGGGTAGAAAGCCTGTCCCCTATTCCCGCACCCCCCTAACCCCCCACCCCCCAAGCCTGTCCCATATTCCCGCACCCCCTTAATAGAACTTCTCCCCTAGAACTGTCGGTGTTGCCGTGAGACCCACCTGAGAGCCCGAGAAGTAACCCTTACCCATTGCTATGATGCTGATGGCACACGTATCACCGGATCCCAAGGACAGATGTCGGTCAAGTTGAGGGAACCTGCCCAGTGCCAATGCTTCAAGTGTGGTGACTCTACACGCTGAGAAACACAACACCTGCTGCCTGCAACGACACACAAGGTGGGTGGGTTACGGTAAGTTTGTAACACTAGGGAGGCAAGATGTAAACAATTGAACTTCTCCAACGACACAGTTTGTAACACTAGAGAGGCAAGACGTAAACAATTGAACTTCTCCAAGGACACAGAAGTTTGTAACACTATAGAGGTAAAATGCAGACAATTTAATCAGTACTTAATTAAACTTGTCCATGGAAGTAAGCAAAGGAATTCCTGGGAAACCGAGGAGGGTAAACCACACAATGTATAATTCGTTTATATATATTATCCAGAATCAGTCTAGTCTAGCCTAACCTGACTTAATCTAACTTAAATCAGGACCTTGACAGACTACCCTGACCTTTCAGAAACCTAACCTGACCAAAACACTGATCGACACTGATCTTATGGACCCTGTGATCGTGTATGAAAATTGGAGGCTTCTGATTCCTCCTGACTATGCCAAGAAACAAACTCTTTCTATACAGATGGTATTTCGTGGCAATATTTGAAGGACTCATTAATCTCCAAATTTCTGACTACATCCCTTAAATTTCTGCCCAGATACGTACAGGTTTTTTTTGTTTTTCACGATTTCCACAAGTTATCTGATTCTTAACAAGTGCGTGGGTTGGTAGTGGTTTATTAATTAAAAGCTGAATCTTGACCTTCACAAACGGATACATAATAATCAATAATTCAGATAATAACCCAAATAGCAATTTCCACGTGACCTTCCAGGGAGTGTAAAGATATAAACACCGAACCAATTATATGTGAAAATAAGTAATAAATAAATAAATAAATAAATAAATAAATAATAGGCAACAGATGATGAATTAAGGACCTGTGATGTAGTCAGAAAATTGAAGATAAATGAGTTCTTCAAACATTGCCACGAAACACCACCTATATCGAAGGAGCTTGTTACGTGGCATGGTCAGGAGGAATCAGAAGCCTCCAACTCTCATACACGATCACAGGGTCCTTAATGGAGAACCCTGTGATCGTGTATGAGAATTGGAGGCTTCCGATTCCTCCTGACCATGCCAAGAAACAAACTCCTTCCCTATAGGTGTGTGTGTTTTGTGGCAATATTTGAAGGACTCTTTTATCTCCAATTCTCTGATTACATCACAGGGTCCCTTAAGGGGGTGCGGGAATATGGGGACAGGCTTGGGGGGGGGGGGTTAGGTGGGTGCGGGGGGTTTTGAGAATGCGGGAGTAGGGGGACAGGCTTGAGGGGGGTTTAAGGGGGTGCGGGAATAGGGGACAGGCTCTCTACCCACCCCAAGCCTGTCCCCCTATTCCCGCACCCCCCAGTCCTCCCCCAAGCCTGTCCCCCTATTCCCGCACCCCCCCAGTCCTCCCCCAAGCCTGTCCCCTACCCCCGCACCCCCTTAAAGATACTCACATCCCACAAAACAGGACTAACAAGAACCAGCTTCCATTTTTGTTAATAGGATTTAATACTATTTAAGAAAACACATTATAAATTAGTCAAAACACAGAGAAAGTGATTGGGAGTCATACACATATATGGCTTATATTATTATAATTATTATTTATATTATTTATATTTTTATTATTATTTACAAGGCTTGGTATGTGTTCTTCGGAAATGAGAATTTGATAAACCATCAGAAAGATAATATGAATTTAATTTTGTCATGTATTTAGTGAGCAGCAGCAGCAGTAATAATAATAATAATAATATAGATGGCTAATTTTCCTATTAATGTAGTGTGTTTCATCATTATTGTCAAACCATCACCATCAAGTAATTAAGAGAGGCTATATGCTGAAAATATAATGTACTGTACTTATCTCTTCTCAGGTGACCCCGCTTGACCTGACCTGGCTGACACACACCACCCTGACCTTTCTACTCGCAACAATGGTTTTGATTCGACTAGACTGTGAAATGTAAAAACCCTGAGTTCTGGCACCAGTGAGCTTCCATGGCCTTGAGCAGACCTGCTGCACTTTGGGTTGTATGCAAGGACATCCATGGTGTATACGATGGTGTAGTACCGGTACTACACCATGGATGTTGTTGTTGTTCTTGCATACAAATCTTTAAGGGAGTATACAGTATAGCACATTGTTTTGGATGGTAAATCTGGAGCATATGATTCCTCCAAACTATTCCAGGCAACAGAGTACCATTATTTATGTTCATCTGGTCCTGTTTCCTGGCATACTTTGGAGGAATCAAGACCCTCCAGTGTAACAAATGTATACTACAGTATCCCCTTAATGTTGTTTATTTATTGACACAGTTTGGAAAAGGAATCAGCCACCCCAATTCAACAGTGTATCCCCTAAAGGTATCATTATATAAACTATCCATCTACTGCTTGTTATTTCATGCCAAATATAATAATGCAACATGTTATATAAATTATGAAAACTGTTAGAAATTCATGTAATGTATATAGGTTATGGAAGGAAGACTGGTGTTGGTGGCTGTTGTGATGGTGCTGATAAAGATTTATAAAACACAGCCTCTTGCAAATATTTCTTCTATAACTTATAATAATTAACCTATCATTTTCTAATCTATATATGGCCGAGCGTGGCAGCCTGTTCTCATTTCCATTTCATAATTTGTTACACCTTACCCTAAAAAAAATTTCACCGAGATGTAACCTAGACGTACTAAGCTACAGTATATTCTCTTTGCTGATATTACCTAACATTACATACCAAGCCACAGATAAACACAAAAAATATTCCTGTACCCTTTCCACTCCCAGCATGACAAAATGGAGGAACATTTGTACTTTAATTAAGTTACTAATGATAGTCACTGTACTGTTTGGACTTTATTTCTACCATATTTTTGCATCTAATCTATAACCTGTAGCATATCTCAGCAGTGTAATAAAATAATAGTTGTCAATAACCTTTCAATACTGTAATTATACTGTACTTAGAATCTTTCTCCTGAGTTGATGTTAAATTTGTCTTCAATATTAATAAATTTGGGCTCTCATACTTACTTTGTGACACAATGGTGTAATTACTCAGGTGGAAAATCACACTGTAGTCATCATCTATGTGAGTAAAGAAACCCACAATGGCAGATGAAATATTTACTTAGGCCTCACACACCAAGCAAGGAGTTCCTGAGGCTGGTCGAAGCCTGCTCAATCTCCCTTAATGCCTGGAGACTAAGGGCATCCATTCGTTCCCTATGCTTTCTGTCTCTCTGTCTCTCTATCTCCCTGATAGTTACATGAGCCATTTCCTCCTCCACCTGCCCAACTCTGTGCCTCCCCTGCTGAATGAGGTACTCAAGGAAGACCTGTGCCATTTCTGGTCTCTCTGGATTGGGTTTGGGCTGTGCAGTGTTGCTGGTGGTCTGTGTAGCAAACACTGATCCACCATGGTGGTGTAAAACTGTTGTGTTTGGCTTCTGTTGGCTGATGGAAGACATTGCAGCTGGGGGAATGGTGAAAGGTTCTTGTTGCTTATCTGACTGGGCTGTTGGACTGGCTTTCAGCTGTGAGTGGATCCGTACAGTGGTTGGACAGGTATGTGACTGTGGTTCTGTCTTTATGGCAACCATATTAGCACGTGCTGCTGTTCTGTCTCTTGTGGCAACTGGAACTGCAGAGGTAGACTCTGTTTTCACAACAACTTGTGGGGATGAGGCAGATGAAGTACTGGTCTCAAAGTTTCTGGGTTGAGTCACAATCCTGGTCTTTATGGACACTGGTGACACAAATGATGATGGCCGCTTCATTGCAACTTGTGGTAGCAGGTCCACCTTCTTGGTCTTTATGGCAATTGTATTGGGTTGAACATTTTTGGTGACCGTGGGCGGTTGGGAAGTTGACTGGGTCGTTGTGGAGATAATTGGTTGTGAGGTTAATTGGGTCTTTATAGCGACTGTAGGCTGGGAGCTTTGGGTACTTACAGGGACTTTTGGGTGGGTAGTTTTCATAGTTTTTATGGTAACATATGGCTGGGTCTGTATGTTGACATTTGGCTCAGCTGAAGTGACAGACTTAATGGATTGGATGGTGGTTTTGCTCTTCATGGCAACTGTTGGTAGTGTCTTTATGGCAATTACTGACTGGGAGGATGTTATGGTCTTGGTGGTAAGATCAGACTGGGATGCTTCATGGGTCTTTAAGGAAACTGTGGACCGAGAGGAAGCTGGAGCCTGCATCACAACCTTGGCCTGAGTATGATATTTTGTGACACCAGTTGGCTGAATTGCCATCTGTGATTTTATGATAACAGTCGATGAGGCACAAAGTTTTGACTCCACAGTATCTGGTGAATTATTGGACATATGTGCCTTGATAGTTATTGGTGACTGGTGGGGTGAGGAGATGGGAGACGAGTGAGGTGAGGATACAGGTGAAGTGGTCAGGCCTCCCCCCAGCAGGTCCTCCAGTAACTGCCATCAACAACAATGTTTACAATTAGATAATGAGTAAAGTATTATGTCTGCAGCAATTTTGGTTACTCCCTAAATCCTCAACAAAAGAGCAGTTAGTTTTATTATCTAATCTTATCTGTTATTTTCTATAATGCTTCGTAAGTGTAACAATCTCATTCTTTACCTCACATTGACATTTATATAAATATACTCCAACTCACCTCAAAGTACTCTTCTTCCTCTTCTTCCACCCCCTCCTCCTTCACCTTACAGTACCACATAACCAAATTTTTCCACAGTCTACGGATGTATGGTAATGTCAAGGTGAATCCACATGCATCCATCTCCTCCTGCACCTCCTTAAACACCTCTAGACGAGTGTTAGAATTGGAAAGGCGGGTGAACTTCTCTCCAACCAGCTGAATAAAGAGGCAGGTGGCTGGGCGGGAGAGGCTAGTTGTGTCTGAGGAAGGGAAAAGTATATATACACAGATGACAATGAGTAAGTCGGCTAAGTCAGTGGATTTTAATGGATAAAGTTTAGGTGAAAAGTGAAAATTGCATAACTAGTTACAGGTACCGTACTTACAGAACACCACGTACAGTATCTGCATAAGTATCCTTTCTTTAGGCCTAATATATATTTAGTTATTTACGTTTTTGTATATATAATGTCAGCATAAAACTGATCATTATGGTTACCTTCTACAAGCACACTGGCTTTACATAACAAACATACTACCTGCCACTTTAACTTGAAGTACTGTACTGTAAACACAAAATCCCAAAATATTAATGACTCCTCAGATCTCTTAAATTCAGTTGTAAATTTTAAAATGAAAAAGAATCGTGATTCACCTTCCAGTTGGGTGTTTTCTCTCATCAGTAAGCCCTCACACTGTGCTCTGGGTATGTCCGACTCCTCACTCTCTAGGAGGACTGTTTCCAGGGTCCGCAGGGAATGCCGGGTGGAGTCTGCTCTGTTTACCATCAATCAGGAAAGGAAAAACTTATTAATCCTTTCTCAAATATTGGGTTAAAATTATTTCTGATTACCTTTATATATATACCATAAATAATGGCTTAGGCAATACAAAACATCCTTCAATAAATGCTATACTAACTGAAATGTGATCTAATGAGTTGCTAGCTTCACCTCACTTTAACTTACTACTTATCTTCAATAGAGACCTTGTTTGAATTACTTCTAAAATGAATTGTGTTAGAGCACGATGAATGTGAGTCTCACCTGGCAGCATGTTGTGCCCAGTGAGGCTGAAGGTGTTTGATGACAGCCTTCAACACCTCCTGGTCCCAGTGCCATGTTGGTGGGCCTGGGAGGTGACACTCGGACAGTTGCAATGACTCCTCACTCACCATTGGGGGCCTGGACCTGTTCAGGTAAAGAGAAGGTTAACTTTGCCATTAAAAAAACCAGATCCCCCCCATTAATCTAATTACTTATTGCAACTCATGAGGCACATCTTTGGCAAAAATGTCATAAAATTCACAAATTTCATAATCCTGCTGACAAGATGGAAAAACAAACATAAAACAAACAAACCAAACTAATCTTACAAATTCAGTGGCATGATAATAACCTGTGTGTTTGGGTGTGGATGGTCCTGTGTTGGAATATTGACTCTGGTGTGATCTGACCCTCCCCTGCCTGAAAAAGTTCCTCCATCACTTCCAGCACCTCCTCAACGTCAATGTCCTGCCCAGTGAGAGTTGCTACACACATATCATACCCATCTCCACCCTGGGTATGACTACAGGGGATGAATGGTTTTCTTTGATGTCTATGGCCCTTCAATTCTCCAGGCAGACTGTCACTGTTGTTGTCTTCCGAGTTATACTCAGTGTCACTACCAGTCACTTCAGATTTGATGACTCCAGGTACTTTTCTCTTGTTCTTTTTGAGATGCACCATTCCTGTCTTCTCATCCAGCTCTACCTGACTCTCTATAATTTGTCTTCCATCCTCTGAGTCGGTGCCAGAGCCGTGTACACACCTGGGCTTGCTCCCATCCATAGGCATGAAGGGACGGCAGGCTGGAGAAACTGAAAGGGAAGCAATGTGGCCAAATCCAGTTGCATTAAAGCCCCTGAGAAGGTCATGTCGCCCCAAAATCACGTCCCCTGCCTCCTGCATCACCTGAGGGAAGGGCACAATAAAGCATCAGTCTTAGTAATAGGAAAGGAGGCAATGTGAGAGTCAATAGTTAAACTCTCATTCATCATTTTACCTAGCCATCTAACAATAGAAAAGTGACTGTAACATTAAAATGAATATAATCATATACAGTACTGTATTAATATAATGTAAATTGAAGGATCTCAATACAATTCAAGCCAGATGCAAGTACCTCTACCTGTGACTACCACCCACCTGTAGGTTTAAATGAGCCTGAGGGAAGAAGTATTTGTAAGTACGAGTGGTGGAGGTGGAGGGAAAGTCTGACTCCTTGTATGCCCAGGCCAACACCCTCACCTCATCCGGTAGTACTGTGGCATGGAACATCAACATTAGATTATAACATTTTCTATATATAAAGAAGAAAAAACAAACAAATCCTAAATTCTGCATTCTTCTTCAAAGGATTTTTGGTTTAAAGACAAGTACTGTATAGTCTTACAATGGTTAGAGGAAATGGTTCAATGACTTAGATAGCAGAAAGTTAACAGTGGCAGAAGGATGGTTAGCACAATAAAAACAATAAATAATACAAAACTATATGTTGCAATGTGGGAATACTGTATTGGCACAACACAGACCTGTCTCCCCTACAACTTACCATGATTGACAATCTCTGTGTACTTTATTTCCTCTCCTCCTGTCATCCTGTCTTCCTCCCATTCCTCTTGAGGCTCTTGCTTGATAGCTGTGGTGTCCCGGGAAGATGGAAGGATCAAGGTGCGGAGGGTGACAGTGAATATTTGGTTTAATGGATTCCATCCCTCCTTCACACTCTCACTCTTGTATCTGTGATGAGCAGGATTGTTTGAAATTAATAAAGAATTTCGAACTTCAATATAAAGAGGAGAGATTTGTTTTCTTAAAATAGTGATAAAGTAATATTTTTGTGGCATTAACAGTGGGTTTTTTTTTGGCTGAAATATAGCTGATAGTGGCAATTCTTTCAATGGATACAAATTGAATACCAGTACCTACTATCAAAAGGTAATTCGTGTTTTCTAATTTTAGTGATGGCAATCATCATGATAGCACAGCAAGTCTACTTCTGCAGTAGTCCAACATAAACATTCAGAAACTGAGACTACAATATAGATGTCACACAAAACCAAGTGTAGCCTGCCATCTCCTCATACCTAAACTCACCTTTTTAATGCACAGGTAACAGGGTCATTCACCAGGGCTGTTTGATGAAGTGCATGGAGTAGAACCTCTTGTGTCCACCTTTGTACCTCCACCATGTCATCCGTCACTTCATGCTTTACACCCAAATATGCCACTCGTAGCAACACCTGACGCGTACCCTTGCTGAGTAGAGGGTACCATACAGTTGTCAGCAAATATTATAACACAATTTTGCAACAAATCTTTCTGTACTGTGTGAGTTCAGGTTATATGGAAGAGCTGTTGCAAGAGTGAAAAAGAGAGTTGAAACTACCTATCAGGCAGAGAGGGAGAAAAATATGGCAGCAATTGCCTTACAAAAATACTGTATGATATTCCTAATTAGCATAAATATCTTTCTTTCTCAGTACGGTACAATTATTTTTTTATCATTTTAAAATTTATGTACCGTAAATAAACAATATGAAACCTCTTATCTCAACCAAGTTTAACTTAAGGGAAGATTCTCTCGTTGGTGAATTGGAAGGTCTATGATTCCTCCAAACTATGCCATACCTTAGTGAGGGATCTGTTTTGCACCATAGTTTTGAAGGAATCAGTAGCCCACGAGTTTACCCTCGAAAATATCTCTCTTTAACCGCTATGACCCACCTCCTGTCAGTCCAAATGGTAGCTGCTCTTCTATAAGGTTTACAGGCTTGTTGTGGTGAAGGGAGAGGCAGCGCTGGAGCCACACTGCGTGAAGCGAGGAGCCGGGTGAGCTGATGGTTGCGTTCCTCCACTTCCTTCACTTTGTCCTGGAGTTCCTGTGGAGAGGAAAAAAAGTTACGGTACTAAAACTGACGAGGAGAAGAACGTTACTGAAATTGGCGAGACAAAGAAGTTAAGGAACGGAAATATTGAAGTTATGAATGATGAATTAACAAACTCAACACTCAATTTGGATTCACAAAAACAACATCAAGGAAGAAAACTGTGAAATGGAATTGCTCTACCATTTTACACAGGGAACAAAACTGCAGGGGACGACTGACCAGGGTTTATGTAGCATGTAAGTGTACCGGTAGTAAAGATAGTGTACAGATTGAGTTCGAAGGATTTGTAAGGATTTGTATGTATGGTATGTGTCCCAATTTGGCTACCATATATGATCAGGTGACATGTAGACTTGGAGGAATAAAGGGGGAGAAAGCGGGTAAAATATATGAATTTAGTTTCGTTTCCCATTACAGTTTAACTTTACCATCGGACAAATACACAACCATAATTAATTACGGTAACCAATATATATTAATCTGATAAATAAATAACCATAATTAATTAACCAATAATTATTTATCTGATAAATACACAACCATAATAAATTAAGGTGAATTAAAGAAAATGAATAGTTAATTAATCAATATATATTTTTCTAATAAATACACAACCATAATAAATTAACCAATATATATTTTTCTGATAAATACACAACCATAATAAATTAACCAATATATATTTTTCTGATAAATAAATAACCATAATTAATTAACCAATATACATTTATCTGATAAATAAATAATCTTAATTAATTAACCAATATATATTTCTGATAAATACACAACCATAATTAATTTAGGTGAATTAATGAAGGTGAATAATTAATTAACCAATATATATTTATCTGATAAATAAATACCATAACCATAATTAATTAACCAATATATATTTTTCTGATAAATACACAACCATATTTAATTAACCAATATAAATTTTTCTAATAAATACACAACCATAATTAATCAATCAATATATATTTATCTAGTAGCTGACCTGATATGAGAGAGGGTCATCTGGCTCCACCTTGACTTTCTTCCGTAGTCTGCCTCGTCGTCTGGGTCCTCGGCCACGTCCCTGCTCCGGCATGGTGCTGTAGTTACCACAGACTCTCCTAAGGGACAAAAAACCGGGATTAATTGATTGATTGATATTAGGGGCCACAACAATGTCATGGGGCCCAATCTACCAGGATTAATTGATTGATTGATATTTGGGGCCACAACAACGATGTCATGGGGCCCAAACTACCAAGATTGATTGATTGATATTAAAGGTTAAAGGTCCGCCAATGAGTGGCAGTCAATGGGACAGAGTGTATCACACACTATGTGTATGAAACACAACTATAGCACGCATCACAAGGATGATGAGTGGCCCAAAGACCTCTCCACCCACGTGAGACCCGAGTCAGCTTCAGCTATGGCTGCGTAAGCAGGAAGACCTCAGACAGCTGACTCAAACCCCCCACCCCCTGCTCACAGGGGTGGTAACCTCTGGCATCAGTGAAAGATTTTTATCGTGTCCCGAGCAAGGATCGAACGCTGGGCCGCAGGATTGCAGCCGCAGACTCTAGCACTGTGCTAGCCAGAAGCTAGGGGCCCAAACAACTGGGATTAATTGATTGATTGATATTAGGGGCCGGTTATATCCCGGTAGTTTGCCCAGGTTAGGTCCCGGTAGCCTGCTGTGGTCTAGGTAAGGTCAGGCTAATTTCAAAATGCCCGATTTGAATATGACCTACCGTATCTTGGAAATGGGGCATTTTTGGAGGAAATGCCATAGAAGAAAATAGTCTTAGAATGGTCTAAATACATGGGGAATGAAAGTAGAAAATCCGTATGCAATAACGGTAATTCTTTCAATATTTACCAATTTTCCTCGTACATTATATTATTATTATTATTATTGGGTAAATATTGAAAGAATTACCGTTATTGCGTACGGTTTTTCTACCTTCATAACCCACTATTTTAGACCATTCTAAGACTATTTTCTTCTATGGCATTTTCTCCGCAAATGCCCCATTTCCAAGATAGGGCATATTCAAATGGGGCATTTTGAAATTAGCCTGACCTTACCTGACCTGACCTAACCTAACCTAGACCGCATCAGACTACCGGGACCTAACCTGGGCAAACTACCGGAACCTAACCTGGGCAAACTACCGGGAAATAATCGTGATAAAGTACAATAAATGACTGGGGCAAAATACTAGGACCCAGCCGGATCTGGCAACACTGCTGCAAAACGGTAATTCTTTCAATAAATACCTATTATTGTTATTATTATTATTATTCAGCATTTGGCGTCTAGGGGGAGGTCAAAAACAGTCAAAATACATCAAAATTTTGTACATTAACTTCGTATACCTTATAAAAAATGTGTAGCCAAGTGTTATTGTAATGTAAACAAACAAACCCAAAGTACAGTGTTGCCAACTCCCCTCACCCACCAAGCTGCTAAGAATACGCTAAGAGTAGCACATTATCGGCTAAAATAATTATGGACTACAACTTATAAAAGATAGAATGTTCTTTGGAACCTGGAATAGTTGTGAATCATATGACTCTTGTAAGGTGCCTAGTCTTGGGCAAATAAAAAAAAACCGTATAATATAATCAGATAAACAAAATATTCTTGGTTATAACTCTTTATTTTTTGTCGCCCTCAATAGCTAGGTTATAAATAAACTTTACATTTCAGTTCAATTCAATTCCGGTTTCCCGTCAACACTGCAAATGATAACTGTAAAAGCAAGTTCACTATCTCTGCTTTGATGTATATGATGAATGTATCGAGGTTTTATCTAGGTTAGATTTATACCATCAGTAGCATGACTTCCAATCGATCTTATACGTGCGTAGTATGAGTAGGTCAATAAAAATAATATTAATAATATGAGATAGTGACCTAAATCGAAGGAATGCGCTATAGTGTTCGAGATATTATTTAATTAAAGCACTGCTGCATGGTTTAAAGCAGAGAGGTTTGCTAAGTTCACGGCCTCCGGGAAGGAAAAAGAAAAGAAAAATCTGCGAGGAGCTAGGGTTGGTTGGTGAGACAGGGACGCAAGTTTAGGAAAACAAACGTGCCCTTGGACTACCCTAGATACGCTTCGTGAGCACCCGACACACACACACAGCAGAAGATCTCCTCAATCCTATACGTGTACTGAAGGGCACTAGATAGACCCGGCCCCGTTGGAAAGGAATAAGAAATAATAACAATAGATTTGATTGATTGATATTAGGCGCCGCAACAGCGAGGTCATATAGCGCCAGAAAAAAGTGATAGAGAGGTGAGACAGCAAGCAGGAAGGAAATAGAAAGAATAATAACAATAGATCCACATTTATTTGATACTGAGGACAAAAGAAAATAGGTGATGATGTTGTTCCAGAAAATTGAAGCTCTACATTCTATCTACTTGTCTATATCATACAAACTTTGAAATTTAGTAATATATCGTTAAGTTGGTTTGGTCGGGTCTATACAGGTTCCGATTTAAATTTACCAGTGGCAGTTATAACCGTTACCAAGTTTTCCCGCGGCAGTTATAACGGTTACAGAGTTTTCTCGCGGCTGTTAAAAGCGTTACAGCGTTATGGCAAGGTGTTGAAAGTTATTGGTAGGGCCACATACACACTGTCTTGTATCTTTCATTCATACAAGATATCCATGTGTCATTTCTGTATTAATTAAATTGTATATAAGTATACGAACATATTACAGATATTATCAGTTTCTCCTACTAATAATATTCCTCTGGGCTTGGAGCTAATAATAATAATAATAATAATAAACATTATTATTATTATTATTATTATTATTATTATTATTATTATTAGCCTTTTTCATTATTCATTTATAGGTGCTCTTAATTTCGGCCACCCCTTTTTTCGGTGTCTTGTTGTAGGATTATTGACCGTGGCTGTACACTCGTAATCCAAAATTTGTATCCAGGTCTTGTTGAAGTTGCGAATCATTTGATATACTGGTGAACCAATTACAACACATAATTATCCTGTTTCATATTTGCTTGAGCTCGCTAATTAATTAATACTCGATCAGGCTATTGGAAACTAGCCTCGATAATATATATTTTGGATTTTTTGCGAGTGAACAGGAGACATGGTGATGGTGATGATGGTGATGGTGGTGATGGAGATGATGATGGTGATGGTGGTGATGGTGATGGTGATGGTGCGAGTGTACAGGAGACATGATGGTGATGGTGATGGTGATGATATTCTTCCTCTGTCCGTATATTGCCAGCTGGTGTCACGATTATTTTCTCCCTGTGGTTGGTGTAGGGTATCCTGTGTGATGGGTTGAGCAAGGAGTGTGTGTGTGTTATTGTTGGACCATAGCTGTATGCCCCTCTACTCTCCTCTCCCCTTCCTTCCTTCCAACCTTGCCATAACATCTGAGTTACACAGTGTATGTATGTATGTATGGTGATTGCTTCCCTCCTCCCCACCCCCATCTCTCTCTCTCTCTCTCTCTCTCTCTCTCTCTCTCTCCGGAAGAAAGGAACAGGAAAGGAAAAAAAGAAAAAGAGAAACAAAGATCATGTAACTCTCTCTCTCTCTCTCTCTCTCTCTCTCTCTCTCTCTCTGAAAAAAAGGAATAGGAAATATTCAGGTCTTCTGTTTCCTTGGATAGTTTGGAGGAATCATTAGCACTCCAAATTACCATTACGAGTTCCTTCCCTTAATTACTCCTGAATATCTGGGATTGTAAATTTTGGGACCCTGTGATGTAGTTAGAAAATTGGAAGTAAATGAGTCCTTCAATTATTACCACGACACACACACACACACACACCTATATGGAAAGAGCTTGTTTCGTGGCATAGTCAGGAGGAATCTGCAGAAGCCTCCAATTCTCATACACGATCACAAGGTCCTTAAGTCTGCATACAAAAACTCTGGTGGTTACAAAGTTCTGTGTTCGTTTAAGGGGGAAGTTAAGTGTTGGTAAATCTGGAGCAGCAAATGATTCCTCCAAACTATTCCAAGTAACAGAACACCATTAATTTTGTTCATCTGGTCATATTTCCTGGCATACTTTATGGAGGAATCAAGGCACTCCAATGTAGCAAAAGTGACTTACCTCCTTAAATCTGGACTGTTGACAAAAAATGATTTATTTGCCTCAGAACACTCCTTGACTTCTCAGCTATATACCTTCCTTTATACTTTCCCATTACACCTGCATCAGCTTTGTGACATCTGGCAGCCACTATACAAGTCTCATATATATATATATATATATATATATATATATATATATATATATATATATATATATATATATATATATATACACACACACAGGTCCCTCCATAGTCCACTAACTTCCCCTCTCTTGCGAAAATTGGCACCTCAAACATATATATATACACACACACATACACACACATAGTCCACTAACTTCACCTCTCTTGCGAAAATTGGCACCTCAGTCATGTACACACACACACACACACAGGTCCCTCCATAGGTCCCTCCATAATCCACTAACTTTACTTCTCTTGCGAAAATTGGTACCTCAGTCATGTATACCACACACACACACACAGGTCCCTCCATAGTCCACTAACTTCACCTCTCTTGCGAAAATTGGCACCTCAATCATATCCTTTTTTGTTTAATATATAGAGGCCCCCTGGTCACTGGAAGAGTCAGTGGTGTTGCTGCTATAAGGAAGGGGTGATGTTGTTGGTGAGGGGGATCCTACTGGCGGGCTTACTGCTCCTGCTGGCCCTCTCTCTTACCCAAGCCTCGTATTTTAAACCTGGTGTGATAAGCAACCTTTTAACTAATACCTTCTTACACTTATTATACTTTTGCCTATGAATGTGATACTGTTACTTATTGTCTGTGGTGGTTTGGATAATAATTTACGGGGGTAATACACTTTTGTTTCATTGTTGTTGTTGTTGCATTATGTCGAGGGCTACGTAGACCCCAATATGGACACAAGAAAAATCGACTACCTTAATTCAACCTGAGTATCTTTTGTTGTTGTTGTTGTCATTCCAGGTGGAGGGAGTCGCGGTGGTAGGAGGTTGAACTTCAGGCGTCTGTGTGGCAAGTCCATTGGCATCCTTCTCTTGGGTAAGTTTGCGTCAGGCTTAAGGGACCCTGTGATGAAGTCAGAAAATTGGAGATAAACGAGTCCTTCAAATGTTGCCACGAAACATCACCTATATCGAAGGAGCTTGTTACGTGGCTTGGTCAGGAGGAATCAGAAGCCTCCAGTTTTCAAACACGATATATACAGGGTCCTTAAGGAGGTAATTCACTTTTGGTACATTGGAGTGCCTTAATTCCTCCAAAATATGCCAGGAAACAGATCCCTATGAACAAAAATAATGGGGTTCTGTTGCTTGGAATAGTTTGGAGGAATCAGTTGCTCCAGATTTTGACCTGAATGGGTGCCCTGATCAACTGCTATAGGAACCAATTGAGTAGTACCCAGTTGTGTAAATTTTTCCTCCTTTCCATTAAATTAAAACCCCTGACTCCATTGCATCTTTCAGGGTTGTGTAATGATCCGGTTTGTCCCCCTTCGTGCACGGTGGCCATCATCATCTTCAACCCTCGCACTGGTCGTCGGGAATGTCAGTGTTCATCGCCAAGACCACCGGTGTGTCCGACTGATGCCTTTGGGAACCCTCCATGCCCCGATCACTGTCAACGAAAAGAAATTATCGTCAGTCCAATTACAGGATGCAAGGAGTGTGTGTGTGCAAAGCCACCTGATCCAGTATGTCCAGTAGATGAAACAGGCCAGCCACCATGTCCCAAACTCTGTCAACATACCAAAACCATCTTCAACCCTCACACTGGCTGTAGGGAGTGTGTGTGTGCAAAGCCACCTGATCCAATATGTCCTACAGATGCCTTCGGAAACCCTCCCTGTCCCAGACACTGCCATCATACTAAAACCATCTTCAATCCAATTACAAGATGCAAGGAGTGTGTGTGTGCAAAGCCACCAGATCCAATATGTCCTACAGATGCCTTTGGAAACCCTCCCTGTTCCAAAGATTGCCAACATACAAGAGTTGTGTTCAACCCTCGTACTAAATGCAAAGAATGTGTTTGTACCGATCCTCCTCCTCCAGTGTGTCCAGTAGATGAAACAGGAGAGCCACCATGCCCTAAACTCTGTCAGCATACCAAAACCATCTTCAATCCAGTTACAGGATGCCAGGAGTGTGTGTGTGCAAAGCCACCTGATCCAATATGTCCTACAGATGCCTTTGGAAACCCTCCCTGTCCGAAAGATTGTCATCATACAAGAATTGTGTTCAACCCTCGTACTAAATGCAAAGAATGTGTTTGCACCGACCCCCCTCCCCCGGTGTGTCCAGTAGATGAAACAGGAAATCCCCCCTGTCCCAAACTCTGTCATCATACCAAAACTATCTTCAATCCATACACCGGCTGCAGGGAATGTGTGTGTGCAAAGCCTCCCCCTCCAGTATGTCCAGTAGATGAAACAGGAGGGCCTCCATGTCCCAAACACTGTCATCATACCAAAACCATCTTCAACCCTCACACCGGCTGCAGGGAGTGTGTGTGTGCAAAGCCTCCCCCTCCAGTATGTCCTACAGATGCATATGGAAACCCTCCCTGTCCCAAAGATTGTCATCATACAAGAATTGTGTTCAACCCTCGTACAAAATGTAAAGAGTGTATATGTACTGGTCCCCCTCCCCCGGTGTGTCTGACAGATGCTTTAGGGAATCCACCTTGTCCCAAACATTGCCAAGTTACAAAATTTGTGTTCAACCCCCGTACTAGATGTAAGGAATGTGTATGTAACGACCCTCCTGTCCCTGTGTGTCCAGTAGATGAAACAGGTCAGCCACCATGTCCTAGATCTTGTCAACATACAGATATTGTTTTCAACCCTCGTACTAATTGCAGTGAATGTATGTGTGTGGAACCTCCGGCCCCAGTATGTCCAGTAGATGAAACAGGTCAGCCTCCATGTCCTAAACAATGTCAACACACAGATTTTGTCTACAATCCTCTCACCGGGTGTAGAGAGTGTGTGTGCAACGATCCTCCTGTCCCTGTGTGTCTTACAGATGAAACAGGTCAGCCTCCATGTCCAAAACATTGTGAATACACGAAAAATATCTTTAACCCACTCACTGGATGCAAGGAGTGTGTGTGTACTGAGCCTCCTCAACCAGTGTGTCCTACAGATGAAACAGGTCAACCACCATGTTCTAAACATTGTCAACACACTGATATTATTTTCAACCCTAGTACTGGTTGTAAGGAATGTGTGTGTACTGAGCCTCCTCAACCAGTGTGTCCAGTAGATGAAACAGGTCAACCCCCATGTCCAAAACAATGTCAACACACAGATTTTGTTTACAATCCTCTCACCGAGTGTAGAGAGTGTGTATGTAACGACCCTCCTGTCCCTGTGTGTCTTACAGATGAAACAGGTCAACCACCATGTCCCAAACATTGTCAACACACAGACATTGTGTTTAACCCTCGTACTAGGTGCAGAGAATGTGTGTGTGTGGAACCTCCGGCCCCAGTATGTCCAGTAGATGAAACAGGTCAACCCTCTTGTCCAAAACATTGTGAATATACGAAAAATATATTTAACCCACAGACTGGTTGTATGGAGTGTGTGTGTGCTGAACCTCCCACTCCAGTATGTCCTACAGATGAAACAGGTCAACCCCCATGTCCAAAACAATGTCAACACACAGATTTTGTTTACAATCCTCTCACCGGGTGTAGAGAGTGTGTATGTAACGACCCTCCTGTCCCTGTGTGTCTTACAGATGAAACAGGTCAGCCTCCATGTCCTAGATCTTGTCAACACACAAATATTGTGTTCAACCCTCGTACTGGTTGTAAGGAATGTGTTTGTGCAGAGCCTCCTCAACCAGTATGTCCTACAGATGAAACAGGTCAGCCTCCTTGTCCTAGATCTTGTCAACATACAGATATTGTTTTCAACCCTCGTACTAATTGCAGTGAATGTGTGTGTGTGGAACCTCCGGCCCCAGTATGTCCAGTAGATGAAACAGGTCAGCCTCCATGTCCTAAACAATGTCAACACACAGATTTTGTCTACAATCCTCTCACCGGGTGTAGAGAGTGTGTGTGCAACGATCCTCCTGTCCCTGTGTGTCTTACAGATGAAACAGGTCAGCCTCCATGTCCAAAACATTGTGAATACACGAAAAATATCTTTAACCCACTCACTGGATGCAAGGAGTGTGTGTGTACTGAGCCTCCTCAACCAGTGTGTCCTACAGATGAAACAGGTCAACCACCATGTTCTAAACATTGTCAACACACTGATATTATTTTCAACCCTAGTACTGGTTGTAAGGAATGTGTGTGTACTGAGCCTCCTCAACCAGTGTGTCCAGTAGATGAAACAGGTCAACCCCCATGTCCAAAACAATGTCAACACACAGATTTTGTTTACAATCCTCTCACCGAGTGTAGAGAGTGTGTATGTAACGACCCTCCTGTCCCTGTGTGTCTTACAGATGAAACAGGTCAACCACCATGTCCCAAACATTGTCAACACACAGACATTGTGTTTAACCCTCGTACTAGGTGCAGAGAATGTGTGTGTGTGGAACCACCGGACCCAGTATGTCCTACAGATGCCTTTGGAAACCCTCCATGTCTCAAAAATTGTCAATACACTAAGGTTATTTTCAACCCAACTACTGGATGCAAAGAGTGTGTGTGTGCAGAGCCTCCTACTCCAGTGTGTCCTAAAGATGTCTTCGGTCAGCCGCCATGTCCTAGAGAATGCAACTACACCACTATTACATTCAATTCCAGTAGTGGATGTTATGAATGTAGATGTGACACACCTCCTACTCCAGTCTGTCCAACAGATATATATGGACGACCACCATGTCCTCCACAATGTATGTATACAAAGATTATTATGAATCCTCAGACAGGGTGTAAGGAGTGTGTGTGTTCAAAGCCTCCAACTCCAGTGTGTCCAGTAGATGAAACAGGACAACCACCTTGCCCAACACACTGTCCTTTTATAATGTATGTAATGAATCCTGAGACAGGTTGTAAGAAGTGTGTGTGTGCCAAACCTCCTCCACCAAAGTGTCCAGTAGATGCTTCAGGACAGCCACCATGTCCTCTCAAATGTCCCTATACAAAGTTTGTGTTTAATCCAAATACAAGGTGTAAGGAGTGTGTGTGTACAAAGCCTCCTTGTCCTACAGATGTGTTTGGTCAGCCTCCATGTCCTCGTCATTGTAACTATACCACCGTTATATATAATTCTCATACTGGTTGTCGGGAGTGTGTTTGTGATTCACCTCCAAAGCCAATATGTCACACAGATGCTCGTGGTCAGCCTCCATGCCCACAGGATTGTCTCTTCACTACCATTATCTTCAACCCACTAACCAACTGTAAGGAATGTATATGTGATAAACCTCCCGTCACATTATGTCCTACTGATACAAATGGACACCCACAATGTCCTGCACACTGTCCCTTCACCGAAATTATTGTGAATCCCAGGACCGGTTGTAAGGAGTGTGTGTGTGCCAAACCCAAGTGTCCCACCGATGCTTATGGTCAGCCAATATGTCCCCCACAGTGTAAGTTTACCATCATAGTTACCAATCCGGCCACGGGGTGTAAGAAATGCGTCTGTGCCACATCTCCCCCGACCCCACAAGTGTGTCCCAGTGATGCCTATGGTCAGCCGCCTTGTCCAGCACACTGCACTGACACCCGGCATGTATCCAACCCAATCACGGGATGTAAGGAGTGTGTTTGTGTCACCATCACCACCACCTCAACCCCGTCCACCACCACCAGGGGACCGTCTTGTGGATCAGGTTAATAGATTTCAATGAGGCTTGTAATGTTGTTGTTTAATCTGATAATATATATACTCTAATTCTTTTACTCTAGTGGGTTCCTAGACTTCAATGAGGCATATAATGTTGTTGTTTAAGCTGATACTCTAATTTTTTTACTCTGGAGGGATCATAGACTTCAATGAGGCTTGTAATGTTGTTGTTTAATTAAGGGGGAAGTTTTGTGTTGGTAAATCTGGAGCATCTAAATCCTCCAAACTATTCCAAGCAACAGAACACCATTATTTTTGCTCTTAAGGTCCTGTTTCGTAGCATACTTTGGAGGAATCAAGGCACTCCAATGCACCAAAACAGAATTACCACCTTAATCTGATAATTATACTCTAATTCTTTTACTCTGGTGTACTGTAAAGTAACCCCCCCCCAAAAAAAAAAAAATTGTAAAGCTTTGTATTAGGAAATAAAGGACTTGTCACGCAAACACAATTTATTTGGAATTAACCAACATAATATGAACAATACTTTAGGAGTTTTAGCTAGCGCCCCTTCGGATCCGAGACAATCCCTTTCCATTCTTTAGCTGTCTTTCCTTTCCTTCTTTTAACCTTCGTATTTGCTGTTCCTACTCTCTGTTTTATCTTCGTACCGTACTTGTTATTCCTCCTTTCTATTCCCTTCTCTTTCCATGGTAGCCTTAAGGACCCTGTGATCGTGTATGAAAATTGGAGCCTTCTGATTCCTCCTGAAAATGCCACGAAACAAGCTCCTTCAAGACGGGTAATGTTTCGTGGCAATATATGAAGGACTCACTAACCTCCAATTTTCTGACTACATCACAGGGTCCCTTAATTATCTTCTCTTTTATCGCACTCTTTATAATTCCTGGTACTTGCATACCCAATGCCTGGGCCAGGCCCATGACTGATGTCATGGTTGAATAGCCTGGACATGACACCCATATGCATGACACCATGACATGGTCATGACATGTCTCAGTAAAAAGTTTTAATAAAAGCAAACGTTTAACTATTATAATGGTCCTGACTGTATATCAATGAAAACACCTCTCACTAAGATAATAATTTAATAAAGTTGCTTGCAAAACTATAAAATGTCTCCTTAGTCCTTATTTATATAGGCATCTTTCCCGGGCGCATATTGCCCAACTGTACTCCACTCCGCACCAATGGTGAAAACGGCTGGTCCACACGATTTGAAGAGGTAACTTGTTTAAACATCGCAACTCGCTTACACACTGCTCCATAATTATGGTCTGCACAATAATAATAATAATAAACGGTTTATTGATTTAGCAGCCAAAGAGCTGAAAATACATAATAAATTAGTGATTAATCATGAATGGGAATTACAATTACAATTGAAACATCTCTTAAAGTACACAATACATAATAAATTGGTGATTATTCATGGATGGGAATTACAACGGAAGCATCTCTTAAAGTAAACTATACATATTATATACATACACTTACATCTTCAGTCTTCACATATATATGTATTCTATGGACCCTGGGTGTGGGAGTGGAGTAGAGTTGGGCAATATGCTTCCCGGGCAACGTCGGCTACAATCGCCCGCTGATGGGATGGAGACACGAGCTCACTCATCATGGGGTGATTTCTACCTGACGAGTTATGGAGGGAGGGAGGGAGAGAGAGGAACAGATGGGGGGAGGTTATGGAGGGGCTGGTGGAGTGTTGCCACTTCTGACTGATATAGAACTATCGCACCATCCACTGAAAGTTTCATTCGAAGCATTCACTGGTGAGAGGGAGAAAAGAGAAGGAGGAATGAAGGTGGTTGGGGATGAATGTATGAGCGACGTGAGTGAAGATATTGCAGGATGAATTGAATTAGTTGTGTATACGAATTAGACGGACATAGGGATATGTAATAACTGATTCATGTTTTCGAGTTGGATATAATATTATAACTGATATTATTTCTCCACACTAAACTCACCATTGTGAACTGTGTGAGTGTTAGCTTAAATGCTTAAAGTAATAAAAACATTGTTATCCATCGTAACATAACATTCATCAATAATTACATAACCAAATGATTAAGTTAAAGTTTACCGCAAATCCACTGTTTCTATTAAACCTGGACGAATCAAAGGTGACAAACATATATTCTCTTTGTCGGGAGAATAATATGTTACAGTTCTGTCCCTCAAAATGCACTGGTTTGCTAGATTGCCAACATTAATAATTAAGTCGTGTGGGTGAAAGCTAGACATATATATAGGCCGCATATAAATTCATAATTATAAACCCTAAGAATAATGGAAGACAGATATATAATGTTTTATAGAAATGGAACTGAAATTTGTATTTCTGTATATTGTCTTTTACTTTAATGTTGTCACTATTAAGAGTTATATAATATAAATATTGTGGCTTACAAGGTGCAGTAATATTATCATAAAGTAAGTATTAAAAGTAATAGTAAGATGGTAGTCCTCTATTGAATTAATCCTTTGTATTATTGTTTGCACTTAAATACTCGTCATTATAAATTTGTAGGGCTCGCTTCAACAGAAAAAAAAAAAAACTACACACAGCAGTGAGTATATTACACTCTGTAATAAACAACAATATAATAATTTAATGTTATCACTGTAGTTACTTGACGGTAGCCATTATTTTCAAGGATAAATACACACAGTATCTAGAACATTTTATTGGACGCATAATAACTTTTTGAGTCTCATTAATAACTTTGCCATGAAGGCTGACACCTCAAAGGTTGTCAGCACTGATTATCATATACTTCACAAACAGTAACTAGCTTTATTCTACTATGCCTACGTGTTTATTATTTCCTTATTATGGGCAGAAATTTACTTGTAATCCAATAATACACTATATGTAACGTAGAACAAGTTATTTTATTCCCGTGTGTTAAGTTGGTAAGCTTGCGAAGGCTACAAGGTGTGGGAATTCAGGGTTGCAAGTATGGATACGAAAGTATCCTTTGGATACTTTTTGATGTTACTGATACGTTTTTACGACGCTGGACAAAAGGATACGAAATTGAATGAGGAGGACAAAAATGGATACGTTTTGCTATTTTTATTAAAGAATTGGATACTTTTTAATATTAATTTGCTTACAGTCATTATTTTTTACGAAAAAGTGAACACCAATCAGAACTCATAATTGCTATATCGCTCCCAATTGAATGATAGGGTAACTGTTTCGTGAGCGCTGAGCGGGGACTCTGGGTAGTAAACATGCCGTGGGCTCGTCGCCGCTCGTGGACGCGTTCTGTTCAGGTGAGAGGAGGGATGAGATCATGAGAGGCAAAGAGGGTAGAGCTCTGACAGAGTCACGGTCCACGGAGTGTTGATTTTTCTAAGTGATTGGTGGATTTTAAAGGAATGTCTCTCTTAAACTGGCGCTAGTCAAATACAGGCTGCCATTGAGGACATGGAGAAATAAGTGTGCAATATTGTACTATCATAATTTGTGCTTCTTTAGTTTAAAGTTATTTTTATTAATAGTTTGTATTGCACTTAAATTAATACATTCTGTACAATGACGCTCTTTTGCCCTTTTGGGACGTGTTATTTTTAGGAGTGTAGATGCGCGCGGTCATAGGTTTAAATACTTAAATAAATAATGTTCTTGGAAGACCCAAACAGTAGTTTAAGTTTCGCTCCAAATTTGTAGTGTACAACCATTCTCCGTGAGTCCGTCACCAGGCAGCACATAGCAACTTGGCTGCCAACCGTATGATGTCTAAAAAGACGGTAAGAATTATTACTAATTTTAAAGCACATTCCTCATTAACTATAATGCATTTTTTTAAAGAAAAAAATATTGGATACCTTTTGGATACTATTTTACATTATTTGGATACGTTTTGTATATTTTGGATACATTTATATTTTCCCCACTTGCAACACTGTGTGGGATCATTACAGGGTTGCAAGTATGGATACGAAAGTATCCTTTGGATACTTTTTGATGTTACTGATACGTTTTTACGACGCTGGACAAAAGGATACGAAATTGAATGAGGAGGACAAAAATGGATACGTTTTGCTATTTTTATTAAAGAATTGGATACTTTTCAATATTAATTTGCTTACAGTCATTATTTTTTACGAAAAAGTGAACACCAATCAGAATATTTTCCCAAGTGAAGCTGATAAAGACTGACATAAGAAATAAACTTAACACAGAGTCAATAAATGGACTGTAACTAAGCAAAGGTAATGGGGGAGCAGTTTATTGCTATCAGTGGGAGCCAAGTAATTTGATGATAAAGTCTGCTCAAAATGTTTTCAGTTAAAAGTAATTGAAGCATATGTAGCTCTATAGGCAAAAAAAGTAAATTTGCTTTTGTTGTTTTATAGTTGTGTTTAGTTAAGGTTGTCATTTATTCATATTTTGTAGTGTAAGTGAACAGTATAATATTATATAAAACTAGTCTTGCATACCACTAGTCAAATACAGGCTGCCATTGAGAACATGGAGAAATAAGTGTGCAATATTGTACTATCATAATTTGTGCTTCTTTAGTTTAAAGTTTTTTTTTTATTAATAGTTTGTATTGCACTTAAATTAATACATTCTGTACAATGACGCTCTTTTGCCCTTTTGGGACGTGCTATTTTTAGGAGTGTAGATTCGCGCGCTCATAGGTTTAAATACTTAAATAAATAATGTTCTTGGAAGACCCAAACAGTAGTTTAAGTTTCGCTCCAACTTTGTAGTGTACAACCATTCTCTGTGAGTCCATCACCAGGCAGCACATAGCAACTTGGCTGCCAACCGTATGATGTCTAAAAAGACTGTAAGAATTATTACTTATTTTAAAGCACATTCCTCATTAACTATAATGCATTTTATTTTAAGAAAAAATATTGGATACCTTTTGGATACTATTTTACATTATTTGGATACGTTTTGTATATTTTGGATACGTTTTTGGATACATTTATATTTTCCCCACTTGCAACACTGGGGATCAAGCTCCTTTAGTGTGTGTGTGTGTAAAGGGAACTGTGGTGCACATGACTCGAACTCTCACTTCACCAGAAATGTGCCTATATTCGGCAGGAGAGATTCTGTCTCATTCCGTTCCACAGAATATTCTTTTCCCATAAAAAATATGGATACTTGTAGTTCTCATAATTTTGTGTAATATCAATTATTGTTGAAACACATTTATCATTGATTATAGCAATGTCAAGTTTTATAGACACCCATCCCATCTGATGTCATTACAGTTCTGATATCGAACAATACTTATATATGAGAGTACTCTTATAATTATGATGACCATGCTAAAATTCAATACATAGGTTTGTTATTGTGAACTCCATCTCCATTAGTCCCTTAATTCGCCCAAAGTCAACCATAAATCATTAAGATAAAGAAAGACCCACAGCCACGGTTATTGGCGCCTGTCTTGTTCTTTCTACCTCCACCAGCCCCTCCATAAGTTATCATTAACCATATTCCTCAATGGTGACCACACACAAATAACCAAGCCCCTTCTTCCTCTTAAACTACTCCATAACTCGTCAGGTAGAAGCGACCCCATGATGAGATTGAGTGTGCTCGTGTCTCCATCCCATCAGCTCGCGACTGTATGTACCTCCGCTAGGAACATATATATAGTATCCCCTCAAGGCCACTGTGATCGTGTATGAAAATTGGAGGCTTCTGATTCCTCCTGACTATGCCACGAAACAACCTCCTTCCATATAGGTAGTGCTTCGTGGCAATATTTGAAGGACCCATTTTTTTCTAATTTTTTTTACTACAACACAGGGTCCCATAACTTAAAAAAGTATCAGCGTGTCATGATATGAGCGTGCAATCATGACTCACACCTTCACCCTTCAATTTGGCTGAGATCGAGTGGAAGGAATTTCATTTATATTTCACATCCCATTAACTTTGGAACGTATAAACTCAGGACTGTGGACACCCGACGAAAAATAAAACAATATGTTGTATCTATGTGATGGGTGTCAGAATGTTGGTGTGTGTCTCTATATGGTCCGTATCCTGCCTGTCCTTAGTAGTAGTAGTAGTAGTAGTGGTAGTGGTAGTAGTAGTAGTAGTAGTAGTAGTGTGTGTCTGCTCCTTTTGTTTGTTTTCGTCTATTCTTGTTTTGGATCCAGCACACCTCTCGTTTATGTTCCAATATTTTTTTTTTTTTTTTTTTCATACTAAATCACAATAACATTAGCTGCCAGAGTGCTCCATGTGAACCAAGGAGGATTCATTATAGTCTGCAAGGAAGTTTGTTTCTGTTAATTTGATTGTTTGCAATTGGAAATTTTTAAAAATAAATAATGTCAATTTTCAGTCACTTTAATTTACAGTTTCTTGGGTCATTAATATATCAGTTAGGAAAGTAAGTAAGATGGTGAATTTGAAGAAGAAGTGATGTAATTTAAGTGCAAATTTTCAGATATGATAAACTTTGAGGATTAGTTTTTTTTTTTTTTTTATATCCCAAAAAAAGGAGTCTGTCACGCAGCCCCAGGTTTGTGTTTAAATTACAAAAATAGAAGGTTTGTGTTCCTAACCTAACCTAACCTTCACATAACCTAACCTAACCTTCACATAACCTAACCTAACCTAACCTTCAAATAACCTAACGGTCCTAACCTAACCTAACCTTCAAATAACCTAACGGTCCTAACCTAACCTAACCTAACCTTCAAATAACCTAACCTAACCTAACCTTCACATAACCTAACCTAACCTAACCTTCAAATAACCTAACCTAACCTAACCTAACCTAAACCATGGGTCGTAATAATGTTTCACGTAAAGGTGGAAGTGAAAAAGGAAAAATCAACTCGGCCATAAAAAAATATTTGCACTGAATATACTCGGCTATAAAAAAAACAATTTATACTGATTGAAGGAGACAAGATGGAAAGGAGGAACAATGAAGCAGCAACAAACACGAAGGAAAGACAAGGAAAGAGGGAGGGAGAAGGGGCGTCCAAACCTATATAAAGAACTGTCCATACTTTCACCTCACGCAATATCCCTTCTCCCCTCCTTCCCCACTTTGTATGTGTGTTGGGTTTTTTTTTCTGGATACTATGTGTGTATGTGTTTGTGTGTGTGTTTCTAGATACCATGTGTGTGTGTGTGTGTGTGTGTGTTTCTAGATACCATGTATGTGTGTGTGTGTGTTTTTTTCTAGATACCTTGCGTGTGTGTGTGTGTGTGTGTGTTTCTAGATACCATGTGTGTGTGTGTGTGTGTTTCTAGATACCTTGCGTGTGTGTGTGTGTGTGTGTTTCTAGATACCTTGCGTGTGTGTGTGTGTGTGTGTTTCTAGATACCATGTGTGTGTTTCTAGATACCTTGCGTGTGTGTGTGTGTGTGTGTATATAATATGTGCCTGCGTGTTGGAGTATAAGCGATCGAGCCATATAGTTTTATCTTTTCAATCACTGAATAATGTACAATACAATTTTCCAAACTAACTCGAACCGGAGACCTGAACTGAATTAGGACTGAAAGACCATGTAGCAACAGCGAGGTCATATAGCGCCAGAAGAAGGTGATAGAGAGGTGAGACAGCAAGCAGTATGGATATAGAAAGAAAAGAGGCATACTTGAAGAATTGAAAGGGAGTGACTGGGGTCGAAGGGACGCCAAAACCCTTAAAGTATTGACCACATTACTACAGACAATACCCTCTAATAAAAGAGAGAGAGAGAGAGAGAGAGAGAGAGAGAGAGAGAGAGAGAGTATGGGGAGGAGGGGAGGAGAGAGTGAGTGTAGGTGGGGAAAAGAGAGAGGAGGAGAGAGAGAGTATGGGGGGGGGGAGAGAGAGAGAGTGAGTGTAGGTGGGGAAAAGAGAGAGGGGAGAGAGAGAGTATGGGGAGGGGAGAGAGAGAGTGAGTGTAGGTGGGAAAAAGCGAGAGGGGGAGAGAGAGAGAGAGTATGGGGAGGGGAGAGAGAGAGAGAGAGTGAGTGTAGGTGGGGAAAAGCGAGAGGGGGAGTGAGAGAGTATGGGGAGGGGAGAGAGAGAGAGAGAGTGAGTGTAGGTGGGGAAAAGAGAGAGGGGGAGTGAGAGAGTATGGGGAGGAGGGGGAGGGGAGAGAGTGAGTGTAGGTGGGGAAAAGAGAGAGGGGGAGAGAGAGAGTATGGGGAGGGGAGAGAGAGAGAGAGAGTGAGTGTAGGTGGGGAATAGAGAGAGGGGGAGAGAGAGGTATAGTAGGGAAGTGTGGAGGAGGTAGGTAGCTCGGAGTTAACACAGTTTCACTTCCACAGTCACTCCGATCACCACCACCACCAGAGAGAGAGAGAGAGAGACCCTTACTGTGTGTGTGTGTGTGGGTTTGGGTTTGGGGTCGACCACCAGTGACTATCTCTCCTAATTCCAATACAGGTAAAATAGAGTATACAGTCACGAGCATTAATAAGTTATACAGCTTTAGTTGAAGCTTTGAACAGTCTGATTTACCAACGAAATAATTCCAATGGAGATCTTATTGTGTATTTATTTATTTACGGTCTCTAGGAATTCGAAGCCCAGCTGACTACTTATTAGTGCTCGTTACTGTACAATAGTATATAAAAAGATTATGTTATGGTCACGTGTACACTCGTAATCCAAAATTTGTATCCAGGTCATGTTGAACTTTCGAATAATTTGAAGTACTCGTGAACCAATTACAACGCTTATCCTGTTTCATATTTGTATCCATACAGGTCTTGTTGAAGTTTCGAATCATTTGACATACTCGTAAACCAATTACAACGCATAATTATCCTGTTTCATATTTGCTTGAGCTCGCTTAATTAATACTCGATCAGGCTATTCGAAGCAAGCCTGGATCACGGTCTATATAGACCGTGGCCTGGATATAGGCTACAGGGTGTATCGCGAGGTATATCATTAAGTTACACCAGAGATATAAAATATAATTTTGAGTATATTTTGTTCTATAAAGTATGCTGTGTGTGATCTCAGTAAAGTACAATGAATACTGATATTAACTATTTTAACGTGTGTTGTCAAATGGCGGTGAGCGTCGGAGGGAGTGGTAGCCTAATATGTTTTTCGGACCAAAGAGGCCTTATTTATTTCATCTTAATAAGTTTTATCATGATTGCAATATTTATGTGATGTTCTATAACGTACATTGAATCATATTTTCAATGCAGAGGTATAATACCAGGCCCATATAAATATTATTCGACGAAATATGATTAATATCTTTTGAAGGTTAGGTAAACTTTACCGACATAATGCAAACCTGCAAATCTTAGCATTTCCCTACATTTCACGGATTTTCTTCTTATACAGGCCTGGTATTATACCTCTGCATTGAAAATATGATTCAATCTACGTTATAGAACATCACATAAATATTGCAATCATGATAAAACTTATTAAGATGAAATAAATAAGGCCTCTTTGGTCCGAAAAACATATTAGGCTACCACTCCCTCCGACGCTCACCGCCATTTGACAACACACGTTAAAATAGTTAATATCAGTATTCATTGTACTTTACTGAGATCACACACAGCATACTTTATAGAACAAAATATACTAAAAAATTATATTTTATATCTCTGGTGTACTTTAATGATATACCTCGCGATACACCCTGTATATATTTTGGATTGCGAGTTAAGTAACCTGCTGTGGGAAATTCGGGGGCTCTGATTCCTCCAAGATATCCTAGGCAACAGAATCCCTCCAAACACATAAGACTGTAGAGACGTGTTTTATGATAGAGTTTGGAGGGCTACGTGTGCTCCAATTTGCCCTCTTGTTTACATAATGAAATTTTCTCTTCAGGTGTGACTACGATGGTGACGAGTGTGTGCAGAGAAAGAGGAGAAGGAGAAGGAGGGAAAGGAAGTGTATGGAGGAGAGCAGGAGAAGGAGGGAAAGGAAATGTATGGAGGAAAGTAGGGGGAGGAGGAGGAGGAGGAGGAGAGAAAGGAAGTGTGTGGAGGAAAGTAGGAGAAGGAGAAGGAGGAGGAGGGAAAGGAAGTGTGTGGAGGAGAGCAAGAGAAGGAGAAGAAAAAGAGGGAGGGAGAGGAGAAGTGTTAAAAAAACCATCAACAACAGAAGAAGAAGAAGGAAGAGAAGCAGGAGGAGGAGGAGGAGGAAGGAAAGAAAGCGTATGGAAAACCCCAAGAGAAGAAGAAGAAGGAGGAGCAGGAGATTTAGGAAAAAAAAAGGAAGTTAAAGGGAATTTGAGTAGTAAGAATATCACCTACTGGACCCTCACTTTCATATTCATCATCATCATCACCCTTGCCAATCCTACCATCGCTGGCCTTCCTCCTAAACCAGAGAGCTGCCAGGGTGAGTGTAAATAAAGGTGGTCATTATTCACTTGTGTTACATTGGAGTGTCTTGATTCCTCCAAAGTACAGTATGCCAGGAAAAAGAACCAGAAAAGCAATAATAATAATAGTCTTTGTTGTTCTGTTGCTTGGAATAGTTTGTAGGAATTAGTTGATCCAGATTTACCAACACAAAACTTTCTTCCTTCTTTAGGGGATGATTAATCTTTTATTTATTTATTTATTTATTTATTTTTTTTGGGGGGGGGAGAATAATTATAGTGAGGTGCTGATTTTTCCAATGCTATGCTATGTTATGCTATGCTATGTTGGTACTCGTGTTATGGGTCTGCTTTGTTACACACATACACACACACACACACATACTCTCTCTCT
>JAWQEG010000223.1:0-212500 GCA_033782935.1 Petrolisthes cinctipes | reverse complement strand
TTGTGTATATGCTATAATTTGGGATCATATTTTGATATATTTTATTCTATTTCTGTTAATCTTTTATAGACCTCTTAGCCGTATTGAATGTCGACAAAAGTTATGTACAGTTGTGGCCAAAATTCAGGTATCATTCATACCTCTCTCCCCGTCCCCACCACTCCAAGTTGTTCTGAACCAATGAATGAATCTGATGCAATTGTTGACAGAAATAGACCTACCGGTACAGTACAGCCATGACTGATAGTGCTGGACCAGGGTCCAAGGAGTGCTGTTCAGTTCGAAAATGTGAGTCTTCTAAACCTCTCTCAACGTTGAGAATGGTTTGGATAATTCACTTGTTCGAACTCTGTTCAGTTGCTCTCCAACACTACTGGGACCCTGGCCCAGCACTATCAGTCATGGCTGTATATGTGTGTAAGCTGTTGTTTCATTTCGATTCGCTGCTACAGAGTTACTTTACTTGAATGGGATCGAGAAATGCAGCCGATTTTTGTGAGTGACTGTACAATATCTACCACTCACACGCACTTCTTTAAGGCACCCTGTGATGTAGTGAAATAAATTGGAAGGTTTGGGAGTCCATTCAAAACATTGCTGCCACGAAACACACACACACCTATATCATGGAAGGAGCTTGTTTGTTTCGTGGCATAGTCAGGAGGAATCAAAAGCCACCAAGTCTCACACACCATCACAGGGTCTTTAGATTGGAGTTTGTGTTGATTCCTCCAAACAAACCAACAAACAAGGGATTACTGTTTCGTGGTATAGTTTGGGAGGAAACAATTGCCTTCAAATTTACCATCAACACTGTTAACTAATTACTGTATAACACGCACACACACACACTCTCTCTCTCTCTCTCTCTCTCTCTCTCTCTCTCTCTCTCTCTCTCTCTCTCTCTCTCTCTCTCTCTCTCTCTCTCTCTCATATCAGATTATACTCCCTTAAGGTGGAAATACAGTTGGCAAATCTGGAGCAACTGATTCCTCCAAACTATTCCAAGCAACAGAACATCATTATTTTTGTTCATATGGTCCTGTTTCCTCCAACCTCCAACCTTCAACATCCAACCTCCAACCCTATTGATTAATCACATACTCCCTTAGTAGAAACCTATTTAATTATTACTATTAACATGACCTCCAATCTTCAACCTCCAACCTCCAACCTTCAACACTATTAATTTTATACCCACTTAATATAACCCCCCATCCAACCTCCAACCTCCAATCTCCAACTTCCAACCTTCTTCCTCCAACACTGTTAATTAATCATATACTCCTATTATTATTATTATTAACATGACTTCCAATCTTCATCCTCCAACCTTCCACCTCCAACAACACACAGATGACGGACCAACCTACAACCTCCAACCTCAAACCTTCAACATTCAACCCTATTAATTAACCATATACCGGTACTCCCTTAATTAATAGAATCCCATTATTATTATTATTATTATTAACATGATCTCAAACCTCCAACCTCCAACCTTCAACACACAGATGACGGACCAACCTACAACTCCTCAACATTCATCTGGTGTAGATTGTCACAGCGTCAATGCATCGAGTTCTGTCGAGGGCAAAATTTCAGGTTTTACGAAATACAGGAGGACACGAAATGTTCCTGTGACGCCGAGACTGGTGTGAGGTAAGGAGTGTGTGTGTGTGTGTGTGTGTTAGAGAATATAAGTAGGTGTGTGTGTGTGTGTGTGTGTGAGGTTGGATATAAGTAGGTGTGTGTGTGTGTGTGTGTGTGAGGTTGGATATAAGTAGGTGTGTGTGTGTGTGTGTGTGAGGTTGGATATAAGTAGGTGTGTGTGTGTGTGTGTGAGAGAGAGGATATAAGTAGGTGTGTGTGTGTGTGTGTGTGTGTGAGGTTGGATATAAGTAGGTGTGTGTGTGTGTGAGGTTGGATATAAGTAGGTGTGTGTGTGTGTGTTAGAGGATATAAGTAGGTGTGTGTGTGTGTGTGTGTGAGGTTGGATATAAGTAGGTGTGTGTGTGTGTGTGTGTATAAAAGGATAAGTGTGTGTGTGTGTGTTTGTGTGTATGTGTGTGTGTGTGGATATAAGTAGGTGTAGTTGTAGTAGTAGTAGCATCAGCAGTTGTAATAGTAGTAGTAGTAGTAGCATCAGCAGTTGTAGTAGTAGTAGTAGTAGTAGTAGTAGTAATAATAGTAGTAATAGCAGTAGTAGTAGTAGTAGTAGTATTAGTATCATCATCACTATCACTATTTTCATTATTATCATTTCTATTCAATTCATATTTTTTTTCCAGCGTATCTGAAACCTCCCCAGCCAAAAACTGCTCAGAGTTATATTATGACCACCACGTGTTTGCCAGTGGTCAGTACCTTATAGAACCTGAGATGGGACACACATACACAGTCCTCTGCCAGATTGAAGGTATTTATTGTACACTAGACAACCTATTTTTAATTTATTGGTGTGTGTGTGTGTGTGTGTGTGTGTGTATTTTTTTATTTTTAGGATTTTTTTTTTTTTAGTGTGTTTCTTTATTTTATTTTTTTTCGTGTGTGTGGTTTTGTCTTTATTTTTTTTATTTTTGGTGTGCTTTTATTTTTTTTATTCATAGATTTATTGTTTTGTGTTTATATATATTTGTGTGTGTGTGTGTGTGTTTGTTTGTATTTTCATTTGTGTGTTTTTTTATTGTTTTATGTGTGTGTTTTTATTTTTCATGTGTGTTATTTTTTTATGTGTGTGTTTATATTTTTCATTTCATGTGTGTGTGTGTGTTTTTTTTTTTTATATGTGTGTTTATATCTTTCATTTCATGTATGTGTGTTTTTTTTATGTGTGTGTGTATATATTTAATTTCATGTGTGTGTGTGTGTGTGTGTGTGTGTGTGTGTGTGTGTGTTTTTTTAATGTTTTTATATGCAATCAATTTAATTCTTCTTTTTTCAATATTTACACACACAGATCGCGAGCTTTGCAACGGTAGCCTGATCCACGGAGCAAGTGCCCACCTCGACTCCTTAAACGATGACTGTGTATCGGGGTTAATCCATGTATCCCTGTTCAGCTCCAGGCCACCGACACAGACCACTATCCTCAATCAACTCTCACCCTATGTGGATCCTGAGACGTCTCCTTACAGTCTATGTCGGGGAGAGATTACTGTATGTTCCCTTTTATTCTCTCTGTGTCTCTGTCTCTCTGTGTCTGTCTCTTTATCTCTCTGTGTCTCTGTCTGTCTCTTTCTCTCTCTGTCAGGGTAAAATTACTGTGCCTTCCCTTTTTTCTCTCTCTCTCTGTGTCTCTGTCTCTCTGTCTCTCTCTGTCAGGGTAATATTACTGTACGTTCCCTTTTTTCTCTCTGTGTGTCTCTGTGTCTCTTTCTCTCTCTGTCAAGGTAATGTTGTTTAACTAGTTTTTTCTCTGTGTGTCTCTGTCTCTGTGTCTCTTTCTCTCTCTGTCAGGGTAAAATTACTGTACGTTCAATCTATGTTGCTGTTTGAGTAGTTTTTTTCTCTGTCTCTGTGTCTGTCTGTATCTCCCTTTCTCTCTCTCTCTGTCAGGGTAATATTACAATAAGTTCCCTCTATCTATGTTGTTGTTTGATTAGTTCTCTTTACTACACAAAAAACACCCACTTTACAAGACAAAAAACACCCACTTTACTACACAAGAAACACCCACTTTACTACACAAGAATCTCTTCCTTTACTACACAAGAAACACCCACTTTACTACTACAAAAACTCCCTCTTTACTACACAAGAAACACCCACTTTACTACACAAGAATCACCCACTTTACTACACAAGAATCACGGTTCAATCACCCCCTTTACAACACAACAAAAACTCCCTCTTTACTTTTGTTTTGGTTTCAGATAAACTTTCGTCACAAGGTGTTAATTAATGGCCTGTATACAAATGGGTCTGGGTTCTCTACTGTCATGCTTAACTACACCTATACCAACCAAACCATATCTGACTGGACCACCAAAACCACATATCAATATAGGTGGGTATATATATATATATATATATATATATATATATATATATATATATATATATATATATATATATATATATATATATATATATATATATATATATATATATATATATATATATATATATATATATATATATATATAATTTTTTTTTTTTTTTTTTTTTTTTTTACCCTCACTTTTATATGTGTGTGTGTGTGTGTGTTTTTTTTTTATGTACGTATGTTAGTGTGTGTCTGTGCATTTATTTTTTTATGTATGTGTGTATGTATGCATATGTGTGTGTGTGTGTGTGCATTTATGTTTTTATGTATATATGCATTTATGTTTGTATGTATGTATGTATGTATGTATGTCTGTACGAGTATGTATGCATTTATGTATGTATGTATATACGAGTATGTACAGTATGTATGTTTTTATGTGTGTATGTATGTATGTATGTATATGCAGACATGTTCTTATGTATGAAGTGTTTGTATAACATAAAAATTATAACTCCATGAAAAACTAATATAAACCAATACATAAACTTATATTAACTAATTAATCTTTTATAAGTTTACTAATACCCACAATTAAAAACTAATAATAACTTAATAACACCTTTAACTCTTTTAATAACCTCAGAAAAATTACTCTAAATTAATAATAACCTTAATAACATCTTTAACTCTTTCAGTAACCTCACTTAAATTACTATAAACAAAAAATAATCCTAACCCCATGTAAATAAACAAACCCCCTCCCCCATGTAAATAAACAAACCCCTTCCCCCATGTACCCCTCCTACTAACCCCATGTAAACAAACAAACAAACCCCCTCCCCCATGTAAATAAACCAACAAACAAACCCCCTCCCCCACGTAAATAAACAAACAAACAAACCCCCTCCCCCACGTAAACAAATAAACAAACAAACCCCCTCCCCCATGTAAACAAACCAACAAACCTCGAACCCTCCCACAGAGACACGAACTACGGGGAGCCCACCACCATCACCACCACACCAGGCATCTTTCAACCTCTGAGGCCATTTGTAGCTGATTCCGTCACACTCTCGGTTCAGGACACAACAGACACAGCCCAGTGAGTGAGTGGGTGGGTGAGTGAGTGAATGGAAGAGTGTGGAGGTGTGGGGTGGGTGAGTGAGTGAATGGAAGAGTGTGGAGGTGTGGGGTGGGTGAGTGAGTGCGAGGGAAAATAAATAATGTTTTGTGTGGTTACAGTACTTGTAATTCGGGTTTATTGTTTATATTATATATATATATATATATATATATATATATTTATCTATTGAAGATTCTTTTATATTATTATTATTATTATTATTATTATTATTATTATTATTATTATTATTATTGTAAAAATATTAATAAAGATAATAAAAATACTAATAATAATAATGATAATAATAATAACAATAACAATAATAATAACAAAAAGGTAAAAAATTAAAAGAATGAGAGATGCAGAATCACGTCCCAAAATCTATCATTCCCCAGACATCTTCATATTCTAAATAATCCTTCCATCCATTTCGTGTGTACAGACTGAAGCTGGATTTGTTCGGGTGTGAGTTTAACATCAGTGCTGAGAATACATTACCTCCGGAGTACAGCGCCTGGTCCTGTTATTACTGGCCTAGTGCTAAGACTGGGGTCACCTTACACAAGTCGGGGAGTTCTTTCACTGCCCTCGACAACACTGGCACTGACTTCGCTACCATGTTTAAGGTTAGAACTTATCACGTTTTTAGGTTAGGTTAGGTTGGGTTGGTTTGGTTGGGTTTAGGTTGGGTTTGGTTTGGTTTGTTTAGTTTGGGTTTGATTTGGTTTGGTTTAGGTTAGATTGGGTTTGGTTTGGTTTGGTTTGGTTTGGTTGTATTGGGTTTGGTTTGTTTGGTTTGGTTGGGTTTGGTTTAGGTTGGGTTAGGTTTGGTTTAGGTTGGGTTAGGTTAGGTTGAGGTCAAAACTTATCACGTTTTTAAGTTAGGTTGAGTTAGAATTCATCACGTTTTCAGGTTAGGTTAAGTTAGGTTAGGTTGGGTTAGGTTTAGTTAGGTTAGGTTTTCAGGTTAGAATTAAGGTTAGGTTATGTTGAGCTAGGTTAGGTTTTATGGTTAAAATTAAGGTTAGATTAGGTTGGGTTGGGTTAGGTTAGGTTGAGGTCAGAATATATCACGTTTTCAAGTTAGGTTAGGTTAGGTAGGGTTTTCAGGTTAGGTTAGGTTAGGTAGGGGTTTCTGGTTAGGTTAGGGTGAGTTAGAATTCAACAACAACAACAAACAAATACATACATACATACATACATACATAAAATACATATATACATACAAATCTTTCTCTGTCAGATCCACCAACACGAGTACTGGAGTTTGGCCCAGGAGATGCCCCTGGGACGCGCCCTTGACGAAACTGGCTGTGAGGGCGAGACCAAATGTTCCTTCTTGGCCACCGTGAGTCGAAATTGTATACACTTTGTTTTTTTGTTTGTTTGTTTGTTACGTTGTAGTATTTTGGGTTGTAGTAATTTTTCATCTTTCTATTTTTCATCCTTCTATCTTTCTTCATTCTATCTTTCTTCATTCTATCTTCCAATTTTTATCCTTCTGTCTTTCATCCTTCTATCTTTCATCCTTCCATCTTTCATCCTTCTATCTTTCATCCATCCATCTTTCATCCTTCCATCTTTCATCCTTCCATCTTCCATCCTTCTATCTTTCATCCATCCTTCTTTCATCCTTCCATCTTCCATCCTTCTATCTTTCATCCTCCTTCCATCTTTTTCACTCTCAACTCTATCTGTGAATATGTATAATAATAATGTTTTTGTTGTTGTTGGTGTAGTTGTTGTTGTTGTTAAAGATACAAGTGATCTTATTATAATAATAATAATAATAATAATAATAATAATAAAAATAATGTTTTTGTTATTGTTGTTGGATGGGACAAGTAATCTTAATATAATAATAATAATAGCAACAAGAACAATAACAATAATAACAATAATAACAATAATAATAATAATGTTGTTGCTGTTGTTGTTGCAGTTGTTGAATGGGACAAGTAATCTTAATATAATAATAATAACAACAACAATAACAACAATAATAATAATGTTTTTGTTGTTGTTGTTGTATTTGCAGTTGTTGAATGTGACAAGTAATCTTAAAATAATAACAACAACAATAACAAGAACAACAACAACAATAATAATAATAATAATAATGTTTTTGTTGTTGTTGTTGTTGTATTAGCAGTTGTTGAATGTGACAAGTGATCTTAGTATAATAATAACAACAATAACAATAATAATAATAACAACAAAACTAACAACAACAATAACAATAATAATAATAATAATGTTGTTTTTGCTGTTGTTGTTGTTGTATTTGCAGTTGTTGAATGTGACAGGTGAGTTGCAGTGTGGATTGCAGTCACAGTTTGCCAATATACTCAACGAAGGATACAAGGAGGTGGAATCTGGTAACGTCACTGAAGGATGTCAGGAAGATGGTGTTGAGGCCTTCAGGGTTAGTGACCTCAGTTTTTTTTCTTACTCCTTGACGTCATTTTTAATCGATGACGTCATTTTTTTTTTACTCCATGACGTCATTTTTAATAGATTGTCATTTTTTTAATCGATGACGTCATTTTTTTAAATCGATGACGTCATATTAAATCCATGACGTCATTTTATTAATCGATGACGTCATATTTTTAATCCATGACGTCATTTTATTAATCGATGACGTCATTTTTTTAATCCATGACGTCATTTTTTAACTCATGACGTCATTATTTTAATCCATGACGTCATTTTTTAACTCATGACGTCATTTCCTTACTCGGTGACGTAATTTTTATAACGGGATGATGTCATGTTGTTATACTTGCATTGCATTACGTTGATATCGACAAGGCCTGGAAATTATTTGAGTGAATCGGTATAGTTTTGTAATATTAAATAAATAAATAAAACAATAACAAACTTGGAATATAGTACCCCTAATTTATGTCTCTCTCTCTCTCTCTGTATGTGTGTCTGTCTTTTCACGCCCACTCTCTCTCTCTCTCTCTCTCTCTCTCTCTCTCTCTCTCTCTCTCTCTCTCTCTCTCTGTATGAATGGCAGAAGATGAACGGCAAGATGTCATCAAATTACTACAACAAGTGTCCCACAGAAGGCCACACCCTCTACCAAATGAACTACGATAAACACAAACAGAGTGTACCCATCTGTGTCAATGTAAGTGATTAACCTAACCTAACCCAACCTAACCTAACCTAACCTGACCTAACCTAACCTCACCCAACCCAACCTAACCTAACCTAACCTAACCTAACCTAACTAGAGTGCATCCAACTGTTCCCAAGTAAGTGATTATTATTATTATTATATACAGTATGTGTCCAAAGCATTTTCACACTAACAAAAAAAGTAATAATAATAATAATAATTAAAAAAAAAAATAAAAAAAAAAAAATAATAACCTTCTTTGATTTGAACCAGGCAACTGAGGAAGAGGAGGAAGAGGAAGAGGCAACCCACGTGTCCCCTACCTTCACCGAGTGTCAACAAGAGTCTGGTGGTGGTGGTGGTGATGTTGGTGGTCCCGTCTTCCAAGCACCACTCTACAGGAATCTATACTTTCACTGCAACTCCGACTACGTTTCTGTTCTTTCCGCAAAATTTGGGGGGAGATTTGTCGAGGTGAGGAATTGTGCTTGTGAGAGAGAGAGAGAGAGAGAGAGAGAGAGAGAGAGAGAGAGAGAGAGGAAGTTACTGAGTGAGAGAGAGAGACAGGAAGTTACTGTGTGAGAGAGACAGGAAGTGTTTGTGTGTGTGAATATATATATATATATATATATATATTTTTTTTTTTTTTTTTTTTTTTTTTTTTTATTAAAGAAATGGAAGTTAGTATATAATGAAATGGTGGGAATTGTCATCGTTATATTATAATGTGTGTCAATAATTGTAGTGACTTAAATGTGTGTTTATAATAGTTAGTTAAATTGAGAACACACACACACACACACACTAATTATACTAAGTCTTCTTCTCATTTATTTTTCGACCAGCATACCCACGAAGGGTCGTCTGTGAATCGACGTACAGTTGGTCAGATCAGTAAAGGTCACTGTCAATGTCCCCACACCACCATGGGACAAGACCTCAATGAACAGGAGTTTATGTGTGCTCCAGATTTCACCTATGACCTCATTACCTTCTTGGGTTGTGAGGGTAAGTGTAGTGGTGTTGTTGTGAGAGTAAGTTTTATCGTTTAACTATTATCTTTCATCAAGCATTTTCCTTCTATTATCTTTCATTATCTATTTTCCTTCAGTTATATTTCATCACGCATTTTTCATCATGCAATTTCCTTCACATGTCATTTTCTATCATTTTTTTTTTTATTATTATTTATTCTTCTCTCTCCCCCAGCCATAACCTGTCAGACCTCACCTGCCGAAGCCCCAGCCGAAGCCACAAGGGACTGGGATCAAGAGATCACCCAGGGTACAATTATCACTTACACCTGCAATACGCAATTTCTATTTGAGGTCAGATGAGGTTATTTTTTGTTTTATACATATATATATAAAAATACATCGATTTTTTTTTTCTTGAGGTTGAATTTGGGTTTTAGATATATGTATTTTTTATGTACACAATATATTTTTTTTTACAGCCAGCCAGCATGAGAGATGTGTGTGTGTGTGTGTGTGTGTGTGTGTGTGTGTGTGTGTGTGTGTGTGTGTGTGTGTGTGTGTGTGTGTGTGTGTGTGTGTGTGTGTGTGTGTGTGTATGTATGTGTGTGTGTGTGTGTGTGTGTGTGTGTATGATTAAATGTGCCACGAATATGTTTTATTTGAGGCGAGATTTTCCTCTTAATTAATTCTGTTTCGTAAGGTGTTTATTGTGACATCAGTTTTCTTGACATAATTTTTCTTGACATCATTTTTCGTGTTGCCAGACTGATGGTTGGCCTTCCAGTGTGACATCACAGTGTCAGTGTTCAAAAAAGTGGCAGTACCAAAGTGATATTCAACCTCCAAACTGCAAACGTAAGTACCAAGTATATTCCTATTATTATTATTATTATTATTATTATTATTATTATTATTATTTTAATTCATCTGTTATATCTTTTGTACTTACTATGTCTCACCTCTGAATCATGCACCTTCTTCCACGGGCGCCATATGACCTCGCTGTTGCGGTGCCATAGCGAGTTGCCCTTCACCAGACGACCCTCTCGAATCTGGGGCCAAGTTTTCATCAGCCAGCCACACGCCTTACGTGGATGGTACAGAGGTGAGAGTTTGTTGTTGTTGATTTTTTGATGTTGTTGTTGTTGTTAGCCTTTCCAACGGTACACCTCTTTGTTGTTTATTTTCTTATCTTTACGCTTGTGTATTATTTTTCTTTTGTGTTTTTTCTCTGTCTGTCTGTCTGTCTCTGTCTCTGTCTCTCTGTCTGTCTGTCTCTGTATCTCTCTCTCTCTGTCTCTCTCTCTGTCTCTGTCTCTCTCTGTCTGTCTGTCTGTCTGTCTGTCTGTCTGTCTGTCTGTCTGTCTGTCTGTCTGTCTGTCTGTCTGTCTCTGTCTCTGTCTCTGTCTCTGTCTCTCTCTCTGTCTCTCTCTCTGTCTCTGTCTCTCTCTCTCTCTCTCTTCTCTCTCTCTCTCTCTCTCTCTCTCTCTCTCTCTCTCTCTCTCTCTCTCTCTCCTCTCTCTCTCTCTCTCTCTCTCTCTCTCTCTCTCTCTCTCTCTCTCTCTCTCTCTCTCTCTCTCTCTCTCTCTCTCTCTCTCTCTCTCTCTCTCTCTCTCTCATTCCCCATTCCCCATTCTCACTGTGAAACAAAACAAACTTATGACTAAAGAAACTGATAAAATATATAGCTATAAAAATCCGTGCACGAAATGACACCCAGACCATGATTAATTCTAAGTTGCATACACCTTTTTTCCTTCATGTTCACACACACACACACACACACACACACACACACACACACACACACATTCACTGATTTATGAAACTAATAAAATCCATGTCCAAAAAAAAATAAAAACACACACTAATTTATGAAACTAATAAAATCCATATCCAAAAAAAATAAAAACACACACACACTAATTTATGAAACTAATAAAATCCGTGTACTAAACAAAACAAACATACACACACACACTAATTTTGAAACTAACAAAATCCACGTACAAAAAAAAAAAAAAAAAAAAAAAGCATACACACACACACACACACACACACACACACACACACACACACACACACTAATAAATACTTAACCAATATCACAAAATTGACCCCCAGACCCTACCTAAATAATATCCTATAGAAAAATTACACGAATAACTTTTTTTTTCTTTTCTTCATTTGTGTACAGTTAACTTACACCTGTACTGATGGGATGGGGGGAAGTGTATTGTTTGAAGATGGTGCAACTGAACACATCCTCACCTGTCAGTCAGACCACACCTGGGATCCCACTCCTAAAAACATACCCAATTGTCTAAGTAAGTGGAAAGGATTCGTAGGACTATATTAATTAAAGTTGTCTAAGTGTATAAGTAAGTGGAAAAGATTTGTATATATTAATTAAAGTTGTCTAAGTGTATAAGTGGAAAGGATTCGTAGGACTATATTAATTAAAGTTGTCTAAGTGTATAAGTGGAAAGGATTCGTAGGACTATATTAATTAAAGTTGTCTAAGTGTATAAGTGGAAAGGATTCGTAGGACTATATTAATTAAAGTTGTCTAAGTGTATTAATAAGTGGAAAGGATATGTAGGACTATATTAATTAAAGTTGTCTAAGTGTATATATAAAGTTGTCTAAGTGTATTAATAAGTGGAAAGGATATGTAGGACTATATTAATTAAAGTTGTCTAAGTGTATAAGTAAGTGGAAAAGATTCGTATATATTAATTAAAGTTGTCTAAGTGTATTAATAAGCGGAAAGGATACGTAGGACTATATTAACTAAAGTTGTCTAAGTGTATAAGTAAGTCTGTCATCACCAATAAGGACCAATAGCTCACATTAGAAAAAAATATATACAGTATATTGTTCTTTGAAATTTTTTGTAACACGTGTAATGCATTCCTTTTCCAGCACCAACAACAACAACACCCACTACTACAACACCCACTACTACAACACCCACTACCACCACAACACCCACTACTACCACAACACCCACTACCACCACAACACCCACTACTACCACAACACCTACTACTACCACAACACCCACTACTACCACAACACCCACTACTACCACAACACCTACTACTACCACAACACCCACTACAACCACAATACCCACTACTACCACAACAACAACACCCACTACAACAACAACACCCACTACAACCACTACCACCACAACACCCACTACAACTACTACCACTACCACAACACCCACTACTACCACTACCACAACACCACCACCCACTACAACTACTACCACTACCACAACACCCACAACTACCACAACACCACCACCCACTACCACCACTACTACTACCACCACTACCACCACGCCTTATATCGGTAAGTGTAAAATATAATATAAGAAATATTTTGTGGGATTATTGTTGTTTTTAATAATATTTTTTTATGTTCTAGATCAGGGATACACAACCTTTTAATTAAGCTCCTCCGGCCACATGATCAAACTTAATTAAAGGGAGAAGTTTTGTGCTGGTAAATCTGGAGCAACTGAATCCTCCAAACTATTCCAAGCAACAACAGGACACCATTATTATTATTATTTTTTTTTTTTCATCTGGTCCTGTTTCCTGGCATATTTTGGAGGAATGAAGACACTCCAATGTACCAAAAAAGAATTACCACCTTAATTAAAACTCACTGATGGCCGCAAGAATTAATGTTAAGCAGTAATGTAGAACTCACTGATGGCCGCAAGAATTAATGTTAAGCAGTAATGTAGAAATTTTAGGTGCTTGATGGTAAAAATATAGTACTTAATTAAATGACTTAATACATTACGTTACAAAACAACTATGATTAATCCTTACCTGACATACATAACAGTCTTCTTAAGGGGGTGCGGGTCATAAGGGAGGGGGGGTGGGGTTAGGGGGGTGCGGGAGTAGGGGACAGGCTTGGGGGGGTGCGGGAGTAGGGGGACAGGCTTGTGGGGGGGGGGGGTTTAGGGGGGTGCGGGAAAAAGGAAACAGGCTTTCTACCCACCCCAAGCCTGTCCCCCTAGTCCTGCACCCCCCAAGCCTGCCCCCTACTCCCGCACCCCCTTAATGAAATTTTTTTAACACTGGGATTCGTAGACAAGATTATTTATGTTAAGTTGAAATTTTGTTGTTGTTGTTGTTGTTGTTTACCATTTATTACCTACTAAGATACAAAGCACAAGTACAAATAATTATAAAAGCATATGAATTATTATTATTATTATTATTATTATTAGAAAGTGGAATGTTAATTTTGGAGGGGGAGGGTAAACATTTTTTTTTTTTTTTTTTTGTCGATTAAATGTACAAGTGAGATTTTTTTTTTTTTTTTACTGTGTTCGAGAAAGTATCAGAAAATGTACTGTTTTTTGGATTAACAATTTATTTCTTGTTTTGATTTACAGTTCACGATGCACATTGAATTAAATACCTTAATAATAATAGTAATAATAATTATAATAATAATAATAATATTAATAATAATGATAATATTAATAATAATAATAACAATAATAATAACAACAATAATAATAATAAGAGTAATAATAATAATAAACGTAATAATAATAATAATAATATTAATAATAATAATAATAATATTAATAATAATAACAACAATAATAATAATAAGAGTAATAATAATAATAAGAGTAATAATAATAATAACAATAATAATAACAATAATAATAATAATAATAATACATACCCAAAATCAACATTAAATAATTACTTTCTACTTTCACATATGTAGTTAAATAAGTTTTTAATTTGTATAGTACAGTGTTGGTAAATCTGGAGCAACTGTACGATTCCTCCAAACTATTCCAAGCAACAGGACACCATTACTTTTGTTCATCTGGTCCTGTTTCCTGGTAATATGCTTTGGAGGAATCAAGGCACTCCAATGTAACAAAATTTGGGTGCTCCAATGTTGATTAATTAATATTTCTTTTTAATTTCCTTTTCAGATATTAATTGCTTTCTCAAATTATGATACTCCTAATCCTGTTCTTTTCTGTGACCTTCCCTGAGTGATATGTGTGTGTGTGTGTATACTGTATGTGTGTGTGTGTGTGTGTGTGCGTGTGTGTTAATAGTGAACAAAAATATATGCAGTATTACCTTAATTATCGTGTACTTACCTTTTAGAATTTACTCCAACCTTTGAAAAATAATAATAATAATAATAATAATAATAATAATAATAGTAATAATAATTGTACTGCTACTACTACTACTACTACGACTACTACTACTAATGGGAAAGTTATCCCTTACGAAACTTTGGAAACCGTAGCTTGTATTTAAATGAGTAACTTATCTAAATACAAATGTCAATTGTAATTTGAAAAGACTCCAAACAATGTAAATATAATCTATACTTGAGAAATATCAATAGCACCGACATTATCCTCTTATTTTTTTCTGTTGTGTCATATGTAAACAGAAGTTACTAATATGACGTATTAGAAAATATATTTGGGTGTATTTGGGTGTATGTAGGTTGTAGTTTTTATATTATATTTACAATAATGTGAATACAACACTTTCATTATTACTGTCATTAATGCATATAATTAATAAATGTTCCGTATAACATGTACTTTTATTATTATTATTAATGTTCTACCTTCTAAACATACCTACAAGACGAGATAAAGAATTGTAGGGAAGCCGAATTGTAAGAAAGACGAATTGTAGTGTGGATAGGTATAGAGTCCATTAGTCTCTAGGGTAGTTCCAAACTCACTGCTGGTACATAGTTGGTATTTATTCACACACACTGGGACCTAGCCGGATCTGGCAACACTGCTACAAAGCGGTAATTCTTTCAATAAATACCGGGCATTTTTCTGACCTAACTGATGCATTTTTCTAACTTAATCAGGGTATTTTCGGACCTAATTGGGGCATTCTTCGGATCTATTCAGGGCATTTTTCAGATCTCCTGTTGGAGGGGTTGAAAGTGACATATTTTAGAAATGGGGCAGTTGGAAATACTAAATAGGTATGGAAATCCTTTTAATAACATTGAAAAAATCCAGATGGAGCTCTCCTGCAGAATTATCAATATAAATTACCTTTACATCCAAGTAATAGGTTATTATATAATCTTTCGAGTGATAGATATATGAACATAACCTAGCACTAGTCAATATAAATACTTCGTAACCAAGGTTAAAAAGCTGTAGGCTACTATAACCAAGGATGATCGACTAATGATCTCATTAGGTCAGCTAGGACATGATTTATAAAAATGCTGCTTTATATCCATATGATTAGTAGGCTAGTTAATCATCCATCAAGAATTAAACACGTAAAACCTATTATCAGTCTAAATCATGACCTTATTATCAATGCCAAGTAGTACTGTAGGCCTATACTTCTGGTGAGTATACGACGTACCAGTGGGCAGTGGTAGAGATCTCCTGGCTTCTCTGGATATCTATTGATGACAACACACTACAAACACATTTACTTTAAATTATAATGATCAATTTAAACTGTGTGGAATATAAAGACACCAAAGATTAGTAATTCTTGTACAAATATGGGCTTGGAGATGCGAACGCGATTTGATATCAATCTTGGTCATGGAAGGCTTCCAGTTTTATAGTCCATTATTCTATTTCAACAACTGATGTCGAGTTGTACAATTGCCGTTATATCAGTATGCTTCTTATCTTTTTAACCTACCAAGGTGCAGCTACCAAGAAACTCATGATTTCGATTAATATCAGCTGATATAATCTTTATGCCTCATATTTTACCTAGTGAGCGGGCAAGGTTTGTGCACCAGAGCTAGCCACAGAGCTTCCCGTGACGTCACGGATATTTACGACGTCATCACTATGACGTTTCACTGGACTATCCTTTATAGTCTATTATCCTTGGTCTCTAGGTAGGTCCAAGGAGTGTTGGAGAGCAACTGAACAAAGTTCGAAATAGTGAGTCTTCTAAACCTCTCTCAACGTTGAGAATGGTTTAAAAAGTTCACTTGTTCGAACTCTGGTTCGGTTGCTCTCCAACACGCCTTGGACCCTGTGGTCCAGCAGGAGTTTCTCGTGTGCTTTTCCTTGGCTTATCACCTTACGGATCCGAAAGAAGGACAAACCAGGAAGTTTGTCTGTGTTAGAACATCTCACCATGCAGCAAAACAGTGACATTCTTAATTATCCCCGTAACCCCTTAGGACCGACTTATTTTTTTTTTTTTTTCATCCCCAGCCGACTTCTGAGGGTCAATTTTCAACTTTCATGTAGGCAAATTTTGTTCTTACAGAATGAAAGAGCTTGAATTTACACACCAGGAACTGAAAACGGTAGCCTCCTAGGTGTACGCGTTTGCGTATGACAGAGCGTCAAAGTCCGAAAATAAATAAATAGTATCCCCTGAAACGCATGAAAGAAAACCTCATACGCTCTGCGTACATCTCTAAATATGTAAATAAACACCTAATCAATGCGTCTAAGTGGTTTTCAATGATAATAAACGTATTTCAGTGTAATTTTGTCTGTCTAGACTCTCCTGGAGTATAGTAGACAGCAGAGAGATACGAGAAACATAAGAAAACACCATGTAGTGGAAAGGTGGGGTCCTTGTTGGTGGGGGTAGGTCTAGGCACCACCCACTAGACACCACTACCACAGTCAAACCTTTTCTCAAGGACGTTAGCTTTCCATCGTTACCAACGCCAGCTCGCTAGCTACTCGCTACAGTTTTTTATAGGTACGTCGACATGTCGGTGATTCGGAGAGAACCATTAATTTTTTTATCACCGATATGTCGGTCAATCAGTCCTAAGGGGTTAAAGGAGATCTAATACTGTTCTAAAATAAATGAAACGTACTAGACATAACCACTACCCTTTGCTTGTATACATAGAGGCAGGAGGTCCATAGAATACAGCAGGGTCGGTTCAGGACCTGGGGTGGGATCTTCAAAGCATCGTAACCGCAGTTATGATTCTCGTAGCGCCATATTTGCTCGTAAGTTGCTCATAACCGCTACGATCGTATCTTCAAAGCCTCGTAAGGGAGTTTCCGTCCGCCATTATGCGCCATATTTGCTCGTAGCGCTACGAGAACTGAAAAGCACCCTTTAGGCTGATAGCAGGGTCGCGTAGTCGATAAACAACCCGTAAATAGTGAGATTTGAGTTTATTTACACTTGGCGCGGCCGACACAGGCGACATAATGGTTGTTGTTGTTGTCACTCATCGGTAAATATAAACAAGAGGAGGGGATTCAGTGAGCAGCTTAGGAGAATGGAGCTGCAAGTGTCAATTTAAACTGATGCACTGTGAAATAGAAAGTTACAAATACTTTTTTTGTGTATCATTACTTTTGGAGTGTTTAAGAATAATAGGATATAATGGTGACTTACTAATTGCAGGAAAGTGGCTTCCAGTTACCTGCAAACAAAGCAGAAATTCTTCATTGCATAGTTAGACCTAACTTAATCCATGTAGTAGGAGTCTTTAATCCATAGTCCTTTGCATGAAGTGGATATTCTTAAGGTTAATAAACTTTCTTTATGATTGATTGACTTTCTAATGAAAATATTACAAGCACATTAATGTGATGTGTGAGCTGGTAACATTTAAATAACTGGAATTATATACCTACTGATATATACTAGAGATGTGTAAAAGGTTGACCATATTCCCGAATCTAAAGACAAATATATGTCTCAGAATTAATTAATGCAAATATTATCATGTTGTAAAAGTCTCAATAACATGTACCGTACATGAACCTTTCCAACCAATTCAATTAATTTTATTGAACAGTATAATTTAATACATAATTTTCACCTGTTCTCATATTACATAAGACTTGTATTTTTCTAAAATAAATGCTTTTCAACAGCATATAACAAATATGTGACTGGTATTGGTTTTTCTAAATGTTTTAATTATAGACTATAAAAAAACCTACATTTTATTTACATATGACACCTGTAAAGTTTACAGAAATCCATGATACCTCCCTAGCTATTTGTACTATTAGTTTCCTGCATTATCACAGTTCATTACATTATATATACCTGAGTAAAAACCTGCAAATTTTTGATATTGGAAAGCTGTTTGAACTCATGTACTTTCCAACAATGACTGAAAACAAAAAAACACCAATTCCTTAATGACTACAGTACTTGTTTGGCACTCTTCACATTGCTTGGACATATCACAAATATGGCAGAGAAATGATTAAAATACAATAAGATTAAAGCCACAGTACGGCATAAGTATATCCTTATAGTTAATCTTCGAACCTTGATATGTAAATAAAACTAAGACATTAATATTATTAGCCAAAGATAAGAATGCATGAAAAAAAAGTTGATTTTACTCAAAGAATAATAAATCTAACATGAAATGTGAATGTTAAAAGCTATAATTGAAAGACAAAATATATAATGAAAATAAATAATGTAATTTCTTAAAAAACATAAGCAGAAGTTAACAATAATTTAGATTGAAACCTACACACAAACCACACAACTAAAAACATACTTGCACACTAATAACTCTGTCACAAAATATAACCCAACTTAAACCACACTAATCATTAAAAAAAAAAATCACACACACACAACAAAACACACTTGAAAACAAATCACCTTTTCTCGATAGCCTTTTTAATGTTCACCAAAGTTTCTGATATTGTGGCTATATTTTCTGCAAGATCCATCAAAATATCCCTTATAGTCTTATGGACAACTAGTATATCTGGAGCTAGCGTAGCTTCCAGATGAGCTGTCACACCTCCAGCTGACCTAGAGGAAGGGCGACTTGAGGCTACAGAGCTGTGGTACGAATGCTCCTCACTTGGTGGTAGGTTTTACCAGCTTCGGCAAGCTGTCGCCAGTCAAAACTTCACAGTCTTCCACTGTAACTGGCCCGAAGTCCTGCCAACTTGGCCCAGGTCTAGGTGAAGGGGCCCTTGATGGCAGTCCTGGGTCATCCACATCACCTTATTATGAAATTATGAAAATTAGCAACTTTCATATAATTTTAGAGAAATATTAAGGATTACCGTTATGAATTAAAATTGTAAAGTCACTCTTAAAGAAAGCAGTATATAATTAGTCATACATATAAGTACAGCAGCAGTGCTGCAATTTTTACTTGGTTAAAGTACTCATATGATACATATGGAATCTAACAAAGCATCACAAATTTAGTTTTGATTAACATGGCTCCAATTTTTTCGACTACATGAACTGCTAACAGGAGTTATTTATATGATACACAAAATGTATAAATCACTATGTACTTGACTCCTGTATATTGGGTCATCACTGTACATGTACCGTATTTACTGAAGGTATGGATATATGAGAACATCTTGTATATTTGTTCCTAGGACTAAGGCCTTATGATTTGCACTGTTTAACTTTGAATGGAATTGAGAGGTAATGCTGCTCAAAATATATGTTTTATATATATAAACTCTCAATGTAATTACTTCACATAGTGCCAATGAGGGAAGATTTCCATATTACTAGCCTAGATGAACAGCAGGATATTTTTTACTGTTATATACTGTACATACTGCCTGGGTCTTGGAGTCCACAGAAATACCCGACACTTGCACTTCTTTAATGACTTGAGCCATAGCCTCTTCTATGTGGGTGAATGTCTTTGTGTCACTAGTGTCACCACCTGAAATATAACGAAAAATGGTACATAATTCAATAACAAAGCAGAACCAAGCAGAATAAATTACAATACCTGCTGGTTATCGTATTAAAATGGTACTGTATCTAAATCAGGCAATGGACACTCCCCCCCATCCTTCAACCTATGTGTGCCCATGCCAACAGCCGAATCCATAATATAAATAATGCTTATATAATTTATTTCCTTGATCTGTCTTTCAATAAAACTGTTTGAAGTCTTAGTTATTATATTGCACTTGCCAGATTTCACTACATATGGTATATTTCTGCCTGTTACTTGGTAATGGCAATCAACTGTACAGATTTTGAGATTAATATAGAAACTACTGTAGGTAGGTGTACAGGAAATAAAACAGTGACAGTAGAAGTTAAAATAATATTATGTCCTCCCAGTCAATGTCTTTGATTTATTTTCATGACAACCAGCTACCAGTAAACTATTTGTATCATGCTGTTCTTGATTTACAGTACGTAACCTAACCTATCTTAAACTAAACTAGCCAAACCTAACCTAACCAAAAATCTATATACAATATACCAGTGACTGGCGTGATATTAAAAATATACCCGTGGGGGGGCAGCTGCCTTATCTCCACTGTTGTGTTAAATGTTTATCAACACAGTATAATAATTCACTTACCTGTCTTTTGCTGTTAATTCCTGTCTGATGTCACTTGGTGACTGTGTCATCTCTATCAGCTGGTGGTGTTGACATCTGAGACAATGTTTATTTGTTGACATTGTAATACTACGTTATGATTGGCTTACAGTACCAAGGACATATTGTTTCCTTCATTGTGATTGGCTGAGAGCCAGTCAGCTGGGTGGCGGGATGAACAAAACACACGGAACGAAACGGGCAGCGACGCTCACTACGAGGATATCATCGTGAGCTACGAGGGAGGTTATGAAGCTTTGGAGATACCAACTTATGATCCTCGTAAGCCACGATCAAATATGGCGGCTACGAGATAGTAAAGGTGATCGTAGCGCCACCAACTTACGATGCTTTGAAGATCCCACCCCTGACTAAAATTGGTCGTCACTTTCAACCATCTGCATATGAAAGGAACCTCAAATATGAGTTGCTTGGATTACTAAGGAGAAATAATTAAATTAGTAAAGCTACCATATTATGTAGTAAAATATTTTGATAAATGCAGAGTGTTTAAAATTTTAGATTAAGAATTTTAAATAAAGCCATTACAAACAACCCCATTAAATTTTAAAACAAAATGAAACAAAACTTGTTACTTAAAAGCACAAGGATATTGATGTAAATGTTAATGTAAATGTTATGATAAACTAATAAAAGTAAATAGAGTTTGTGTTTAAAAAATTATTGAAGTTTCAAAGACAGATCAATAATATATATATATATATATATATATATATATATATATATATATATATATATATATATATATATATATATTATTAGGAGAGAGATAATAATATTAATAGTATTATATTGCTATAATAATAATAATAATAATAATAATAATAATATTATTATTATTATTATTTCCCGCTCAACTGGGCTATTAATTGAACATTCTTCATACGATTTCCCAAGTGTGGACAGAATTTGCCTAAAACATGGAAGTATTCCTGTATCTGGCAACACTGCACGCAGTGGCGGGAAGTCGGGAACCCGCTATAAATAGGTAAATAGGTAAGCCGCGCTCCCATTTCAAAGTAAATACATACAAATGTTATTCATGTTTTTACGAATTTCAACATAATATAACAGTCTCCAAAATAAAAAGGGAAAAGAAATGGGCGATTTCGGATGACAGAAAGTGTGAAAATCGAGAACGCAGATAATCGCAACATTTACCCATTCCATCCCACGTGTGCAGCTTTTTTTTTTTTTTTTTGCCTGCCTCTTCATACCACGGTTATCCCCACGGGAAATTAATTAACACTTATCACACCACACTACAGCCTGACCTCACCTCATCCCGATCATTACCTGGACATTCCCTACCTACCACACACACCTTAATTTCATTTGTTTTTTATTTTGTCTGTAAAAATCTCATTTCGTTTCAGATAAACTAATAATTATATATCATATGTCTGATATAGACACGCACGTTCGTCCGTGTACTATCGTACTATTTTTTTTGTTTACTGTTTTTCTTGTGGGAATCTATACATATCATGAAAAAATGACCTGCCTTGACAATGCCGGATACAGCCTAATCTCACCTCACCTACCTTCCACTCCCCTCTGCATCGCCTCACATTGGGTATACTGTATAATATATTGGCCTCTAATATTTGTACTGTACTGCATTCATTCTGACTTCTCCACCAAAGAGGACAGCAGGAATCACCATTCTCCAAGTGAATGATTAAATAAAACTATTTTATGAACACTATAATATAGTAACGTAAGACGTAAGTTGTGGGAATAGTAATTTTTCATGGTGTCTTGTTCTTGTAGCTTTTTTCAATACAGTACTTGAGTATGAGTATTGTCTTCAATTCTTCTTCCCTGTGTAAATCCGGACTGTAATTCACTATTTAAGTCATTAACTTGTAGTTGTTGTTCTATTTTGGTCTTCATTATTGACATAAATATTTTGTAATCAATATTTGTGAGTGCTATGGGTCTTAAATCCTGGGCTGTTGGTTTAACTTTTTTGGGTAACATTACTGTTCTTGAAGTTTTCCAGGTTTGTGGGACTTTTCCTTGTCTAATTATTTTATTAAAACAGTATGCTAACTTTGCTATGCATTTTTTACTATCTATCAATGCCTTGTAGCATTCTGGTTTTACCCCATCTGGACCAGCCGCCTTTTTGTTTTTCAAGCCTTTTAATGTTTTTTTATAATTTCTTTTTTATTTATTATTGGTTCTTCCATGGTTGTTGTTATCCGAGCTAGGCCCACTCCAACAGTCATATCCATATGTTCCATTAGCATGTACTGTCTGTTGTCTTGATTAGTTTCATTCATTATTTGTTCCTCTATAAAAATTTTGTACCTTCCTTTTTCTTCTGTGTTCCAAACATTCTTTATGTTATTGTCATGATTTTGGTATATATCCTTCCAAAACATTTCAAGCTCTTGAGCTGCATCTTCTGGTTTAAGTATTCCTCCCTCTGTACTATATAATTCCCCTTTGTCCTTATCATAGTTTATTTCTTTACCTTTTAATTTGTCAATATATTGCCATAATCTCTTACTTTTGTCACTACTTCCATTTATCGCCTCTGTCACCTTTTTCTCGTGTTTTATTATTGCTTCTTTGATCAATCTTTTCACCCTATCTTGTTGTACCTTATACAAGCTCCAAAGTCTATCTTTTACTTCTTCACTAGCCTCATTTCGTTTCTCTCTATTAAGCTTCTTTCTTTTCTTGATTTCCTTTCTAATTTCTTCACACATCCATGGTGGTTCAATCCTGTTTATATGTCTCTTATCCTTTCTCCTTCTATACTTTTTCTTTAATATACATTCTGCATTTCTTGTCACGATTTCACCAAACTCTACCATATCTTGTACCTCTTCATTGCACTCTCTTTCCACTTCTTCCTTATATTTCTGTAGTGCTTCTTTGTCTGTTGTATAATAAATATTTTCTTGCCATTGATCATTTGTGTATTTTCTATTTTGTGTCTCTCCTTTGATTATTATTTCAATCAAATTATGGTCAGATAAGTCCGTTATTTCTTTTCTTTCATCTATTTTCATTCCTTCGTATACATAATAAAATTTATGGTTCACCAGAACGAAGTCTATCACACTTTTTGATTTTCCTCTATCCCATGTTATCAACCCTTCACACCTCTGGTCATTGTTTAGTAGAAAAAGATTATAGTTTTCCATCCAGTTAATCACATCTTCCCCTCGTCTATCCATTTCCTGCTCTCCAAGGAATCCCAAATGTCCGTTAAAACCCCCAAGTAGGACAAAGGGTATCTCCCCTATATTTTCTACTATACTTTCTATTTCTGTTTTTAAACTAGTGTATCTTCTTTTATCCTCTTCTTTATTTCCCGCAGGTTAATAGACCAATAGCAACTTAAAACAAATATTTCCTAATTTACACTTCCAAAATAACAAATCCTTATTTCTAGTTGTTATCTTTTCAATTTTATATATTCATCCTTCTCTGACAAAATCATCAATCCCCCTCCTTTCTTTTCCTCCATTTCCCTCATATTACTTATTGAGTATATGTGATCACAAAAACTGATAGCCTATTCTCACACTTTTGGTGTGTTTTCGTTAGATATAAAAATTCTTCACTTTTAATTAAATCTTGTAATTACGTCATCTTTACTTTTGTTAGCCCTTGTATGTTTATTAGTTTAATCTTAGATATGTTCTCCATATATTTATCCTCTTTCTCCTTGAAAATTATTTCTCATTAACTTTGCATCCTTAATATATACCATCCCTTTTCTCCCAGTTCTCGTTTTCTTTTTAATTCCTCCCAGAGCTCCTTATTTTGTTGTCTCTCTTTCTTAGTCATATCCAAGGTGATATATATTCTCTTTGCTAGCCTATAGTTTGTATTCTTAAGGTTCTTTGCATTTTTTAGAATCTGCCACTTCATCCATGTTTCTTTTAATTTTATCAGGAGTGGTCTCTTCTTTCCTGGTTCATTTATTAATCCTAATCTTGCTGCATCAAAAATTTCTACATCCTCTACTTTTACTTCCCTTTGTATTATTTCCAGAGAATTGTCTATGTTTTTCCGTATCTTTTCCTTTGGTTCAGATTCCTCAGGTTCTTCTAAATTATAAATGATAATATTATTCCTCATTCTCTCTTTTTCCTCTCTCTCTTTAATTCATATCTTCAACCATTTCACTTTTTAGTTCTACTTTCATTATCTCTCCTCTTCAGTTCTAACTCCATTTCATGGAAAATCTGTATAAGAGTTTCACGCGACAAATATTTACAATTTATGTATATTTCAGTAGGGGACAATGCTACTAGTATGTTCGTGTGTAATGAATGTAATTGGCGATTGCACTTACCTTCGGCAGAATAGCCTTTCGAAAAATCGCGACCGCTTTTGAGACTAAAATTTAATGTCCAGCGTAGCAGTAAATCTAGGGTGTCTATACCCTAAGTTCAGACTCCAGCGTTCACGGTGTCTTTCTCTCCCAGCAGGTCCTTCTTTAAAATAAGCCACTGAACACAGTAAAAAGTAGTGCACATCATGATGGGACGCTCATGTGCTACTTCAAGTTGCCATCTCGTAAATCATGTATTTTTTTTTTATTTAAATGACGCCTTCAATATTCTTTTAATCCATCACCATTTATATATAGATAATTTAATTATTTACTCACTTAAGTTCATAAATTATTTTCTCATCTCGTATTATTACAATCATTATTATTAATGCAATCTATCAACCTTCTGTATTCATCCGCAATTTTCCATCATCCCATTTTCCCTGCTACGTGTCACGGTGTCAGTAGCAAGGATGAGAGACAGTAAGGATAGTTCACTGAGCACTTGTTTTACCCACAATGCATCGCGCCATACAGCTGTGACGTCACTGGAGACCCAAACACGGACGCACAGAGGAGTTTTGCCTTGGCTTTGCTTGTATCTCAGTGACTCCAGCTTTTTTCTCTATAAGAACAATGACAAGGTGTGCTGTTTACGGGTGCAATAGCAATAACAGGAGCAAGAAACAAGAAAATTGCCATTTTTATCGATTTCCAAGGACAAAATCAGTGTTAAAACAGTGGAATAATTCATGCTATCGGGCAGATAAACTAAACCCAGAGACTGCCAGAGTTTGCTCCCGTCATTTTAAGGCAGCAGATTACAAACAGAATTACAGCATCAAGAGGAAGCTCCTGAACAAGTCTCCACAGGCAACAAGATCACTGAAGGCTGATGCTGTACCTTCGCTGTTTCTCCCAAAACAGGTTCTCCCAAAAGAGGAGGATGATTCAGGTAGGCAATATGCATATGGACTCTTATCTGTTACTGCCAATACTTTCGGTATAATACTTATTGTGCAAAACTTACTAAATATCATCTTTCATTTGCAATTAGTAGGAGCTGACAAATATTTCTTGATGGTGCTTGTTAACAGGTTAAAATAAGTCTTGTGCATAGATATGGGCTGCCCCTAATCTTTATTGAAAGTAAGGTTTATATGAGCCATACAATTGAAATGTAACAAGACAGCCAACCAGGTAAGATAGGCCAATTTATGAAAGTTTTATAGGTTATTTGGTTTTATTGTACAATGTGTAGGGTTGGTTTATACTAACGTTAGGTGGCAGGTAGATTGGGACCATTTCTTAATATTTTCAGTTTTTATAAATGACTAGTTTGGTAGGAAGGTGGGAAACATATCCATACCAAAAGAGCAGAAAGGTTTTCCATCTTGATCATACAAATAAATTGCACCACCAGATTGTCTGATTTAATTATTTTCCTTTTTGCAGAAAGTGCAAAACACCGTGGGCGCAGAGCTGAGGAAAAACAGAGGCGCCAGCTTTTGCAAGATTTGCTCAGTGTTTCTGGTAGGAAGAATTTTATGACTTTTTAAAATTGATTTTTATTAAAATTTTTACTGTCTTGCTGAAATATAACATCTCAATCAGTGAGTTACATATGGTACATAGGGTATATTATATATTCCTTTAGTTGAAAATATATATACAGTACAGTGAATATTTTCTGTATTCTCTGCAAGATAAGTTCTCTTTCACTCAACAGACATCAGTGAGTTACATATGGTATATATGGTATAATTATTATATATTCCTTTAGTTGAAAATATAGGTAAATTTACTGTTTCGGACAGAATAGGATTCTTTGGACAATGATATATTTTACTAGTGTTTTTTTATGTGTTATTTTGATAATTTCCGTCGCATTTTTTTTTTTTTTTTTTTTTTTCAGCCAAACCTAACCTGACCTAACCTAATCTGGACCGCGGCACACTACCGGGACATAACCAGGGCAGGCTACCGGGATCTAACCAGGGCAGATTACTGGGAAAATAGAAATAGTCGACATGGATGGATGTAGAGCACAGTTTACACTTGAAATCTAATCCCGGTAGTCTGCCCCGGTAAGGTCCCGGTAGTCTGCCCTGGTTAGGTCCCGGTAGTCTGCCCCAGTTAGGTCCTGGTAGTGTGCCGCGGTCCAGATTAGGTTTGGCTGAAAACACAAAAAAACACTAGTAAAATATATTATTGTCCAAAGAATCCTATTCTGTCCAAAACAGTAAATTTACCAAAATGGATATACAGTACAGTGAATGTTTTCTGTATTCTCTTCAAGACAAGTTCTCTTTCACTCAACAGACACATCATAAGAAGATTCAGCCCCTATTGAAACTGCGGTTGCTGGAGGAACTCAAGAACATGAACTTTATTGTTCCGGTAAGAGAAATGCTGATTCATTATTATCTTTCTTCATTTATAATTCTACTCTAATTGTTTCATATTTTTAATTTACTAGTTATCAATGAGTTACATATGGTATATAGGGTCTATTATATATTCCTTTAGTTGAAAATATATATACAGTACAGTGAATATTTTCTGTATCCTATTCAAGACAAGTTCTCTTTCACTCAACAGACACATCATAAGAAGATTCAGCCCCTATTAAAACTGCTGTTGCTGGAGGAACTCAATCACCTGAACTTTATTGTTCCGGTAAGAGAAATGCTGATTCATTATTATCTTTCTTCATTTATAAATTCTACTCTAATTGTGTCATATTTTTAATTTACTAGTTATTTGAATTGCATTTAATCTAACTCTAGAATCATGAATTATACTGATCTGTCATAAATTATATGTATAATTATTTATATACATATATTTATCTATGATATTTCTTGATGGAGTATTTTACATTGCCCAGATTGCGGCATTGTTACTTCGGAATCCTCCGAGCAAGCCTTCATGCTGACTTCCTTCCCAACTCACCACCTTCGCCAAGATGTTTTGAAACCTTAGAAACCTTTGCTTAAGATATTAGGATAGGTGGCTCAGGGGTTTTAGTTTTATGGCATAACAACTCTAGCATGTACAGTTGGCCTGATGAATTCTTATACACCACTGTGTCATCAAGGGTTCGTAACAATTAGAAAATGTAGTTAATTTCCTAACACCAAGCTTATCTAGTAATGTTATTTGGTTGATACTTAAATCAGTCAACAACTTTAGAGAAAATTATCAAGGGTAGTACAGTATTTGGGAGCACTTACACAAGTACATTGGGGTGTAGAATAGGTTGATCTTGTCCTACAAACTTGTTAGAAATTCTAAAGTACAGTACAGTACTGTAGACAGTAGTGATAGACTAAGGACTAGTCACTGAGAAATAAGTTTAAGACTTGGAGTAGTACTGTATGTATTTGCCATACATGCCCATCCCACCTCAATGTATTACATTTCACCTTCCCAACCATCTCACACACAATCCCAATTGCCTTCTTACTCATGCTGCAGTCCCAATTGCCTTCTTACTCATGCTACACCTCTCATTACTTTCTCCATCCCACCTGGTATTGGGAAGGGTAAGTTAACATTATAGTAGTGTATATTATACAGTATACTGTACTGTATTTGTCAAGAAATAGTCACTAAGGATAGCTTTACAGGATGCTTTTTCTCTAGGCCTTTGTGTTAAGTAACCTTTCACTTTACAGAATTGGCACCTGACTCTTATGAAGCTCCTACCCAAACCTCTGCTGTTGGAGAGAGACTATTAACACCAAGAGTTAGAAACAACTAAAGAAGGTAGCTCTGCTTCATCAGGTGGACATAATCTGGCAGTTTGTTGGTCCTGTTGTGGTTTCCTACATTCTGGGAATAATAATGTGTATGCCCTACAACAGCAGCTGTCTGAGGTGTCTCTAAAATTGGAGAAAGTAACAAAAATTAAAAGACAGTTAGAACTAAATTTAGAGGAATTACGAGCAAAGGAAGGAAGTTTAGAACAAAGATTAATGGAGCTTGTTGGAGAAAATGGTGACATCAAAAAGAAATTGTTAATACAATCCTTAGACAATGATATTCTGCTTAAGGAAAATACAGAGTACAAAAATTTGGTATCAGAGTACAACCTTGAAAAAGCAAAACAAACTTATGCCAATAAACCTATTATCCCAGCATCTATGACTATATGTATCCTCACAGCCTTGTTATGCTTCTGTTTTGTTCTTTGTGCTAGTTCCCCCTTTATTAGTCTGTTTTCTTGTACCATCTGTGTAGTAAATGTCTTCTGAGGCCTGGTACTGTACTAGTTTAAGTATTGTTGGATTATGGTACTAAATCATATTCCAGTTGTATGAACACTTTATGTGCTTGAATTTTTAAAAACTTCAGAGTTATCATTGCAAGGGAAGAATAGTTAGATGCAAATGAGCATGAGAGGGTAAGATGCAGCATATAAATAATTTCTGTAGCACTCAGTACATGGTTGAATGTCATACTTGATAATCATAGTTCCTGGCTTGTACAACAGATTTAAAATGTACAGTTTATTATAGTAGCTGTATTTTTGTAGGAAGAACTGTTCCATGCTGACTTTTTACACTATGGGTGAGAGGTTACAGACTTTTTATTCATTCAGATTTGCTCACTTTTTTTCACTCGCCTCTGTATTTAATACTGTACTTTAGAGTTCAAGGAAATAAATTACTCGTGTCTACTTTTATGTTCTTACCTATTTGTATTTCTGTACATCTTTGTTTCCTCCTCTTTTAATTAATTTCTTACTGTGACCTCTAATTGTAGGTATTCCCTGTTGACACAAGTTTTCTATATCCTTACTATTCCATACTGCTGCAGCATAATCCAAGGTAGGCCTTATAAAGGATGTAATTATTTTCTTGACCATTTCTTCATCTATTTAAGTGAAGGCCACTCTCAAGTTTGCTAACAATGTATACATGTTTCTCACTTTTTAATTTATATGATCATCTGGTGTCAATTTCTTATTTATTGTTACCCCTAAATCTCTTTCTTTCTCTGCTTTATTTAATATTTTATTTCCAAGCTTGTACTGCCAATTTGGTCTTCTCTCACTTCTACCAAATTTAATAATAATGTGTTTAATATCTTCAGTTTCCAGAACTAAAGTAGTTAAAGGAAGTACATTATTATGCCAAGATAACTCAAACACAAAAATGTATTGCACACTGGCAAAGTAAATAGTAATTAAGAGTAAACAGAAAAAATTAACAAACTTCTCGGAATAGCAAAATGACTGCACAGACTACTGGATATACAAAACTACAGAAGGGCCTGTAAAGAAACGTTCTTTTTCTTGCAAGTAATGAAAGGTCACATTTGAAAGTAAATCATGTGTACAAAAAGAAGCGAAATTGTTGGTGAAGTTAGAGTTAATGTGGGGAGAAAGATGGGTGAGAGACATGATATGCATGTAATACAACATAAAGAAATATTAACGAATCTCTAGGAATTTCAGTCAATAATCCCAATTTTCTATGTTTGTGACTCATCTATATTTAATCATAATAAATTAATATCACGGGGTTTTGCTAGCTAGAATCGACGTGAGCGAGCCTCTATCAGCTTGTAAATACAACAGTGCTATAGCCTTCAATATAGCATACACTAGTCTACTATTCATGAAAACTATATCCACAACTATCAATTAACTCTTTTAGAGACCACACACGTATGATGTATAAATCATGTATTAAAACCGAGAATAAGGAGAGATTATTTAAGTTTGAACGAGATTCCTGCATGCGAGGGTCTCCAGCAGGGTCTCCAGTGAGCGTCATCACTTTGACGTCACGGAGCGCGTGACATCACGGCTGAATTGATGACGTTTCACTGAACTATCCTTACTGTCTCTCATCCTTGGTCAGTAGTACGTGACAAGCTGACAGCAGGGTTGCTAGATTTGTCCTTTTTCAGGATCTGTTGTCCTTTTTATTTTTAAGAAAAAGGGACAACATAAATCCGTCCTTTTTTCAAGTATATTGTTACTGCCCTGTCTGAGGCTGTATCACTTACTCTAAATACATCAGTAAATAAATTTTAATAGACGTTGCGTATGATCATGGTTTGTACGTCTGTGGTCCGTTTCAACTCATGCGTCCAGCACCTTTCCGGTTTGCGAGGGATAGGGAGGGGAGAGAGGAAGGGTGGGGGTGGTAAAATCTACGAAGTTACGGAGAAGCCGAGCCTCGAGGCTAGTCGAGGATACGCTTAGTAATAGTCAATAATTACTCGTGGTACCGTGTGGTCTTGAGGTTGGTGGCTGGGCCAGTAGGTGCTAGGAGATCGGTGCCTCTTTGACTGAATACAGGTGCGTTCCTTAATGCTTAATATTTGTGATATATCAATCAAAAGGCTGTGTCCAAATATTTTATGAGCTATAAGCATGCAGTGATTATAGTAGCCAAACCTATTTTTCAGGAATATAAATTTAGTCACACTCATACAGTGCAAAATGGGCAAGTGGAAGAAAACATTAAGACAAAGTGGTATGTTAGCATTATTTATATATATTTTATGGTTTGTCCTTTTTTCATAACGAGTCTGTCCTATTTCTAAGTGAAGCATCTGGCAATTCTGGCTGACAGTGACAATAACAACATGGCTTCCAGCGGGTATGGCTGTATTTTTCACGCATTTTGCTAAGCCATAAGAACTTTTTAATTCATGTGTGGATCATGGCCTAATTTTGAAACATAAAAATAAGTGAGCAGTGTGGACAGGAGGCTACTATGGATTATAATAACAAATTATGGCGATGTATCAAATATGGCGGAGGAAATGCCATAGAAGAAAATAGTCTTAGAATGGTCTAAATAAGTAGGTAATGAAGGTAGAAAAACCGTACGGAATAACTAATTCTTTCAATATTTACCCAAATATGTAAGCCGGAATACAAAAACACGGCCCAGGTTTCTTCGAAAATTTAATCATCTGCACAATTTTCCTGCAAGTCTGGTAAGAGTTAAAACCTTTTTGTAATATATTTTATTAACAAATAGCAATAATAATTATGTACAACATTTATAATGGCCAATCCGGTAGTCTGCTAAGGATAATAAAGGGGGACAGTTAGGTCACGTGAGGTATGTCCCGGTAGTCTGCCCCAGTTATGTCCCGGTGGTCTGCCCCGGTTAGGTCCCGGTAGTCTGCCCTGGTTATGTCCCGGTAGTCTGCCCTGGTTATGTCCCGGTAGTCTACCCTGGTTAGGTCCCGGTAGTCTGCCCAGGTTAGGTCCTGGTAGTGTGTCCCAGTCCAGATTAGGTTAGGTCAGGTCTGATTAGTTTCTACTGTATATTGTGCTGTGGTCTGCCCCGGTTAGGTCCCGGTAGTCTGCCCAAGTTAGGTCCCGGTAGTCTGCCCCAGTTAGGTCCCGGTAGTCTGCCCAGGTTAGGTCAGGTCAGGTTTGGTTAATTATCGATACTTGGCTCGGATTTCCAAAATCTTGACATTTATCCCTCAGGAAAATTGCAAAACCCGAGCCAACTTTTGCCGAAAATTGGCGCGGAATTTCCAAATCTTGACATTTATCCCTCATGATAATTGCAAAACCCGAGCCAACTTTTGCCGAAACTTGGGCCGGATTTTCAATTTTTCGATATTTATGCAGGTCAACAAACCAGTATCAAAGCAAAATAATCTCATTTACATGTTTTCCCCCACCCAAAACCCCCGATTCCCAGTGCTCTCCCCCAAGATTGAAGAGGTTAGGGAATATGTATAAACCAAGTGGTTTCTGATCAATATTATGGTAACTAATGAACAGAACAAGTAAAAATAAGCAGGAAAAAAAAAAAATACGTGGAACTCTTATGCAGAATTACCAAATAATTAAATAATTGGAACCAGTATGTTACCATAATGACATAATCTAAAAAAATTCAGGCCTGTTTAAGCAGGACACAATAAGCTATAATATAGTGCATTTTATTATTGATGTAATTCAGACAATTTAAATACTATCAACCAAAGGCTAGTGAGATAATGGAAACTGATTATAACTAACGTAGTAGGTTAACAACTGTTCTCCTAAGTTAGGTGTACAGTGTATGGTGGGGTAGTTTGAATTTACATTTTACATTTTGCAGTACTGTACTCAGCTTGGTACTCAGTATACTGGTTTATTTGTTATAGTTCTGAGGTCAGGTCTTTTCGATTTGGTAACAGAATTTCTCCATCAAACCTTCACAATTAATGTAGTTTTGTGTACTGATTACAGATACCAGTATACCATTCATTTTCTGAAGAAATCAAAGGAAGTAACTGAAAAAATGTTAGGTTAGGAATCTTTTCGATTTGGTGATAGCAACATTTTCCTATGAAACTTTCAAAATTAATATAGCTTTGTGTGCTGATTACAGATAAAGGATGATGTGCTTTAGGCCTAGGCCAACTAGTTTAGTGTATGGCTGCTGGTACGGTAAATTTACAATAATCTTTCATTTTCAGGTGCCATGCTGCTGCTGCAGATTATGTAGGCTACATTCCAATTGAGTAATTAATGATGAAGGGTGGTATAGAGCAGAGTAGAGACCCTATATTTTATATAGGGTCTGTTGAGCAGAGAAGGCCATCGAGTTATTAGTTCGAGCGCGACGAGAGTCGTCTTTTGCTATGACTATTGGTGTGACGTCACAACATTCACACTGCGGCCTGTACATTGAGACTTCTTCTTTGTTAGGTTTTTTGCCTATCACCTGCTTAGGGCATTAAGGCATCACTATTACTTCGTATCCTCTGTATAAGTCGACTAGTAGTGGCGGCGGAAATGATGGTGGTGGTGATGATGATGATGGTGGTGGTAGCGGTGGTGATGGTAGCGGTGGTGGTAGCGGTGGTGATGGTGGTGGTGATGGTAGCGGTGGTGATGGTGGTGGTAGTGGTAGCGGTGGTGATGGTGGTGGTGGTGGTGGTAGCGGTGGTGATGGTGGTGGTGGTAGCTGTGATGGTGTTATTTGTTGTTGCTGCTGTTGATGTTGATGTTGTTGGTCGATGTCAAGGACTTTGAGAAAGGTGCCGGTCTGGAAGGTATGTTGGACCGGTTCCACCTTTCCCTGAACTGGAAGGCGTCGGGGTCTTGGTGTTTTTTGGTGTTTTGCCGGAAGAGGTCGAGGCGGGGTGAAGCAGACAGATACCACCGTACACTGACATACTTCGGTGGGAGTGGTGGCTCAGCTGTCTTACTGTCCTTACTCCCCGTCCTCCTCCTCTTCCGGCGTTCCACTTCGTCCTCCAGTTCACTCTCACTTCCGGTGGTGATGGTGGAGGCCCTGGTTTCCTTGTCGTCGTGGTCTTCCTCCTCCGTCTCCATCTCCTGTGGTGGTGGCGACATAGGTGGTTGCGACGGTGATGGTGGTGGTGACGGTGGAGGTGGTGGCGATGACGGCGGTGGTGGTGGTGGCGATGACGGTGGTGGTGGCGATGGCGCCCTCCCACTGTTCGCCCGGTTGAGTGGGCGAGGCAGCATTAACCGGCGACGGGGGTGGGCCGGATACAGGGAAGGTGCCTCGTCTGCACTGCTCCTCCCCCGTCCCTTCTTGGTGCCTCGTTTCTTGGTGGTGGTGGTGGTGGTGGTGGGTGGTTGTAGCTCAGGAGAAATGGCGATCGGTGGTAAGCCATTTCTCCTGAAGACGTCTTGGAGGATGTCGGATAGACGACCTAGTCCCTCGGCAGCTAAGGCAACAGCAGTCTTAGTGCAGACGGTAACGAGGCCTGCCTGCTGCTGCCGTCGCTGCAGAGGTGGTTGGACGTCGGCCGTCCTCCTCCCATGGGCGTGGAGTGAGCCCAGAACCTGCCCACCATCAGGTCCGGCTACGGTGGTAGCTTCCACACCCTTCCTCCTTTCCTCCACACTGAAGGACACCTCCTCTCCGTCCCTCAAGGATGGTGGTGAGGTGGTGGCGGCAGAGAGAAGGATGTCCTCCCTGTGGACGAAGTAGTCCTGTTTGTTGGCGGTAATGAAGCCATAGCCCTGAAGATGGTTGAACCACTTCACCCTGCCAATAAGACGGTCGGCAGGAGAAGTGGTGTTAGCAGGTAGAGGTGTTGATTGGGCCATGGCTGTGTGTGGACTGTGACATTGAGACGGCCTTGACTGAGGTCGGGCAGACAATGTTACCAGATCCCCTTGGCAAAATTACGAACCCACCCAATCGAGATACTTTTTTAGCTCCTATCCACAGAATCTATTTTATTTTTAAAGGTCCCAAAGGACAGTAAGTTAGGTCCCGAAGGACATTAATTAAGTTAGGTCCCGAAGGTAGCAACAGTCTAGGTTAGGTTAGGTAGGTCAGGTTGTTGTTGTAGTTCCCCAGACTGTCTGGCCGTGCAGTCCGAGTCTGGTGATAGTGAGATCTGTTTCTTCGAAGGCATCAGACAAGGGGATTGCTGGTTCACGGGTATGTACACTCGTGATACGTAATCTCTGACCAGAGACGAACGGCATGCACCACACAAACCCTGCATTCGAACTCAGGCTCTATAGGTATACTGGGTTGGGAAATGAGCAACACCAGGCGATTCGAAGCTTTCTGTTCCTCACACTCTGGTCAGAAATTATGTATCACGAGTGTACAGCTGGTCACACTCCCGTGAGGCCCACCCAGCGTTGTCAACGTTGGCCGAGATATTAACCCCAAAACACTAGTAGTGAACTCTGCTGGCTCGAACCATTCACTGGTGGGAGGGAGAAGTATGGAGGGATTTGAAGAGGGTAGGGGGAGGGGTGCCTATACAAGAGAGGTGAGAAATTATTCTTGGACAGATGAGAGATGAGTAGAATCTTTAATAAATGTACGAAAATACACCCAATTATCAATTATTTATTTACTGACATTCGTGTCAATTATTAATATTATTAAAGGTAAGATTAACTTTTTAATATTATGATGTAACACAAAAACAACCGTGGTAACATTATTGTATACTTTATTCGTATTGTATTCAATGGTTATTATCAAGCACTAAACGTTGTGAAATACTTACACAATAACTGAATATGAATTATGAACTAGAATGTTCTTTATTAAATGAAGCAAATGGGAATACCTTCATATTACATGTGGCAAGTCTTCCTTGTTGTGCCACCCAATATGGCGATCTCGTCAGCTACCCAGAAGGAATGAGAAATAGTAAGAGAGACAGACAGAACAGGCCAGGGTGTGGTAGAGGATGCCAAATTCCTCATTTCTGGATAGAACCAACCCTCACTAGTGGGAAGGGGTGATAGAAAGGTGGGACAGCAAGTACGAAGGAAAGAAAAGGAACGGAGGGATAGTTGAAGAACTGAAAAGGATTAGCTGGGGCCGAAGGGACGCCAAAACCCTTGAAGTACTGCCCACGTTACCGCAGGCAAAAATATTATTTATCCCAATTTTAAATGATTGAATTTCCCGCTCAACTGGGCTACTTATTGAGCATTATTCATAAAATTTGCCTAAAACATGGAAGTATTCCTGTATCTGGCAACACTGCACGCAGAGGCAGGAAGTCGGGAACCCGCTAGGAAAGCCGAGCTCCCATTTCAAAGTAAATACATACAAATGTTATTCATGTTTTTTACGTATTTCCACATAATATAACAGTCTCCAAAATTAAAAGGGAAAAGAAACGGGCGATTTCGGTTGACAGAAAGTGTGAAATCGAGGACGCAGACAGTGTTGCCAGATCTACCGAAATGTGGAAAGGAGAGGAGTAGACACCAACCAGGCGAGTAAATGCATGAAAATTGGATGTATGAATGTTAGAGGATGGGAAATTGGAAAATATGAGGATATATGCAAAGAACTGAATGAGTGGAATTTTTTTGTTGAGACACACTTGAGAGATGAGGTACGAATGGAGGGAAATGAGTATGTGATGATTGGAAAAGGACGGAAAAAGCAAGAAAAATTAGGAGGCGTAGCCCTCCTCCACAGGAAAGAAAGGAATCTGAAAGTTGAAGAACTAGAGGTTGGAAGCAGTGGAAGTAGTGAGGACGTGTTTGCTGTAAGAGTTGAATGCATGAATAATCAGCGAAGGCCTGAAAGAGTTATAATGGTAGTAGTATACATGACGGTGGAATGTGAGAGAGCAAGGAGAGAGAACGGTGAAAAGTACAGTATATTAAAGAAGATTGTAAGAGTATGCAAATGAAAGAGTGATTGTTATGGGAGACATGAATGGACATATTGGTCTACTAGGAGAGCAAATGAACAGGATTGGTGATATGCTTGTTGAGTTTGTAAATGACATGGATATGGAGAACCTGAATGAAACCCTATCAGAGGGACGTGTGACGTGGAGTGCAAGGAACCAAGAATCGGCAATTGACTATGTGTTAGCAAATGGTAGAATGAGAGAAATGGTATCTCGCATGTGGATAGATGAAGACAGAATGATAGATATTGTGTCTGATCATAATATGCTGGTGGTAGAATGTATGTTGCAGGGGGAAAAGGAGAAAAGAGTGAAGGAGAGAAAAATAAAATGGAAGTTGAGGGATGTAAATTGGGAAGATTTCCAGGTTGACCTGAGTGAAAGAAGTTGGAGCAATGGAATTCTACATGATGTGAACGAGGTGAATGAAAAATTTGTAGAAAATGTGAAAAATGCAGCAATCAGCCAGATAGGTTTTGTAAAAGTAAATGGAAGAAAGAGAACGTAAGCCATGGTTATGATGGTGGAATAAAGAGATCAGGAATGCAAGGAGAGAGCGAAAAAGACTAAATAGAACATGTAGACAGCTGAGAAAGAAAAGGCATGAAAGTGACGAAGCTGAGAATGAGTACCTGAATGCATGGACAGCATATGTTAAGCAGCAGAGAGTTGCAAAGCGAAAGATTAGAGATGAAAAGGTAAACTGTGAAGGGAGAGTGTTTCAGAACCTAAAGGAAAAGGGGTTGGAAGGTGGCCGTGAATGGTACAGGTTCATGAGAGGGGAGGGAATGTCCAGTACAGAAAGTGTAGACAGCCTCAAGGTAAATGGTGTATGTAAAACTGACAAGGAAGAAATGAGGAAGGCCATAAAAGAGTTCTGGGAGAATATTGGAGGTGTAGGTGAGGTGACTGATGTAAGAGAAGAAAGTGTAACACTGGAATGGAAGGATGCAGAGGAACTGAATGAAAGAATTAGCAGAGAAGAAGTTGAAAGATTTGTGAAAAGGCAGAAAAATTGTAAGGCCGCAGGACCAGATGATATTCCATATGAAATGTACAAGAATGGAGGTGAGTTTATGGTTGAAAAGATGACCGAGTTTTTTAACAAAGTGTGGAAAGAAGAGAGAGTACCTAAGAGATGGAATTAATGTAGAGTGACGTTGCTGCATAAGGGAGGCTGTAAGAGTAAGAATGAGCTTAAAAACTACAGACCAATAGCCCCACTGAACACACTGGAAAAGATCTTCAGTGCAGTGTTGAATGAAAGATTGTGCAGATGGATTGAGAAATTCAGAGTGCTGGGTGAAGAGCAAAATGGCTTCCGTAAAGATAGGAGAGCAGAAGATAATATGTTTGTGGTGAACGAACTGATTGAAAGAAAGTAAAAGGATGGATGTAAACTATACCTATGTTTCTTAGATATAGAGAAAGCTTACGACAGGGTTGATAGGAAGATGCTATGTAGAGTCTTAATTAGAAAGGATAGGGTTGAGTGATAAATCAGTAAATATTGTGAGAAGTATGTATGAGAACACAAGAACAATGTACAGGCTGGGAGATCTAGAAACAGAATGGGTAAGAAGTGAGAGAGGAGTTAGGCAAGGATGTATACTTTCTCAAACCTTATTTAGCTTATACACAGAACTAGCAATGAGAATAAGAGGAATGAATGCAGGAGTAAGGGTTGGAGATGACAAGATATGTATGTTACTGTACGCAGATGATGTGATAATTATGAGTGAAACAGCAGAGGAACTCCAAAGGATTTTGGATGTTGTAGGTGGGCATGGGAGAGATTTTGGTGTGAAATTTAGTAATGGAAAAAAAAAGAAAAAAAGTAATGATTGTGAATAGAACAGATGATGAGAGAGACCACGCATGGAGAGTGGGAGAGAGTGTTCTGAAACAGACTGATGAATAGGCTATAAGTACTTAGGGGTATGGCCGAGTCCAAATGGAAGTGAAAAGACCAAGAATGAAAAGATTAGCATGACGAACCAATGGGTCGGACGACTGGCAAGTGCAACGAGGCTGAGAGCAAGCAAGTATGATGTCGTGAGAGAAGTATGGAAGAGTGTGGCTGTCCCGAGCATTATTATAATTTTGGCCGACAAAAACAGTTCCGCGCGCTTTTGCTTGATTTCACCCAAGCAATTTTCGTATCCGATGACCGACAAAAAGACGCCTATTATGTATGACATGGAAGTGATTGCATGGAAGGAGAGTGAGATAGACAAGTTAGAGGTGGGGCAGAATCGAGTAGCGAGAATGGCACTGAATGCACCCAGGTATGCAGCGATAGCAGCTTTGAGAGGTGATATGGGAAGCAGTACATTCAGAGAAAGACTGGTGTAAGCAACCCTGAGATACAAAGTAAGACTGAAACGAATGGAGGATACAAGACTGGCAAGGAAAGTTTATATGTGGAACATTAGAAATAGCAAATGGGGGAAGAAGTGTGAGAGAATGGTATACATGAATGGTATGGTAGTTGGAGGAAATATGCATGAGTGGAAAATAATGAGCAGAAATAGAGAAGGGCTAGAGTGGGATGCAAGAAAGTAGAAAAGTGAGATTGACAAAGAAGTGAAATGCCTTGGGCTAAGAAAGAGGAAAAATTATATGAACCAAAAGGAAACTCTGGTATGGTATAAGGTGAAAGAGTGTCCAGAGTATGTGAAGTGGTATGAGGGAAGTCTGGGTGGTGATCTACTCTTTCGAGCCAGAGCTCAATGCATGGAGGTGAATGCAAGAAGTTATAGATGGTCTGAATCCCGAAGCAAGGTATGCCAGATGTGTGACACACCAGAGGATGAAACTGTAGATTCGTAGAACATGTGATACTGGGATGTGAGAAGTATGAGAGAGACAGAACAGAGATGATGCAGATCATCTTGACTGAAATGGGATGTGATGGAATGGAATTCACAGGGACAGAATGGATGGTATTACTGCTAGGTTTGTGTGAGCACATCACAGATGAGATGATTGGTGCTGTGAAGGAATTCTTGGAGAAATTGTGGTATGCAAGAAGTAGAGAGTGAATAGCTATGCGTGGTATTGTTTTTTTTTTCTGATTTCTATTTTCAGGAGCTGCCGATACAAAGGCCAACCCTGGAATAAACACCCGGGGTACCTGTATCAGTAAGAGCAAATACTGATATTTTAATGGATCTCCCGAAATCATGAAAATTGTATGGATTTTACTGAAATTCCATAATTTCTCCTGAAAATCTACCGAAATTCCATAATTTCTCCCGAAAATCTACCGAAATTCCATTGCTGGGACTGTATAAAATCCATAAACCCAAACCTAATGCTTTTTTTGTGTGTGGAATGCTTCACACAAAAAGGCTGCTTTCAAATAGAAAATGCTGCCACAGCTTTAACATCACAAAGGACACAAAGAAAAGAATGAGAAGTGATATGTACGTGAAAAAGGCAGGTGATGACTGAATCAGCAATGACCATAGGAGCTCAGAGAATGATGCATGAGAACTAATATGTTAATTGAGTGTGTTTTTCAATATAAAGTTTGTGTTTACCAGATCATCCGACAAAACTCGTGGACACTTGTTTAAAATATTTTATCCTCATGTACGGACAGAGATTCGCAAAAGATCCTTGGCAATTAGAATAATTAACATTTGGAATGGTTTGCCTCATTGAAGGTGGCGGCACACTGGGCAATTCAGGCTAGCATGCTACTTGCTTTTGCTACTCGCTTTGCTAGCAAAAACTTGCTAGCGAGTAGCTACTTTGGCTAGCAGCTAGCGCCAGCAGCCAGCGAGAATGAAAACAAAACATCCCGTGTCTCACCAATCTTGCCAACTTTACAAAGAATGTTGAAGTAAAAATAATGTAAACAATCAAATTTACTTCGGTAAATATTGAATGAATTACCGTTATTGCGTACGTTTTTTCTACCTTCATTACCCACTTATTTAAACCATTCTAAGACTATTTTCTTCTATGGCATTTCCTCCGCAAATGCCCCTTTTCCAAGATAGGGCATATTCAAATGGGGCATTTTGAAATTAGCCTGACCTTACCTGACCTGACCTAACCTAACCTAGACCGCATCAGACTACCGGGACCTAACCTGGGCAAACTACTGGGACCTAACCTGGGCAAACTACCGGGAAATAACCGTGGTAAAGTACAATAAATGACGGGGGTAAAATACTGGCACCCAGCCGGATCTGGCAACACTGCTGCAAAACGGTAATTCTTTCAATAAATACCTTTACTTCTATATACAATTCTATCAAAGACATTAAAAATTGATTATAACTCCAGTAGAAAATACAGTACCGAAAATACACTGGAATAAAATCACTCGTATGTGAGAGTACTAAACTTATACTGTACATATTATTTGTAACGTATTTGTTTGCATTGCTTTTATTATATCTAACCTAATATGCTATGTCATGTGAAAATACTAGTGTCTAGTGAAATTTTTTAGGTAAATTTACATTAGTACTGTGTTCACTTTATTGTATATTTTAGTATCATTACCCACTATTTTGGACCATCCTAACACACTTTTCATGGTATTAGTATAGAAGTACTTCATTCACTATATTGTATATTTTAGTATCATTACCCACTATTTTGGACCATTCTGTAATAATACCAATTTTGCAATTATATTATGTGCTTTTTAAAGTTAATGTAATTTGAGTCATGGAAATATATATTTCTAGATGTTTATTTATTGCATTTGATAGTATTATTTTGCTCGAGTACAGAATTTTGAGGCCATATTAGCTGTGAAAATTAGTATTCATAAAAACGACTATAATGTAGGTTAGGCTCCCCTATTTTTCATAATTTATTAATTTCTCAACACTAAATTGTCCCTGAACATGACTATTCTCCCCTCACCTCTCTCTCTCTCTCTGTGTGTATATATATATATATATATATATATATATATATATAATAGAACAAATAAAAAATTTGGGAAAACATAGCTCTGATAAAGACATACCGAAAAGGCCACTGGTACAGTATGTGCATTTTGCTTAGGTGGAATACAATGTGACTCTATTCCTTATTATTTGGAAAATATATAATAAATTCCCAAACAGCCTTTCACCTCCATCAATAGATGTTTGTGTGTCAAACTCCCATTTATAATTCCATTCTCCTAGGTTGAAATGTACATGTTTCATAACAAACCTATTGTTCTGCTGCATAAAATGCATTTTGGTCCATGTCTTCAACTTACAGAATTAAAATATGAGCATACTATATACATTATTGTTGTGCCTTGGTTAGATACAATACAAAATTTTATTTTGCCTTGGTTTGAATTTTCTTAACTTCTATTATCTAATAAAGTATTCATTGTGATAGGTGAAATTTCTTAAGTACAGAATACATGGTTAAGGAAAGTACAGAAATGTTTTGAAAATAATGTTTAATATATAGTATCACAAGTGTTGTACTATTTAATAAATATCACAGCAAATGAATCACATGTGCCTGCCTATCAGAGGTAGGTTAAATCATGTATTGGGAACTGCTAATCTGAGGCGTCTTTTTGTTTTCCATTGGATATGAAGATTGCTTGGATGAAACCAAGATTTGGTGCGTAGTATTGTTTTTGTCGGCCAAAGGGATACGAAGATGATCCATGCGTACAGCCGCTGAAACTAATTTTAAGACCGTCTTCGTATCCAAGCAAGCAAGGTCCAGAGCAGTGATTGGGGCAGCTTGCCTGTTCTTGGGAAATGTAAATAATGCAAATGGCGAATCACAAGGACATGAAGACACTTCAAGACAGTGAACATATATGAATTTTAAGTGCAACAAGCTGTAAAATAAAGCCAGTTCAGCACAAAGAAGGCTTCCATCAAACTAATTGCAATTTATTAGCAGGTTTAAAGTACATTATACGTTCATTCCTGAAGGCACACAAAAGTGATATTATTGCTCGACCAGACAACTTGAGGAACTTCAACAACAACAAAATTGTAGGTTTATAATGCTTTTTCATATGCTCACCTATCAAAACTTATGCTTGCCTAGGTTATTACATGAGGCATATAGGAATCAAAATTTGACAAGAACTTTAGCGAATGGCGTTAAGGGTATAAGTTCTTTATCTAAGTTTTGATAGTTTTGGGGTGGTTTGACCCGGTCCAGATTTGGATAGGTTAGGTCTGACTAATTCTATAATGTTGCTACCTTTATATAGGGAGATGTAATTATTGTACTGCATTCCAAATTTAGATTATTAAGCATGTGTGTTTAACATTTCAAGTACCACAGATACTGTATTCACTTTCTTTTAGTTTCCCAATTCCGTGCTTGACGAAAAACACAGTTATTACATATCCATGTCAGTTTTTGTCCGCCAATACCAAGCGTCCCCAAGATGGTCTTCGTATCCCAATCCTATAACAAAATTCCCACTTTGGCCGTACACCCCAACTAGACCCACTCGGTGTGTTGTGGATCTTCTTCACCTCTCATTGAAAGGATCCCTTGAGAGTCGCAAACTTGGCCTGAACATCCTCTGAAAAATAAGAGCAATATTAATCTTAGCATAGCCAATTTAAATGTGAGTGCATATGCATTTTGATAATTTATTTTATTTAAATTTTTTTTTTATTGTAAATCACACGGGATTTGTTTTTACTTTATTGACGGACAGTACAGGAATCACAGTTATTATTATGTCAAATTTTTCCAGAATGTTTATGTAATTGTAATTTATGTAAGGAAATTTTTACATTACAAATCACACATACATATATTAGTCTACAATCAATTAATTATATTATTTGTTAAATTTTAATTTAAAATTCACATACTTTAAATAAAACTTCGGTAAAGGTACAGAAGTGGACCTTACTGTATAATAGATATTTTACTGTCATTACCCACTATTTTGGACCATTCTAAGACACTTTTCTTCTATGGTTTTTCTTCCTCAAATGCCCCGTTTTCGAGATATGCCCCATTCCCAATACCCATAGAAACATGGGGGGCTCGATGGGAATCGGGGGTTGACGGATGGGGGAAACACGCATTTTACTATTGTTCTGCCTTTATAATACACTTCCTACCTTAATTAACGTCGTATATAGTGATATTGTAGTATTATAGTAATAATATGGTATCAAGTGAGTTCCCCTAACGTGTCGAGCTCCAAGCGACCCTTCGGGTCGCTTTCCACTCCTTTTTTGCGTGCCGGAGCTCCGGCCTACGGCCTTCGCTCCTGAATTGCCCATAAAATAATCTTGTATATGTCCGGAGCAAGGGAATGGCAAATCCGTCGTTGGCGTGGGATACAGTTTTTGTATACGTATTTCATGTTTCCCCCACCCGTCAACCCCCGATTCCCATCGGGCCCCCCATGTTTCTATGGGTATTGGGAATGGGGCATATCTCAAAAACGGGGCATTTGAGGAAGAAAAACCATAGAAGAAAAGTGTCTTAGAATGGTCCAAAATAGTGGGTAATGACAGTAAAATATCTATTATACAGTAAGGTCCACTTCTGTACTAAAACCAAAACTTCAGATGTTTTAAATTAAACTTCAGATGTTTTAATTTGAAGTTCTGTTCTTAATTAATCATGAGTTGTTTTAAATTAAACTTCAATTCTTTTATTTTGATTTGAGGGTGAAAAGGTGTAGTTAGTCAGAATTTCCCCAACTGGGATCTGCATGGGATTAATAGGCTGAGGCTCATCGTGTTTGAGAATCTTTTGTATGATATTGTTTGGGGACCTCTGATCTAAGTTAAAACGGGAAAATAAAAAAACTCATGATAAATACCTGCAGTTAAGTTGATTGCTGCTAGATGTGTAATGTCCAGCTGTACAGTACTGGTCATGTCCAGGATCCCACAATATTGAAAATTCTCTGTAGATTTCTAATAGCGTATACACATGCTCTGATTTCCATTTAACCTTTTTTTTTTTTTTTTATTCAGAGGCACATGAAGACATTCTGGAATACTTTATCGGGACAGTCGGGTTTGTTTATGTTTACAAAACAGGCGCGAGTCTACTACTGCGATGGTCAATAGAAAAACTGAATACCTAATTCGTGCTGTTCATATAATTCTTTAATAGATTTACAGAGTCAATTAACTACAGGAAGTAACTATTTTAATGTACAAACAATGATTTGCATGCTCAATATTTTTTTCCTTGGCATATAAACAACACGGATGATTACTCACTTGAGCACTCTTTTGAGTAGCAAAACTTGCTATTCATTTCTCCCAGCATGCTATCCAGTTTCCCTAGCAGCAAGATTCTCCCGCTTGCTACTCGTTTTGGCTTGTTGCACTTAAAATTCATATATGTTCACTGTCTTCATGTCCTTGTGATTCGCCATTTGCATTATTTACATTTCCCAAGAACAGGCAAGCTGCCCCAATCACTGCTCTGGACCTTGCTTGCTTGGATACGAAGACGGTCTTAAAATTAGTTTCAGCGGCTGTACGCATGGATCATCTTCGTATCCCTTTGGCCGACAAAAACAATACTACGCACCAAATCTTGGTTTCATCCAAGCAATCTTCATATCCAATGGAAAACAAAAAGACGCCTCAGATTAGCAGTTCCCAATACATGATTTAACCTACCTCTGATAGGCAGGCACATGTGATTCATTTGCTGTGATATTTATTAAATAGTACAACACTTGCGATACTATATATTAAACAGTATTTTCAAAACTTTTCTGTACTTTCCTTAACCATGTATTCTGTATTTAAGAAATTTCACCTATCACAATGAATACTTTATTAGATAATAGAAGTTAAGAAAATTCAAACCAAGGCAAAATAAAATTTTGTATTGTATCTAACCAAGGCACAACAATAATGTATATAGTATGCTCATATTTTAAATCTAAGTTGAAGACATGAACCAAAATACAATATAGTGAATAAAGTACTTCTATACTAATACCATGAAAAGTGTGTTAGAATGGTCCAAAATAGTGGGTAATGATACTAAAATATACAATATTGTGAATGAAGTACTTCTATACTAATACCATGAAAAGTTTGTGAGAATGGTCCAAAATAGTGGGTAATGATACTAAATTATACAATATAGTGAACACAGTACTAATGTAAATTTACCGCAAAATTTTCACATTACATAGCATATTAGGTTAGATATAATAAAAGCAAAGCAAAGAAATAGAATGTTACAAATAATATCTACAGTATAAGTTTAGTACTCCCACATATGAGTGATATTATTCTAATGTAGCTAGAATTGCCCAGTGTGCCGCCACCTTAAGAGTTGGTATATTTAAGCCTATTTTGGTATTTTTCTGGGGTAAAATCTTGGGATATATGGTATTATTGGTATCACTTTCAGCTTAAGCCAGAGTTGTATTTTGGTGATGATGGCGGATGAGGAGGAAGCTTCATCTGCACGCTTATTGTGAGTTTATTAACTTTACTTGACCTCCCCACGGGATAATTACCTATATCACATACACTCTGAATATTCCTTTTATCTCAAGTGAAGATAATTGTGGCCGACACACATTAATAACCAACGAAAAGTTTAAAAATATCGGGACAGGCGAGAGGCAGCTTTAAGACCTATATACATGTCAAAAATACACCATGTTAAGTCAAAGGAAAAATGTATCAAAGTTTTTATTATTATTATTATTGCAGGCAGCTTTAAGACCTATATAGGTAATTATCTCTTCTATTGCCGTTTTCAATTATGATGTTTTTACCTTCTTTACACACTCATTTAGGTAAATATTGAAAGAATTACCGTTATTGCATACGGTTTTTCTACCTTCAATACCCACTTATTTAGACCATTCTAAGACTGTTTTCTTCTATGGCATTTCTTCCGCAAATGCCCCATTTCCAAATGGGACATATTCAAATGGGACATTTTGAAATTAGCCTGACCTTACCTAACCTAACCTAGACCAAAGCAGACTACCGGGACCTAACCTTAGCAATCTATATGGGGCCTGGATGTAAACACTTGGAGGCCATCTTGAAATGGTATTATACGACGTCGACGTACCTTTGTATTCGAGAGTGGCGGTGTTTTGATTGGGTGGATAGAGCTTGGCTGCCTCTATGAAGAAATGATGGATTTCCTGATCACCTACTTCTTTCAGGAATAGGTACCTGGCTAGGTATGCCACATATGGCTACAACCAATAGTAGCGGAAAATTTAATCTATTAAGGTAGTTGAATTTAATGCATTTGCGACTGAAATAACCAATAAGAAAATGACGTACAGTACATGTATTAAGAAATATATTTGACAGAAAACAATTAATGGGAGTGAGTAAGAACAAACGCTTGAATAATACCGTTATTATTATTATTATTATTATTCCCGTGTATTATTATTTTTGAAGGCGAGTGATTCCTCCAAACTGTACCAAGAAACCCAGGACCTAATATACCATTATTATTAATTAAAAATAAGGTAGTCTGTTTATTGAAATATTATTAGTAACGTCTATAATGAACAAATTACAGTTAAGAAAATTAATATATATACACACAGACTATGTGATTACTGTACATATAATTGATTTCCTGAACCTATGATAAAGGATATAATAAATTTTAATAATATGTTTAATTTAATGATGTTATATCAAGGGTCGACTATACTTTTACTATTAACTACATAATATATTAGTTGTGTTCTCTTGTCATTCTATTAGACAGTTAGTAGTTAATTTGGTACTGGCATCAAATTAGTCCAGGTTAAAAGTTAGGTCAGGTCGGGTTAAGTTAAGTTACTATATAATAATAACAGTAATGAATAAATGTGAAATTCTGCAAGTCCACAATACAATGATAACATTGTAAAAAATAAATATAATAAATAGATTTATAATTCTGCTCATCCACAATAATAATAACAACAAAAATAATACATAAATATAAAGGTAACTCACCTATAATAATAACAGTTACCGCTGCGGAAAATGCAACACCCTGTACAACTTTATGGAAAATGCTGAGAAATGTTGCCAGGTCACCACTACTCCTCCCTCTGCATCCGGCATCGTTACCATCACAAAGACAGAGATCCTCGATAACGACTGTAAGTAGAATTTTGGTTTACGGTTAATGGGGGATATATGTACTGTCGGCAGCATTAGTTCGCTTCATTTCCACCTGCGCATGTATTAGCTATAGTGATGTTGTAATACAATTTTAATGCAGATGTGACAGATATAGTTCTCGTATGGCAAATTACGTATGTTGTTGGAATAAAAACTGGTTCAGAATGCAACTATCTGGTCATATTCACAATTTTAAGTACATGCGATGGACGCGAATTTATGCTGTCGGCTGTACAGTATTGGTGGTAAATATGGAGCTACTGATTCCTGCTAACTATTCCACAAAACAGACGCCCTCAATGGTACTAATAAGGGATCTGTTTTGTGGCATAGTTTGTCGGAATCAGAGACCTTCCAATTCACCAACAAAAGAATCTCCCCTAAAGGACCCTCTGATGTAGTCAGAAAATTGCAGGTAAATGAATCCTTCAAATAATGCCACAAAACACCATCTATATGGAAGGAGCTTGTTTTGTGGCATAGTCAGAAGGAATTGAAAGCCTCTATTTCTCATACACGATCACAGGGTCCTTAATAAATGATACAGTAGACCCTCGATGTACAATGAATCAATCACTTTATTTACACTCAGCCCCTCATTGAAGCCCACCAAATGTTTTTCCAGGCTTCTGTTGTTCATTACCATTCAGACTAAGCTATTTACTGAGGCTGTGTTACAAGGACAGTGGTAAAATTAATCATTTTATATATATATCGAGGGCCTACAGTATCCCCATTCTCTCCCAGGCAGTCCTAACTATATACCAAGCAGACACGACATGTGGAGCCAAGAAAACACCGAGACATTAATGAAGATTATCAAGAACAATTACAACTGTCTCAAAAGCAAAGGAGAGAAGAGGCATGAAGTATGGAACCACATTACAGAAGAAATGAGGAAAACTGTAAGTAGGTGCTTCAGATATACAACCACCAATGTACTTCCTCCTTAACTGTAACCTAAAATTTCCCTTACTGTCATTATGGAGGATCTTCATGGAATCTTTTATTGCTTGATGAAAAGCATTACAGTACTGTACTGTATTTCTCTTCTCATACATGTGACAGTTCATTTCACCCTCTCCATATACAAAAGCTAACAAAACTGATAATCGTATCTTTTGTAATACAGTACAGTGTACTCTACATGGGGCGGATGCACGAAAGACCTTAGCGGAGTGACCGTTAAGGTAACCTTAGGCAGTTTTGCTAGAGGGATGGTAAGGTTGCTGCTATGGTTGTATGCTCTATTGGCCTTAACATCAACCTTAGTGTTCCCTTAGGTGATCTTAGCAGTCGGCCATGTTTGTTTCGTTCCATTCCCTTCCGACTATGGACCACCAGCTGACATTCTCTGGGCCAATGAGAGGGCAGCTTCATAGACAAGTTAGGCAACATAAGCCAATCAGAAGTCAGTTGGGATGACAGCTTATCACAAAAAACAAACAAATGACTCATTTTCATTGCGCGAGTGCCGGCCGAGTGGGAGGGGAAGATTGTGTGAGATTTCTTGTGTATAGAAGTGTTCATTTTGGCATTTAATAACTTAATATGGTAGAAGAGCCTCCTACTAAGCGCACAAGACATGCAAATTATACTGCAGCTGATGAAGAACTCATGATTATGATAACTGAATGGAAAAAAGAATGGTGGCTACCATTCATCCACATCACACCAGAATACACGTTGATTTAGTATGTAGGCTATAGGGTCGTTTGTTTCCTAGCATAGTTTGAAGGATTAAGAAACTTTGAATTTGCCGACTTCATAACAGGTAGGCCTAGCTATTACAACCAGAGTATGCCGAGATTTCTGACCACCTTAATTCCTCTCTTACTGTCTACTTTTCTTCTCTATTTATGTGAAGGTTGTAGTTGTGGTAGTCGTGAATGTGGTGGTGATGATTCCCGTTTAGATGATTTTCCAAACTTACCATTCCCTGTGTAATGTTTGTTGTTGTGGTAGGACAATGGTGGTAGTTGTAGTAGACTAATACAGTGTTGGAACATACAAAATAAATAATTATGGTAAGAAAAGAGCATGTATTCAAGGATATAATTTAAAAATAAATAAAGGCATTTATAACCTATGTGATTTTTCTGTCTTTTATAGTATAACTTGGTTATTAAAAATTTGCTTATTAGTAAAGATTAGTACAGCAGTACAATAATACCATAATTGATGTGCACAGCGTACCATAATTTTGAGGAAAGCACCATAATTTCGGCATTACTGTACGATAATTTGGGCAGGTCGGTAGCACAACGCTCCACTACTCAACCCTACGGTCGTCTAAAGGGTGCTCTCGACCACCCTTAGCCGTAAGGTTAAAGATGGCCGCCACAATTGCCGCGAAGGTGTTTCGTGCATACCACCTTAGTGAGTTAAGGGCAAAAATGGCGGCTAAGGTAACTTAACGGCCGCTAAGGTCTTTCGTGCCTCCGCCCCCAGGACTCTATTCCTATATTATTTTTAACTGGCAAAACTTCTCATTTAATCTTTTGGACTGTTCCAGGAAATATATGAATTCCAAGACAAAATACACTACCCCATTTACACAACTAGGTACAATACCAATCTGCACCTTATATACACTGCAATATATATGATATGTATATTTAAGGTCATATTACTTTGAAAAATTAGTGTTATTTATGCCAGGACAAAGAAAAACCTAGTGCCCCCATATTACTATTGCAGGATTCAAGATGTCCATATTTTGTTATTTATTGTGTACATCAGGTTCCCATGCTTTCCTTTTCTTTACAGATGCCGGGCATCACAAGAAAACAAGTGGCAAGCAAATGGAAGAATGTCAAGGAAAAGTTCAGAAAATATGAAGAAAAAAAATTCAAGAATCAAAAGGTTCAAAGACCCGATTATTTTGACATAATCGGGACGTTTTTGGAAGGGCGGCAACAAGACCAAGTCGTGGAGTGTGGCATGGAGGACGTTCTGAAGCATGACCAACACACACCATCACAAGAACAAGAACCAGAGAAAGTATATGCAAAATTGTTAAAACAAACTATAGAGGAGAATAAGAAAGGCAAGAAGACTGCCAGTAAGAGACAACAGGACCAGACAACATTACAAAACCACTTGGATGAAGAGGAGCAGCAGCAGGAGGAGGGTAGGGAAGCAGACTACCCATTTACACAATCACCTCCTACCAAAAAGTCTAGTCGGAGGATATATAGTGCAGAGGTGGAACAGACGTTAGTGTTGTTCCTCAAAGAAACTAAGAGACACAACACAGAGGTGGAATTCCACAATACACAAATCCGTCTTTTGTTTGAAAAGATAGCCACTAGCATGGAAGTAAAAAACAAGCTCTTGAAGGAAGTGATTGAGAAGGAGAATGTGATGGAGACGTGATAGCTTGTATTATTTGTTCGTTTTGATATTGTACAGGTCCACCTTTGCACTATTTCTTAAGAGTTGTAACATGTTAACCCAAGATATTGATTAATTTTTCATATACTTACCAATATGCAATTGTTCCATTCTTACCTATAATAGTCTGCCATGTATCAACCTCACTGCAAGGGGGTACTGTTCTCCAAGTGTCTGATAAAGAAATGCTGTAGATGGGTAGGAAATACTCAAACGGGCAAATAACTTTTGGGAGTTTACAGTTTATTATCACATTACCAAAAACTCTGTGGCAGTCAAAATTTGAACATATTCAGTATACTCTATGAAGAACTTACTACTTGCATCAACAAAGTATGTAGTGGAAACAATTGTTATGTGCCACTTTAGGGTAACATTAACTTGCAAAGAATAAACCAGAAACATAAAAAACTTTCTGAACGACACTTTTTCCTTCTCCCTCCATACAACCAGACCCCACTTGTCACACTTCCTTTAATCTCGGTTTTTTTGTGTCACGTGGCCTTTATTAATTAGTACTTGAATATCATTATTGAGTTGGAAAATAAGATTACACTTGGCCTGGAAGATTCTGCAGTATGAGGGAGAAGGAGCTAGAGAGGATGGACAGTAAGTACAAAGGAAATGGAAGGAAAGGAGAGACAGCTGAAGAAGTAAAAAGGAGTGGCTTGGTTCCAAAGAGGCTCCAAAACCTTTAAAATTATTACCGAGTTCAGGGGAGTCAAAATATAATATGTTACATCGTATATAAAATGGCTGGCCTTAAATGGCAAGAAGAAATGAACAAACTACTTTATTGAAACTGATATGATCAAATTAACCCTTTGAGCACCAGATTTATTATATATATTACTAACATCACGTGGTTATATTCACAATGTGTCAATTCTGAAACTTTACCTCATCCTTTCTTCCCTCCTACTAAAACTTGCATACCTTCAAACACAATGTGTCTTGGCCTCTCAAATGAAACTGGACATGACTCTGGACCTCTCATAATCCTTTTCACATTACAAGTGGAAGTATTAAATGAGTGTCTTGTTTGTCATTCCCCACCTTCCTAAATACAGAAGAAAACCTTAAGTTAAACAAAAATATTCATGAAAGTCTCTAAAAGCTAAAATTATTAATTATAATTTGCTTTAAGAAGGAAGTTTTGCCATTTTCTTTGACCAATTATAGATAAATATGTTCGTGGCACTCAAAGGGTTAAATTTTTTATTGTATTTTAGTGCTTTTAGTGTTTTAGATTTTAATCTCTTGTATTGTATGTTTTTAGAATATTTTTATATTTTGTAATTTTTTAAAATTTATGACCGTGTTTTTAGCTTTGACAATGGCGACAGCCCGTGTCCCTCCGGGAATGAGTACTGCATTGGCTTTGTCAGCTATCAGTGGCCCCCCAATGGGGGAGTGGACAGCTAAGGCTACTGGCGGGGGGGGGTGTCTCCGGGCTGCCCTGTAGAGGGAGTGGGGAAGGAGTGTATGAGAGTGGTAACTGTGAATGGAATGAATGATGCGACCAAAAGACGAGAGATTGTAGAATGTTTCAAGAAAGGAAGAGTGGACGTGATGGGAGTGACAGAGACACATGTGAAAGGATGTGGAGTGGTTGAGTGTAAGGAGGGAAGGGAGAGTGGACTGTGGGAGGGAATGGGAGGAGGAGTAGTATGGGCGGGTCTGAATGAAAAGACTAAAGGAAGAGGAAAGGAAGGGTGTGCTCTGTTGGTGTCTCCGGGGTATGGATGGGAGTGGGTGGAATGGGTCGAGGATAGTATGGATGACTGGAAAGATTGGCATGGTGAAGTATGCGTGGGTGTGTGCTTATGCACCAGTAGAAGAAAAAAGTAAGACAGGGAGAGAGAGGATGAGAGTGTTTTGGGAGGAATTGAATGCGTGTCTAAGAAAGATTGATATTGGAAGGAAGATTGTGATGATGGGAGACATGAATGGAAAGGTGGGAGGTGAGGAAGTGGGAAGTATTGTGGGTAAATGGGGTGTAGAAGGAATAAATGGGAATGGTGAGTATCTGGTGGATGTCTGTGCTGAGAGGGGGCTGTTCTTGGCAAATACCTTCTTTCAGCACAATATGATCCACAGGTATACATGGAGGATAACTTAAGGGGTTGAGAGGATGGTGGAGGTAAGGGAATTCAAGTATTTGGGAACAGTTTTGTGTAAACATGGAAGTATGGAAGGAGAAATCAGGGAGAGAGCAGTGCGGGGTAGGCAGGTCATAGGATCACTGGGGAGGATAATGAAGGGTAGGAGTGTGAGTATGGAAGTGAGTGTGTGTATGAGAGGTGTGGTATAAGTGAGAAGGCAACTGGTATTGAGTGTGGAGTGGTTGAGAGAGTGAAGCGTAATACATTGAGGTGGTTTGGACATGTAGAGAGAATGCAAGGTGAGTTGTTTGTAAAGAAGGTGTACGATAGTGAAGTTGTGGGACCTGGTGTGAGAGGCAGACCTCCGGTTAGATAGCAGAACAGAGTGGAAGAGTATGTGAGAGAGAGAAGTGTGAGGTGGGGAGGGGGGATGGAGCAAGTGAGGAGGGAGTGTTGGAACAGGGAAAACTGGAGACACTTCTGCCGTGGCCACCCCCTTGGTGGGAGTTCCCGGAGGGAACGAGGCGTCGGAGCTATAGAGAGATAGATAGCTGAATACCATTGTGCCGCAGTGTGACACAGTACAGGATTTGCAGCTCCGCCGCTACAGTGAGGCCGCATGGTGTGACAACGGCCTAACAGTTTTTTTTATCAATTTTATTAATAAAATTATATTTTAACAATTGTTTTAAGAGAATCAACGAATTAGATTATTATAGAAAATCATAAATTTAAGTGATTTTCGAGAATTAGCAAATATAATAATACTTGAAAATAAGTGAATTAAGCAATTTTCGAGAGTCAGAGAATTATGTGATTTTCGAAAATTAGTGAATTAGGTGATTTTCAAGAATTAGCATGAGGTAATTTTCTAAGACACCAGCCAGGATTATACAAGGTTTATTAAATTATTGTAACACGAGATGCTGTTACTAGTTGCATGGAGTGCTTTAAACTCACAGGGTAACAGTACAGTAGTTTATCGGTAGTACAGGTGTATGTAGCAGGTGTAGTACAGCTAGGAAATCACTCCAGGACCAGACCAGTAAGGGAAGAGAAGGAGCACGTGGTAGCGGGGCAAGCACACATGAGGTAGGTCTTGCAGGGGAGCTGTGCTGCAGGCAAGTTGCAGTAGTGGTGAGTGAAGTGTAGCAGGAACGCAGTGGGCAGGCGGCTGGAGAGAGCGGCTTACTGACCTGGACGGGACTGGAGGCAGAGTGGATGCTGTGCGGCCGAGAGGCCACTTATAAGGCCTCCGGCTGCACCACGCGAGGTGCGCATGCAGGTGGCGTGCCCAAGTGGAGCTGCCAGATGCTGAAGGAGATGCGTGTGTGTGTTCGGCTCGCTACAATATATATATACACAAGTATGTACATTGGAATAGTTAGGAAGTACAGTATGTGTGAATGGGTGTAGTGAATCCAAGTATAGGGAGAAAGAGAGAGGACAGCGTGGGGAAGACGACATTCACTATAGGGAGGATAGGGGAAGACTCATGTGGGATAGGCTTGTGGTGTGGAAGCCAAGACTGCAGATTGGGTCAGGGATGGCTAGGCTTATAAAGGGGCTGGCAGTAGTGTGGAGGCAGAGCTTGGGTAAAGGATTATAAGGGTAGAGGCCAGAGTAAAGGGTTGGTTTCACTACAAGCAAATTAAGTAATTTTCGAGAATCAACAAAGTACATGATTATTGAATATCATCAAATTGATTTTCAAATATACTCAATTTAATAATAAATATTATGGTGACTACCATGCTGTGATAGTTTGGAGGATTCATTAGCCCTCCCAATAGTAGTACTAAAGATTTTCCTTAAGATGTACTGTAACTATTGTTGATTGATCTCATTTTAAAACAATTTTCAATATTGTAGTGAAGATAGGCAGTCTGAATGTTATTTATTGTTAGAATGTCAACTTGGCTTCATTTTAAACATTGTTGCCATTCTTAACGTAAAAAGAATCAAGAGCCTAGGGATTTCTATCTTTAAGGAGGTATAATTAGTAGTGTTGGTAAATCTGCAGAAACTAGTTCCTGTAGCCTTGTGATGGTTTGGCTGGGCTGTAGTCCAGAAACCGCCTGCTTCAGATCTTGGGCTTCGACTCGGGTATCTAAGTGTACAGTCTTCCTTTTTCTGTTTTACATCACATCCTCTGATGTTTTCCCTCCCAATTGCAATTATTTCTTCCTGTTCCTCCAGTTAATCAGTCTCCCTCCCTTTCTCTCTCTCTCCGGTAGAAAAAGTGACGGAGGAGGGAACGAAGGCCTGGATGCTGGGGGTTGAAGCAGCTGACATCATAGAAGTGGGAGTACAAGTATCTGGCATGGTTGGAGAACTGTGGACAACAGAGAAGAGAAGGACAAAGATGGTGGTTACAATACTTCATGCTCATCCTACCGTTTCAATTCTTTTTCTTTTCTACATGTATATTTTTATGACATTGACAGAGCTGGACAAGATTGGCTCAATGAAATTAATACACTTTGTGGTTGAGTGGTTAGTTGACTAATTAATGGACTTATTGGCTGAGTGAGTGGTTAGTTAGTTGGTTGATATATTGACTGATAAAATGAGCTATCTATTATTAATCAATTATTGGTAGAGGTAGTATGAGTCAGTGGATAAATGAGTGAATAGTGGGAAGGAATAGGAGTCTGTAGTAGCAATATGAGACAAGTAAGATGAGTGGGAGTAACTGTGAATATAAGGAACATATCCAAGAACATTCATCTTGCTGACAATGGCATGGTACGATGACTCCTTAGACACACCTTTCAAAGCCAATGTAATGGTACCACACCATTGACAACGACACGGATATCTTGCCTACAATGGCATTGTACCGGTACGATGACTCCACAACAGAGTCATATCGATACCAAGCCATTGTAGGGAGGAATATCCATGATGTTGACGATATCCATGATAATGACTCCTAAAGACACTACAGAGCCAACATAACAGTACCAAACCATCGTCAACAACATGAACATTCTTGCCTATTGCCCAAAGTATCAGAGTACAAGGCTGACTTCCCCTACCTGTTTGGATGACATGTTAAGAAAGTTGGTGAGGATGAGAATAAGGATATTAGTCCAAGCTTGACGGTGGGAGTAGGGCAAGGTGCTGTAGTACTGTAGAGCAGACCTACACTCACACAACAGACGCTCTTCCACCTGCAACAACATACATGATAATAACACAGTAGTACTCCCTTGTTATAAAATGATTAAATTTAGCACTATCCTTTTAACACAGGCTCAGTAATCATTTATATATACAGTAGCCCCTTGTTATGAGATGTATAAATTTAGCACTATACCTACGACAAAAGCCTTGGAAAACATTTGGTGGTCCGAGTGTAAAATGAAGTTCACTTTATATGAAAATTCTACTGCATTAATAAACACAAAAATAACAGCTTTTAGTTACAAGGAATATAATGATTACAGCATAGTATAATTTGTAACAATAATAAGACAACAATAATCCTAGATACAAGATACTGTACTGTAGTATGCAGGATAATATCTGCTGTATTTCCATAATTAATAGTAAGGTTATTAAAGGGGTAATACACTTGTGGTTCGTCAAGAGTACCTTGATTTCTCCAAAATATGTCAAGAAACCGGATCAGATCAACAAAACTAATGGTGTCCGGTTGCTTGGAATAGTTTGGAGGAATCATTTGCTCCAGCTTTACCAACACTGTAATATCCCCTTAAAGTGAGTTTGATCAATAAAAAAGTGACATAAAATTAAAGTTACCTGTGTTTTCTGGTGCTGCCTGGAAGGATCGGCTAACATGCGGAAGAGAATCCTAAGGGCACAGGCAAGGGCACAAGTCTCCTGCTGTAGTAGATTGGGCCTCAAGCTGCCCCTAATGCCTGTAGGAGGAAATGATGATGATATTGTTGTTGTTGAGACGTATATAAGAATATCAGTGGTATTGACGATAGTCTGGTACAGGTACAATGGCTCTGTGGTGTGACTATGGAGTCATTGTACCGGTATCAAACCATCGTACCTTATGCAAGAATATCAGGGGTGCAAGGTACCCGGTACGATGGCTCTGTGGTGTGTCTATGGAGTCATCGTATCGGTACCACACCATTATCAACACCATCAAGGTTCTTGAATATGGCCCACAAATTCTCTCAGTACATGCTGCTTTGTTCTACAGCACTGTTTGGAGGAATCAGTTGCCTCCAACTCCCCTTTATTATACTCAAACCTCAATTTTAAGCTACTAAATGGTGAATCAAATTGTCCCTCACTTTGAAATGTCCATCATTTGACCATATTTAAAAAATTAATTCTGATTTCTACATAATATTAAGGCTCCCACGCTTCTTTTTCTCAACCTAGAAAGGCATTTTGATGGGAAAAATAAAAATAAATAATGAAAAATAATTACAAACAAAATCTAGCAAACAGGTCCTGTCCGTTTGCGATATAGAATATGGAGTCGCGTTAAATCAAGGGTTGAGTGCATACAGTAATCCTCCTTGAAGGAAACAAAACCCCCATTGACCTTTCCCAGTTACCTGCTCTCTGTAAAAGGTGCCTCTGATTGTGGTTAGAGTTGAAGTGTTTAGCAAAGCCGTGCATCTCCAGTAGACAGTCAATGAGGGTAAAGATCTGCTGTGTGGTGAAGTTGTTGTACATGATTGGCTTCTGGTGGTCTTCTTGGGGTGTGTGTCTGCTACCAGTCTGTTTATAAAGAGACACAGGGGGCTAGTATTAAATGGGATATTCTCTAGTTGGTGAATTGGAAGGTCTGTGATTCCTCCAAACTATGCCATGAAACAGATCCTCTATTATTAACAATAAGGTCGTCTGTTTCCTGGCATAGTTTGGAGGAATCGGTAGCCTTCCAATTGACCAACAAGAGAATCTCCCCTTAATTCTACTTTCGATGAAAAGGTGTATCGCTGCTAAATTTGCATTGCAAAATAATAGAAACTTGATTCCCAATGATAATTTTTTTATCACAAAGAAATTTAATAATGCAAGCCACACAGTTCAGGGGAGATTCTTTTGTTGGCAAATAGGAAGGCTACTGATTCCTATTAAATATATCAGAAAACAGACTCCCTCAATGGTATTAATAGGGGATCTGTGTCTGGGCATAGTTTGGAGGAATCAGAGACCTTCCAATTCACCAACAAAAGAATCTCCCCTGAAGGACACTGTGATTGTGTATGAGACTTGGTGGCTTCTGATTCCTCCAGACTATGCCACGAAACAATCTCCTTCAATATAGGTGGTGTTTCGTGGTAATGTTTGAAGGACTCGCTCACCTCCAATTTTCCGACTACATCGCAGGGTCCCTTAATTAACATTGGTTCGTCATCAGTCTGTTTAAATGCAGGTCAGATTAAATTAGGATTATTTGGTTCAGGTCATTCTGGATTATATAAAAAATTATTGTCAGGTTGGATCAGTCAAGTCAGATTAGATCAAGAATTATTGTCAAGTTAGGTCAGTCAAAATCGGGTCAAATTTGGTCTGGTTCTACTAGGTTCAGGTAGGATATTAGTCAGATTATTTCAGTTAAGAGGGTAATACATTATTGGTACATTAGAGTGCCTTGCTTCCTCCAAAGTATGCCAGGAAACAGGACCAGGTGAACCAGAAAAAATGGTGGCCTGTTGTTGCTTGGAATGGTTTGGAGGAATCACCTGCTGCTTTACCACCAACACTGCAATATCCCCTCAAGGTTAATTAAATCAGAAACAAAACAGGCATTATCACCTGTGCCAGCGATGGGTTTTCTCGGTCATTCTCGATGTTAGTGTGACTGGGGAAGAAAAGTGTGTCTTGGATGCATTGAACGAGATTAAGTTGGACCAAACACTTCACCAGCAAATCCCTCGGCACTGTCCATTCACCTCCTCCCATCATTTCAACCTGAAAGAGTAAATATAAATACAGTATATATTATTTTTTTAATAGGAAAGGTAACAGTACAGTAATCCTGGGTTTTACAATGCTGTTATGTGGGTATGGGTGTGGGTATGGGTATGGGTGTGTGTGTGTGTGTGTTATACTATTCTCGATAAATCAGTGTACAGTAAGCCCTCATTATCTACTGGGTTTACGATGGGTGTGTATTATACAAAGAGGGTTAAACATTGTAATACACACCCATAACACCAACAGTACAAAACTAGGCATTACTGTATGGGCAATATACCCTACATGACTGAGCCTGGAAAAATGATGATCAAACCAACTAGTTCATAACCAAATAATGTTGATACACAAGAAGGTGAGTGAGTCATGGGTTAGGGGGAATAGAAAGGACAGTACAGTAGGCCCTCGATATAAGATAATTAAATTTAGCACTATCCTTTTAACACAGGCTCATTAAATCACTGGGTCAGTATGGTAATGAATAACAGAAGCCTGGGAAAACATCTGGTGGTCTTCAATAAGTGACTGAGTGTAAAAGGAAGTGGTGATTACAAGTATTTATTTATTGTATATCAAGGGTCTAAAAGTTGGTGATTCCATACCTTGGCAGTTGATAAAAAGAAAAAGATTTCAGAACAAAGAATGAATGAAGAGAGAGACTACCAGAGCAAGAGAGAAAGCAAGAGATACAGAGATAGCAAGAAAAAGCAAGAGAGAGGAGAAGAGAGAGAGTGAAAGAGAACAGCGCACATACACTTACCTGCTGGTGTTGTTGCTGTGGATGCCTCCAAGTGAGCAGGTGGTGAGGTAGTGTTGTTTGTTGACACTCCACCACACAACGACACCATCTGTTCCACTTGTCACAGTCCAACCGCTAACCGTTGTTTAGTGCCAAGTGCTTCAGGCAGCTTGTGGAGGTTCTGGCCACCTGCTCATTATCTGGGGGTGAAAAACAACGATTATCATCATCTAGTGTGTGTGTGTGTGTGTGTGTGAGAGAGAGAGAGAGAGAGAGAGAGTAGAGAGGAGTATGTGAGAGGTGTGAGAAGGAATAACTAAGAGAGAAGGAGAGTACATTAACATAATAAAGAAATTACAGCATAGAGTAGATTATAAGTAGTAGTTACAGTTTCCTTGCAATTCCCAGTGTCACTAATTGGAGAGTTGCGAGTGATGGTCAGCTACAGTACAGTAGGCTCTCAATATAAAATGATTAAATTTAGCACTATTCTCTTAACACAGCCTCAGTAAATCACTTAGTCTGTATGGTAATGAATAACAGAAGCCTGGGAAAATATTTGGTGGTCTTCAATGAGTGTAATATGAAGTGGTGGATACAAGTATTTATTCATTGTATAATGAGGATCTACAGTTCAAAATCTACCCTGGGTGTCAATGAAGATGTATTCTATAATCTTCCTGTAATACTGTAGTTCCTGAACCACTGAATGTAAACTCTTCATATTATTCCTCAGTAGTTATAACAATATTCTAGATTAGATTTCGTTTTATAAATGCAGTAAAATTATTACTAGAAGCTATAAAAGCACACACATTGATAGATATGACAACATTCACATCAATATAAATCTCTAACTGTAACTATGATTTGTAAACCTTAACATGTAATCTTTAAAAATAACATTGCTTTGCCTGGAAAATGCTATAGGAAATTTGCAGAGCTTAGTTGATTAATTTTGTGGTTGAAAATTCAATAATCTGGCAGATTAGTAACACCAGGATTTGATAACAAGAGAGTTTGGTACATTAGAGCACTTTGACTCCTCCATCGTATGGCAGGAAACAGAACCAGATCAATCAAAATAATGGTGGCCTGTTGCTTGATATAGTTTGGGAGGAATCAATTGCTCCATATTTACAAATTTAGGCTGAGTGAGTGTGTACATACCTTGCTATACAGACCACAGCAGTAATTTATACGTGTCCTCCAATAGTATTGAGTTCAGGACTTCAAAGTGCCAGGTGATGACATCTACCAAGCCAAACAGGATCTGACACATGGTGGTGGATAGCCATCTTTCCTTCTGTAATGATGGCGAACACAGTTTGTAAATTATACATATGCGTTTATTACTTTATCCTTATCAATAGTATATTAATGTTTATCAATTTATTAACAGTACTGTACATTAACCCTGGATTAATATTTATCACTTTATCAACGATATGAACAGTACAATAATGTCTATCACTTTATCAAGAGTGCAATACTGTAATACTTACACAGCACTAGAAGACAGAGAGAGAGGGACAGCAAGCACAAAGGAAACAGAAGGAAGGAGGGACAATTTGAGAATTAAAATACAATAAACCCTCAATATAATGGACCAACTGGGGGGAAGGGGATGACATTATATCCGAATGTTTGTTATAGAAGATGGTGGGTATTTCTGTCTCCTGTTGCAAACCAAGTTTAATATATAATGGAAGTGGTTTGTTTACTGGATCAGAGAACCAGAGCTACATAGGAATGTACAATACAATACTATAATTAATTCTTAAGTCACTTCACTGCACTGTACTGTACTCTTAACACTTACTGTGCAATCATCACTATAAACAGCCCAGCCGCACTTGACGGTAACAGACACATTTGGTCGGTTCATCCTATTCATCGCACATAACAAACCATATCTGTAGCTAATTTGGCCACAATAAAGACGTCATTACTGTATATCCAATATTCATTTTAGTGTGGTTCGTCATATCAAGGGTTTATTGTACAGTAGGCCCTCAATATACAATGAATAAGTACCTGGTACTTGTATCCATACCTTTCTTTTACACTCAGTCCCTCATTGAAGACCACAAAATGTTTTCCTAGGCTTCTGTTATTCATTACCACACAGGCTAAGTGATTCACTGAGCCTGTGTTTATTCATCTTATATTGAGGGTCAACTGTACAGTGGTTTGGGTCCATCATCTTCAATAACAATATCCTTAAATTTAGGTACTGTACTGCCCACATCACCGCAGGCAATACAATAACACCTTGTTTTCCACTGTTGGTGTTATGGGTGTGTATTGTACTGATTGTAATTAATGTGTGTACAGTAAACCCTCTGTGTACATTAAACACAGATAAACCCAGTGGTTGATAATAAGGGTTTACTGTACACAGACTCATAGTAAATATAACAACAACACTGAAAAACCAGGCCCTACTGTATCACCCTACGGGATTAGTAACAAGACAGTCTCCCCTACAATATCACCAAAGTTCTTTTAAATTTTTTCCTCCTAATTTTCTCCCTATATTTTTTCCTTACCTCCAGCTACTGTGAATGACACAGCTTCAACATTTTATTCAAGGGTTTCAGCATTATCCGCCAGATGTCCATCCAGTGTTGGGGAGAGAAAAAGCCTCTGTAGTTCCTCACAACCTGCCAACAATATACATATTTTTAAGGGGATAATACTTACACTTTGTTTGTCATGTATCATTGGATTATACTTGTGCTTATTGTTTTACACACACACACACACACAACATATATATACGCACCTCAAAGAAGATAGTAAGGGCTTTGGTGCGAACTTGGAGTTGGTTGTGTGTGATGACATTAGTTAATCCAGACAAGATGGGAAGCCAACCACCAGACCACACCTACTACTAGTCACACTGATGCTGCTCACCCAACATCTGTAACACACAAACATACATAAATATCTAATAACAAGCTTAAGGGTGGTGTTATAACTCTTCATCACTAAGTTATTTAATACCAAACATAAGGGTGGTATTATTAAACTACTTTTTTACGGAAAAGGCTCTTTCTTGCTCAATTTGTATTATATTGCAATAAGAAATGAGTGACAAAAGCCTTTTCCTCAAAGAACTTTAATAATACCAACATACAGCTTTACTACTGAAGTTTGCTGTCCTTCTTTTTTATCTCCTTCCTATGTGACTATACGGTCTTTCTGGCCTTGTAAAGTTTTTCTTTGCTATTTTACATCATCAAAGTTTATCATCATACCAGTAAAGTGAAAAACCTTTAAGGAGCTAATACACTTTTGGTACATTAGAGTGTCTTGATTCCTCCAAAGTACACCAGGAAACAGGACCAGATTAACATTAATAAAGGTGGCCTGTTGCTGCTTGGAATAGTTTGGAGACATTAGTTATTCAAGATATACTGTACCACCAAACTAACATTGGGTGTTAGTTGCTTCTGGGTGACTTGGTAAACACAGTGGGTGATGAGTGACAAGGCATCAAGGTTGATCTTGGGTGCGTGATGGTTACAGGCAAACTCACTGAGACAGTTGATCCAGTCTTGAAACAGGTCCACTGAAGTAAAGAACTGGTGGTGTTGGTGGTGGGCTGGAAAGAAAGAAGTTTTTACAATATTATATATATCATTTTGTACTGTTTTTGTTTTGGGTGTGTATTACTATAGAGCATATACCCTTTTCAGTGAATCTGTGTACAGTAAACCTTCATTATCCACTGGGGGGGGGGGGGTTATAAGTGTGTAATGTACAAAGGATTTACTGTACAATACACAGATTCAATACAAACAGCACAATACACACCCATAACATTGACAGTGGTAAGGCATTACATATGACTGAATGAGTCTGTACTAGGTATGAATATTGCCTGTTTTTTACCCCATATACAGCATAGCTTTTCTTTACAGTTTAAGCTACATCCTTTCTATAAATTTAAGGGGATATACACTTATGGTAAATTGGAGTGCCTTGATTCCTCCAGAGTATGCCAGGAAACAGGACCAGCTGAACAAAAGCAGTGGTGTCCTGTTGCTTGGAATAGTTGCTCCAGATATAGGCCTACCAACACTGCACTACTCCCTAAATTCATTCCTTCATTGCCATAGATATTTCAGTGATGAATAATAAATAATAATGATACAGTGTGTGTGTGTGTGTGTGTGTGTGTGTGTGTGTGTGTGTGTGTGTGTGTGTGTGTGTGTGTGTGTGTGTGTGTGTGTGTGTGTGACGCCTAGGCTGAACTGTGTTAATTGAGGATCTGAGAGGGTAACAAGTAAAGGGATGGGATGCTGGAGGTTGGCAGTGACTGGGGGGCACTGAAAAAAACATGACCAGGCTGAATAACGAGGTGAGAGCGAGGGGAGTATGAGGTGAGAGTACTATCCTTTATATTTCATTTAGAACCGAGTGTGAAGAATTGAGAGTGAAGTGAGTGACAAGTGAGAGTAGTTATATGCATTCCAATTTATACCAGTGTGAAGAAGTAACTGTGAGGTGAGAGTATTATGATTCATATTTCAATTAGTACCTGTGTGAAGTGGCAGTGAAGTGAGTGTCAAGTGAAGGTGAGGTGAGAAATAAAAGCAATATTCATGAACATTCATGGTGCATACGATGGTGCGGCACCGGTACGATGACTTCGCAGACAAACTACAGAACCATCATACTGGTACCACACCATCATCAAAACCACCACAAATAATATTCTTGCATACGGTTTCACAAGTGTAATGATAAACTTACCTATGTTTGCCTTAGCTGTGTCAAAGGCCAGAATGACTAAAAATTCCTGGCAACTAGTTGCTGCCAAGTGGAACACCTTGATGATGTTGTGCCATCCTGATTTGTTGAAGTTGATGCCACTGAACCTCACCAGTTGACTCACACATTGTACCACCTTCACCTTTATACACAACGAACTGAAGGGAGAAAATATATTGAGTGTGATTACTAAATTGAATTGGGAAATTATATCGAGTGAGATTATTAAACTGAAGGGGGAAAATATATTGGGTTGTAATATTCAACTGAAGGGTGGAAATACATTGGGTTGTATTATTAAACTGAAGGGTGAAAATATACATTGGTACCGTATGTATTTTTAAACTAAAGGGGAAAAATATATTGGGTTATATTCTTCGAATTCAGAGGCTTATTTTCATTTGATTCGTATCGCAAAAATATCCGAATTGAGCGACGAAGAGCCTTGTCCTCCAAGTAGTAATTTAATCATACCAGCCTGCTGCAGTTTTGTTAAGGCACAGGCTATTTTTTTTTTTTTTTTATTCAAAGACTAATATATATTATATAGATTTCATTACAGAAAATGTGCATTTGGGATAAATGCTTTATTAATAGTGTTTTTAGTTGTCTGACTGACTGACTCAAGCACTTCATTTCAACCACAATAATAACAACAACATACGTGTTATTCATCATGATGAGTTGGAAGGGCCGCAAAAGCTCCTGAAAGTTGAGGTTTCTTGACATCTCAAGTTCACTCTCCAGAAACACCCTTGACACTTCACTGAGCTGATCAACGACAGACAAGGCAACGTCTTCCTTGGAGCTGCAGCCAACCTCACTGAAGTACTCGCCAAGAATCTATTAATATGAAATAATAAATTAAGAATAACAGTACTGTACTGTAATCTATAGCCTTGTTTTGCACTGTTGGTGTTATGGGTGTGTATTATACTGGTTGTAATGAATGTGTGTACAGTAAACCCTCTTTGTACATTACACAACCATATACTCAGTGGATAATAACGATTTACTGTACACGGATGCATAGAAAACAGTATAATACACACCCATAACAACAGTGCAAAATGAGGGATTACTGTATTTGGTATAAGGAACTGGCCTAAAACACATATTGGCATAGCAACTAACACTGGATTTATTAAGCTTTGACCCTAAGGAATTGACCTTGAAAAAATTAAGTTTATCTTTTTTTTTTACACTCATATAAAAATTGACCCAGAACACTAGGTTTTTGGGACACGTTAATATAAAATTAGAGCCAGAATTAGTAGGGTTTGTGACATATAATTTTTTTTATATTCACTCATATTTACTCCAGTACTAAATAAAAGCTCTATATTAATTTACTAGTTACTAAAATACTCATTAATAATAATATTACTAGTTACTAAAATACTCCTTAATAAAACACTAGTTAACAAAACACCAGTTGTTAACCCTTAAATCGCGGGAGTAGAGAATTTTCGACACTAGCAACAAGTATATATGGAGCACCGCAGGTGTAGGGATTGTTCGACAGCACAGTTTTTAAATTTGCGCGGTCCCTAACAAACTAGTTTCGGACTGGCAACAGTGAGGGTGAGAGCCAAGGGACCAACCCCAGCCCACCCAACTACCACCAGTCGGTGTTACTCAAATAGTGAGGGAGGAAGGACATATTTTCATCATTCCTCTTTTCCTGTAATTACCATATATGTACGTAAAAATGACAGTGGCATTATATTTCATATTGTTGTGTTTCTGACATGTTTTATAATGAAATTAGAGTGTGAAAATGTACTTAGATATATAAATAGAGTGTAAAAGTGAATTTTGAGTTGATGTCAGTCTGAGCTGGCTACTCATCCTACAGATGTCACTTTAGTCTTCACAAGTACATCAGGCGACAACTAAAGGTTTGTACTTCAATATCCTATTTCATTTATTTATGTAGTGTGAGTGGTTTACAAGCTATTAGCCGTCAAATGTGTTGTTTACATAGTGACTGTGAGTTCGGGAGAGATGCCAGCAAGAAAGAGCTGACGCAGGAGATAAGGCCCGCGGCTTAATGGTTAAGGGGGTATATAGTATAATTTTGTTGGTGGTAAATCTGGAGCAAATTATTTCTCCAAACTATTCTAGGCAACAGAGCACCATTATATTTATTCATTGGTCCTGTTTCCTGGCTTACCTTGGAGGAATCAAGATACTCCAATATACCAAAAGTGTATTACCCCCTTAAAACACTAGTTAATAAAACAATAGTTATTAAAACACTAGTTATTAAAACACTATAGTTATTAAAACACCATCTATCTATAGCTCGTACCCTCCGGGAACTCCTCCCAAGGGGGTAGCCGTGGCAGAAGAGTCTCCAGTTTTCCCTGTTCCAACACTCCCTCCTTACTTGGTCAAGCCCTCCTCTGCCCCTCATGTTTCTCTCCCTCACATACTCTTCCACTCTGTTCTGCCATCTAACTGGTGGTCTGTCTCTCACACCAAGTTCACTTCCATACACCTTCTTTACAAACTCCTCACCTTGCATTCTCTCTACATGTCCAAACCACCTCAATGTATTACGCTGCACTCTCTCAACCACTCTACACTCAATACCAATTGCCTTCTCACTCATACCACATCTCTCATACACACTCTCATTACTTTCTCCATCCCACTTGGTAAGTCCACATGCTCCTCTCAAGTAACTCATTTCCACTGCACCTATACTTTTCTCCAGCACTTCCCTCCACTGCACTGTGAGGACAGAGTTCACCTGGCCAGGCTGCGGTGCGGTCACTACCCGGCCCTTCTGACATATTAGAAGAAGCTGGATGGAACCATTGTAGATACCTGTCTTGAATGCAACACAGCACCCCATTCTATTAAACACATTATGGAAGACTGCAATGCACACAATCACACTCGCCAACAACACAACATACACTCTCTGAGGGCACTGTGGGAGAGCCCGATTCAGGCCATGGCCTTCCTAAGGAGCTCAGGGCTGTTCGGCCAGACAGCTTGAGGAACTTCAACAACAACAACAACTCCATGTCCATGTCTCTGATGCATATGTCAGTGTTGGCAGGATTATACTATTTCTTAGTCCCCTTTTCACTTCCATACTCACACTTCTACCCTTCATAATCCTCCCCAGTGATCCTATGACCTGTCTACCCCTCACTACTCTCTCCCTCTGTGTATTAAAACACTAGTTATTAAAACACTAGTTAATAAAATACTACTTAATATAACACTAGTAACTATAATACATGTATACATTCATCATACCTGCTATACCCTGGACTACTCCAGTCTAATGGTGTTGATGTTGCTTGCAATAAAGGTTAGTATCTTGAGGAGGGCAAAGGTTCGCGGTGGATCATGTGTTACCTCCTCCCTCGATGCCTGACACAAGGCCCTCAGGAAGTGCACCACGGCGTCCCCTTCCAGCGCCTGGGTGAAAATGCTGTCAACCGTTAGGAGTATTGCCTGTATGGATGTTTCTCGTGACGCTCCATCAGTCTTTGTCTGCTGCTGCTCTGACTGTTGTTCCTCAGAGGCTGAGAATAAATATATAAAATTAATGTTGTGCAATAATGCCTTGTTTACCACTCTTGGTGTTATGGATGTGTATTGTACTGTTTGTAATGAACGTGTGTACAGTAATCCCTCTTTGTATATTACACGCCCATATACAGCACCGGTAATGCCTTGTATTGCACTGTTTGTAGTTAATGTGTGTACAGTAAACCCTCTTTGTACATTACACACCAATAAGCCAAGTGGTAGATAATGAGGGTTTACTGTACACAGATTCATAGCTAGCGGTATAATATACGCCCATAACAACAACAGTGGATAACAAGGGATTAATGTAATTAAATAAACTGGTGAGTAGGAATCATATATCAATAAATAAATAAATAGATGTAGATGTAACTCACATATTAAATACTTACATAAATATGTTATCCAAATCCAACCCACCTCACCTCATACCCAACCCATCCCAACTTATACCCCACCCAACCCAACTAAATCCAACCCACCTCATACCCAACCCAACCTAAATCAACCCAACCCAACCCACCTCATCCCAACCCAACCAAACTCACCTCATCACAACCCAACCCAACCCAAGCCAATCTACCTCATCCCAACCCAATCCAAACCAATCCACCTCAACCCAATCCAACCATAACCTGGAGCTACATACCTGCTTGTGGCTTGGCAGTGTGGAAAGGTGAGTTGGTAGTAGTATAATTTGTCCCCTTAAATCCTTCCTCCTTATTCATTGTTGAGAAGGGAGTGAGAGTGCTGCCTCCATTCCACTGGGCCTTGTAGTTTAGCTGACTCATGCAACGTAGGATTTCTAACCAAGAATTTCCTAGAGAGTTTCCTGTAAAAGATGAATGAAATTATAAATATATTGACATATTGTATACTGTAATGCCTTGTTTACCACCACTGTTGTTCTTGTTGTTATGGGTGTGTATTATACTGTTTGTAATGAATCTACGTACAGCCACAATCAAATAACCACCGACACTTTCCATCGTGCAAATAAATCTGTATCATATAAAAATACAATCATACAACACCTTATGTCAACTCAACCCCCTCAAGTATTATTATGAGGTACTGCAAGATCATACATGTGTTGTTGTTTATTACCAAGATATTTACTACGATGGAAGGAAAGTGTCGGTGAATATTTGATTGTGGCTGTACAGTAAACAAACCTTCTTTGTACATTACACACTCATATAAACAGTACAATACACATCCATAACAACAACAGTGGAAAAGGATGAATTACTGTAAATGTGTGATTAAGGGGATACTACAGTGTTAACAAATTTGGAGGGAAGGTGGCTGAGTGGTTAGTGTTCTGGACTCGTAACCTATAGATTGGGAGATCGAATCCTCTCAGGTGAGGGGCTGAGAATATTTATATTCTTCCAAATCGAGTTTCAGGCACTAACTGTAAGGCCACCGAACACCCTAGCTGGTACCATAACAGCTGCAGTACAGTATTTGGGAATTACCCTCACTTCTCTCCCACTGTGGCTGGGTACCAGTTCGGAAGTCGTGATGTGTGGGTGTGAGTAGCAGTTGACCTGGGCCACGGTAACGGGATTGATGAAGCTTATGTCCAGTGTCGGAACATAGGAAAGAAAATATCTGATTCCTCCAAAATATCGCATGTAACAGGTCACCATTATTTTTGTTTCCTGGCATACTCTGGAGAAATTTAAGGTGTTCCAATGTACCACAACCATATTACCCCCTTAATGATGCATAATGATTAAGGAAAACAATTATTACTGAATCTATATCAAAAGATGAATAACTAATTGAAATTAAAAAAATATCAATATAGAATATATCAATAAACAAAATGGAATAAATAGAGAAATCGTAAGTAATTAATGCTCTCTCACTCTAACTTTCTCTCTCTCTAACTCTCTCTCCCTCTCCCTCTCTCTTGATCACATACACACACCCTCTTTCTTTCTCTAACTCTCACATACACACACACACAACATACAGTACAGTACCTACCATTATCGAGGGCAACAGTGATAAGCGCCTGAATGCAATCAATATTCTTTTTACTCAGTGCCTCCACCACACCATTCCCATTCTTGTTGTTGTTTCTCTGAGTATGTGTGTCTTGAAGGGAGGTGAATCTGGCCAGGCACCTAATATAAGCATCACGTTCGAGCTGTTGGATGAGTGGATGAGCGAGTAAGTGGGTGGGTTTGTAGAGGTGTGTGTGTGTGTGTGTGTGCAGGTAGGTGGGTAGGTGGGTAGGTAAGGTGAGTGAATAGGTGTGTATGTGTGTGTGTGTGAGAGAATATGGTTGTGTGTGCGTGTATGTGCAGGTGTGTGTTGTGTCCAGTGGTTTGGATAGTACAGCACTAAACCAATTAACTCCCACTAGTGTTTAAATTTTTCAATAAAAAGAGAAATATATAACTATTTAATTCATGGTTCTTTAAATTATTGGAAAACAAGAAAGATAACTAATTCATTCAATGCTTCCATATTTTGTTCAATGGTTGGAGGATAAAGAAGACATTTAAGAGGAAAGTAGTGTTGGTAAATCTGGAGAAACTGATTCTTCTAAGCTAGTGGTTTTTAACCCCTGGGTTGCAACCCAAAATTAGGTATCCAACTCATTTGAATGGGTCGCCAAGGATTTGTGAACATATTATTTTCTCAATATTCTTATTCAAAATATTATAATAATATTAATCATGTATTGTATAAATGTTCTATCTCAAATGTCTAAATTTTACATTTCTAAATCTAACAGTTAATATTTGATCATTTTGCAAGTACATGTACAGTACAAATATTTAAGAATTTAAATAAACAAAATGTTGATGAGGTTGTAGGTTGCCAAGGTCACTCTGGACAGGATTTTGTTTTGCTGCCAAAAAAGGTTAAGAACCACTGCTCTAAACCATTCCAAGCAACAATAGGCCACCATTACTACACCCGTAACTATTTCATGCAGAGAGTAGGAATGGTTTATATATAAATAATCCACTTGGTACTTACTGTCATGTTAAAAATGCAGGATATTTTAATGGCATGACATATTCCATTTAAGGATTGGGAAGTAATTTCCTTGTGGTCATAGTCTTTTAGTCCCGTAGAGAAGGCAGCCAAGCACGGACTCCAAGCAACCTGGTAAAATATAATGAAACAACGAAATGGAACAAGAATATTAATATACAAATTCACCTCTCTTAAATAATAATAATAATAATAATAATAATAATAATAATAAAACAACAATATTAATAGTAATAATAATACAGTATTTATAATATTAATAATACAGTATTTATAATATTAATAATACAGTATTTATAATAATAATATTAATAATAACTAAAAAAAATAATAATGATAATACAACTGTAATAATAATAATAATAATAATAATAAAAAACAAAACAAAACAAAAAATAACTTTCCCTTAGATGACGGTGGGTATTATGCAAGAAGATCGGTGGTGTTGACGATGGTGTAGTACCAATACGATGCCTCCATAGACAAACATCGTACTGGTACCACACCTTCGTCAACTCCACCACGGATTTTCTTGCACACTTCCCAATGAATGACCCAACCACCACCTATACCGACCTGGAACATAGACTTGACATAGAGGGCAATGGTGGGCTGAAGGAAGGGGGAGGTGTTGAGGTGTGAGGCGTAGGATTCCAGCAGTGTCTTGGCCTTAACTGAGTTGCTCTTCATTTGTTCTTTGTAGAGGGCCAGGCGATCACTCTCGCTGCTCACCACAACTGTAAGGGTAACAAAAAACAAAACGTTGAGGAGGGTAATATTATAACACTTTTGGTACATGAAAGAGAGAGAGAGAGACTACAGCTTATGCATTCTCTTTTTAATAATTACTTCATGAGATTCACACAAATGACTCCCTTTTATTCACCAGATATAAAAGTACAGCTATTGATTGATTTTTGTCCTATTTCATTTGTTACTTTCACTCCAATGGGTCAATGAGTGTATATATGTGAGTATGAGTGGATATGAGTGTGTGTATGTGTGTGTGTATAGGTGATAGGGGATTGGGGTATATATGTGAATGTGTGTGTATAGGTGTAAGAGTATGTACACTCAAACCTCAATTTTGTGGGCCTCAAGTTTCCGAATTTCGGATTTTCCGTACTTTGTATGGCCTCAGCCAAGCTTGGGCACTTGGGTGGCTTTGGGTTAGTTTATGGCCCGAATTCAGAGGACAATGGCTCAGCTGAGCACCGTTGGACCTTAAGGCTAAGCTCCGGAAACAACATTGCATCACTCTACTGAGTCTCTACGATAGGTCAGTGACCTCACCAATGACCATTTGTTGTTCTGACACCACTGTGCAGCCAAGCATTTCTCCATTATTTATCATATTGACAAGACAGTGTACAGTACAGTGTCTTCCACAGTGGTGCTTAACCAAACAAAACATACCAGAAAACCTGTTCATCTTACACTGTCGCAGAAACTAAAATTAATTAAGAAACTGAAAGCAGGTAGAAGTGTTGTGAGTGTTTGTAACGAATGCGAAGTGGGAAAAAAAAAAAAAAAAAAACTGTGACGCATAATATAAAGCGTACAAAACAATACTGTAGTTGCAAGACCAAACAGTAAAGTTTTCAGTTCGTAACACAATGCAAAAGGGTGATACTAAGGCAAGAAAACATTAGAAAGTGAGAAAGAATTTAGACTTAGATGCTGCAGTTTATAAGTGCAAATTTAGCAGAACATATTTGGTAATTGGTAATAGTATTGGTAATCTTTGGACCTGCATAATTCCTGGGATTTTATGTTTCCCAGACACCTCTTTCCCCCTCATAATCCGCGAAATCAAGGGTTGATTATATTATGAGTGAGTATGGTCCTTATAATCATCACTTTACCTACCTTCTTTGTTTTCCCTTGTACTAATGGCGGTCCATTCTTTGGCTACCACGTCTTCATAAAAGTTGGAGAGGTAAGACTCAGGAAAGTCCCTAATTTTTTCATGCTTGTATTCATTTCTACATACAGAGATGAACTATTCCTTGGAGAACTTGAACTGTAATGGAAACAAAAAATAAATCAAAAGAATATTTGTTACTGTACAGGAAGTTCTTCTTTTATTTCTAGTGCTGTTTGTGTGTGTGTGTGTGTACAGTAAAGTAAACTTTCTTTGTACATTACTGTAAATCCATGTTTTCTACTGTTTATGTTGTGTGTATACAGTAAACCCTCTTTGTACAATACTGTCATTCCTTGTTTTCTACGTACGTGTGTGTGTGTGTGTGCGTGTGCGTGTGTGTGTGCGTGTGCGTGTGCGTGTGTGTGTGTGTGTGTGTGTGTGTGTGTGTGTGTGTGTGTGTGTGTGTGTGTGTGTGTGTGTGTAATGAATGTTTGTACAATAAACCCTCTTTGTACATAACACATCCATCATAAACCCAGTGAATAATGATGGTTTACTGTTCACTCACTCACCAAATTTGACTGTGATTTAAGGGAAGAACTTCTTTTTGGTGTATTGGAGGGCTACTGAATCCTCCCAAACTATATCATGAAACAGATCCAAAGTATGCCGGGAAACAGGACCAGATGAACAACAATAATAGTGTCATATTGCTTGGAATACTTTGGAGGAATCAGTTGCTCCAGATTTACCACCTACACTGTATTACCCCCCTAAATAAACAAATAAATTCATAAATACAACCTTAATAAATGCATAATAATAATCATACCTATGCAGCCTTATTGAAGGTTGCCGTGTGTATAAAGAAGGCCAAACTGGCTAAGGTACTGGCTGTGTCAGAATCCCTGATAAACGGGTGACTGTAAAGAAAAACAAATAATTATACACGTTAAAAGGGATAATTGGGCTATGTGCAAGATTAATCATGGTGGTGAGTATGGTATGGTACCAGTAAGATGACTCCATAGATATATGACGCAGCCGTCGTACCGGTGCCATGCCATCGACAACACCACGAATGTTCTTGCATACAGCCATTAGTTTCTCAAACATAATACATGTATCTCAAACTTTAGTCACAGGATTATAAGACAAATTTATATCATAATTCACTAATTTGTGATAAACTTCAGTTATTCACTCACTCACCCACTCACTTCTTCACTTTCTCATGCATTCACTCACTCTTTTACCTATCTAGTCACTCCTTCACTCACCCACCTATACCCACCCCTTTCATCACTCACCCACCCACCAATTCCTTTACTCACCCAGCAACTCTCTCGCCCACTCCTTCACTCTCACATGTACTCACTCCCTCCCTCCTTCACCTGGGGCTGCATTCACGTACTTTGTCACCCACCCACTCCCTCCTTCACTCTCACACCTACCCACCCACTCACACACTCTTTCCCTCCCCCTCACTCACTCACATACTTACTCTGAGTTGCATTCAATATATCTGGAGCCAAGTATGTCGAGGAGTAGTGAATACCGAGTACCCTCCCAGGATCCTTCGTTAGACATCTGGACAAAACTCTCCAGCAGCAGACGCAGCGCTGGCACCAATTCCAGGCCACTGAAGTCCATTTGGTGGACATAGGCAGACAGGGTCTGATATGATGATATACTTAGATGTAATGTGTGTAAAATAATGCAATTTAAATACAGTGTAAAAAATAAATGTAGCGTGTAAAATAAACAGTGTGATTTTTAATGCAGTTTAAACCTAGTGATGATATTATTAGATGCAATGTGAATAATATAAAAATGCAGTTTAAAGAATACTCCTGCAGCAGTCATTCAGTCCCTGGTTTTCACATTGTTATGGGTGTATATTGCACTAGTTGTCCATGTACAGTAAACCCTCATTATACCCTGGGTTTATGTGTGTGTATTATACAAAGAAGGTCAACTGTTCTGCACACAGATTCATTACAAACAGTGCAATACACACCCATAACACCAACAGTGGAAAATAAGGCATTACTGTACCCCCAACCCTGACTGACTGACTGACTAACTAACCTCAGTGTTTAAGGGTTTGTTCTTGCTAAAGTAGCGGCCAACTGCAATCTTGTCAAGGAGTTCCTCCTGGTGAAAGAATCTGGCCACCTAGTCTGGCTCGGTCCCCACAAATCCCTTAGACTGCAGCAACGTCAAACCATCAAACGAATTGTTGTTAAACCTGTTGTTGTTGTTGTAGAGAAGGTATGGTTGGGTAAGTTTACATTATGTGGTATAGTATAGTATTACAGGTATCAATCATTACAAGAGGAATAAAATAAACCTTTGATATAAAATGAATAAATACATGCATCTACCACTTTGTTTTGCACTCATTGAAGATCATCAAATGTTTTCCCAGGCTTCTGCTATTCATTACCATATACAGGTAAACTAATTGATTTACTGGGCCTCTGTTAAAAGGATATCAAAGGACTATTGCAGAGTAATTTTGCACGTATGACACAACAAATGATATGGAGAAACTGAGAACCAACTCAAAATGAGCAAATGGATTTGTATTATGGCCTATATGGAAGAACATCTGTGGCATTGACGATGGTATGGTACCAGTAGGATGGCTCTGTTGTTTGTCTATGGAGTCGTTGTACTGGTATCACACAATCGTCAATACCACAGGACATTCTTCCATACGGCCCTATGTTTCAGAAGCAATCAAACTGCTCTAAACCGAGACTCATTTGGACATTGGTTTTGTCAATGGAAATGAAAATATATTCAACCCTAGATTTAAGTTACTCCAAAATTATTCTTCCTGACAAACAGAAAGACAAGACCATTAAAAAAGTCTGTCTGCAGGAGTTGTGTTGTGATTATTTCTCATTATTTCAAGTTATTTTATTTTTCATTAGTTAACTTTATTTGTATCTATTTTCCCATCAAAATCCCTCCCTAGGTTGCGAAAAGGAAGCTTGGGAACCTAAATATCATGCAGAAACTAAAATTAATTTTAAAATGTGGTAAAACAATGGATATTTTCAAGAGAGGAGCAAATTGATTCCCCATTAATTAAATAATCCATTAAGGAGATATTCTCTTTTTGGTGAATTGGTAGGTCTCTGACTCCTTTAAACTATGCCACAAGAGATCCCCTATTAGTAACATTAAGGTTGTCTGTTTCCTGGCATAGTTTGGAGGAATTAGTAGCCCTACAATAAACCAAAAAGAAAATCTCCTATTAAACTTGGAGTGTGTACAATACTCTCTTGTTTTGTACTGTTGTTGTTATGGGTGAGTATTGTCCCATCTTCAATTAATTCATGTACTGTAAAACCCTCATTACCCACCACTGAATTTATGGATGTGTAATGAACAAAAAGGGTTTATTAACTGTACACACATTCATTACAAACAGTACAATACACACCCATAACACCAAATGCAGAATAACAACAAAGCATTACTATAATACTAACTTGTCAATGCATTGCAGGAAAATGTCCTTCCTGCATTTGACTGTGAGAGGCCACTCTGGATTGTGTTCTACTCCTCCTTCTACTACTCCTCCTACTACTCCTCCTTCAGTTCTCTGGATGGTGGTAAATGGGGTGGTAGTAGGGTTGTGAAGTGGATAATTAAGGTACTACTGGTTCTAGTGCTGCTGCTGCTGCTGCTGTTGTTGTTGTTGTTGTTGTGGTGCCATGTCTTGGTCTGCTCTATCGCATTTGTTTGCTTTGTCCCCAACTGTCCCTCTTTTCTCCCCATCACCTGCTGGAATAAGATATTTTTGTTATTTTTACAGTATTATCAACTATCAGTAGGGTAATGCCTTGTTTAGCGCTGTTGTTGTTATGGGTGTGTATTGCACTGTTTGTAATGAATGTGTGTAAAGGAAATTAACCCTCTTGGTACATTACACACCCATAATCCCCAGAAAAGAATGAGGGTTTACTGTACATGGATTCATAGAAGACGGCATAATACACACCCATAACAACACTTTTGGTACACTGGACTACCTTGATTCCTCCAAAGCATGCCAGGAAACAAACAGGACCAGATGAACAAAAATGGTGACCTGTTGCTTGGAATGGTTTGGAAGATCAGTTACTCCACATATACCACTACTGTATTACTCCCTTAAGGACCCTGTGATTGTGTATGAGATCTGGTGGGTTCTGATTCCTCCTGACCTGGCCACGAAACAAGTAATTTCAACATAGGTGGTGTTTTGTGGCAATATCTGAAAGACTCACTAACCTTCAATTTTCTAACTACAGTATATCATGGGGTTCCTTAACAAACATCACCCTTTTAATTATGGGTAAAAACGTCCTTAAACAAACCTTTAAAGGGGGAAGTACTACAGTGTTGGTGGCAAATCTAAAGCAACTGATTCCTTAACACACACAAAAAAAAACCATTTTACTCACTGATGTTGTCACTGTTGTTGACGGTTGATGTGCTGATGTTGTCATTGTTGTTGTCGATATTGTTGGCAGTTGAAATGCTGATGTTGTCATTGTTGTTGTTGATGATGGTGGTGGTGGTGGTACTGTTATTGTGGTTGTTGTCGTTATCGTTGTTGGTGGTGGTGCTGCTGCTGTTGTTGTTGTTGTTGGTGGTGGTGGTGGTGGTGGTGGTGGTGCTGCTGCTGCTGTTGATTGTGGTGGTGTTGCTGTTGTTGATGGTGGTGGTGCTGCTGCTGTTGTTGATGGTGGTGGTGGTGCTGTTGTTGTTGTTGTTGAGGTGGCATTGTTGACACCATTGTACCATGGACTCTAGTATAGCCACCACACACCTCAAACTCTAGGTACTCAGGAACTACACAGTCTCTGGGATAACACTAACCTCTCCCAGATGACCTCCCCAGGCTACAATGTTCAGGTTATACACCAAACTGAAAATCAAAACACCATAAATATATACAAGGTTACAGTATTTTGTTCTCCTGTAGCTTGTTCATGTCATTTCCCAACCTGCAAACCACAAACCATGAATAAATAGAATATAAGGTTACAGTATTTCCTTCCAGTTTGTTTAGATCATACACCAAACTGTAACCACAATACTATTCCATAAATAAATATACTGTATAGAATGTAAGGTTACAGTACATTATTTTTTTCTAGCTTGTTCAGGTCATTTACCAAACTACAATAATATAAATAAATATACAGAATAAGGTTACTGTACTGTATTTCTTTCTAGTTTGTTTAGATCCTACACCAAACTGCAAACCACAATACCATGAATAAATATACAGTATGCCCTAGATATAAGTTGATTGAATTAAGGACTATCCTTTTAACACAGGCCCAGTAAATCACTTATTAGTCTGTATGGTAATGAATAACAGAAACCTGAGAAAACATTTGGTGGTCTTCAATGAGGAACTGAGTGGAAAATGAAGTGGTGGATGCAAGAAATAATTATCCATTGTATATCAAGGGTCTACAACAGTTGAAAAATTATGAAGTGGTGGATACAAGTAATTATTCATTGTATATCAAGGGTTTACAGCAGTTTAAAAATAATGATAATGGAAGTAACCGTACCTCTGGAAAAGGTTTCTGGCCTTCCAGTCACAGTCGTAGTTGACATAGAGGCCGACCACAGTCTGGGGGTTCTGACAGATCCAAGTGAGGGCCTCAAGTACCTGAATTTTGTGTTGGAGGGACGAACTTTTGGCCTCCAGGATATGCAGTAAAATGTACTGGAAAAATACCTAAAAAGAAAAAAAATGATACACACACATACACATAAAAATGAAGTATCATGATGAAGATAATAATACTAAAAAAATAATAATAACAATAATTAAAATTATGTAATAACTGTTTAGTTTCTCATGAGCAGCGGCATAGAATATAACAAAAAGCAATTTAGTTAACCCTTGAAATACAGTAGGCCCTCGATATAAGATGATTAAATTTAGCCCTATCTTTTTAACACAGGCTCAGTAAATCAGTAAGTCTGTACAGTGCTCCCCCAAGTAGGCGGTCATTAACTAGACGATTTCCAAGTAGGCGGAGAAATTAATTGAGACCAAAAGTACACGTTTTTTCAAAAGTAGGCGTACTCCGAGCTAGAGTATTTGCACCTTTTTCCCCTCATTTCGCCGTAATACATAGATATCGTTCACATTTTTATAGTAAAAAGTAAACACAGACATTAAAAACATAAAAACTAGACATCAGAAAAGACTTGTTTACCGTAATGTGCTGAGTGATTATATTATTGATATGGTGAAAAGTGGACGTGATTTTAAGAGAATAATACCAAAATTTATGAATGCAAACTAAGGAATGTGTGTGGACGAATAAAAATTCAATGAGTTTTGGCGGTAACTAAACTTACCACCCCACCATCACACTCAAGCTCGCTTAATAGTGAACGTTTCAAAATGGTAATTTTTCATACTTTTAGCACATATCCCTGTACAGACGATTGATATGGTGAAAAATGCAAGTGATTGTAAGAGAAAGTGACAAAGAAAAATTAATATAAACTAAGGATATGTGTTTGTATGAGTAGAAACTCATGGATTATTGGTGATAACTGAACTTGCCAACCATCACCCTCACTCACTACACTCGCGCATTTAGCCCTACCCTTTTAGAATGAACAACCTTTCAAATCATACATTTTCCATACTTTTGACTCAAGTTTAGAATTATTTTTAGTCTCTATAGAGAGAATCTGTAAAATCAAGGGTTGAGTGTAGTCTCATCCTGGTTCACGAGTCCCGAAGGCACCGCTTGAGATGCACATTAGCTATTTAATTATGTTTTTTTTTATGTTTGCACAATATCCTTTAAACGCGTTAGTGAATCCCGCTAAAGCTAGGGATTGAGTGTACAGTACATATTATAATGGTCAAGAAGGATTAGTTTTTGGAAGTGCCAGTACGAACCTATTTTTTCCCCTTTAATTATTCCAAGTAGACGACTTCGAAGTACACGGCGCGTGCTTGGGGGGAACACTGTATAGTATTGAATGAAACAAGCCTGGGAAAACATTTGGTGGTCTTCAATGAGTGGCTGAATGTAAAATGAAGTGGTGGATACAAATATTTATTCATTGTATATTGAGGGCCTACACTCTACAATATACCCTTAGTTTACTCACCTCTATTTGTGGCTTGAGATGAACTTTAAACCTGGATATAAGTAATGCCACTATGGTGAGGCAGAGACTAAACACATTGGGATCCTAAGACACACACATCATGTTCTGGGTGAGTGAAACACAGAGGTGGTGCTTGATGCCTGAGATGAAGATGTCACTGGAGTGGAATGCAACACCACCAGCCTTAACAATCTCCAACAGAATCTCCAGTGACAAAACTTTGGATCTGCGGAGGGAGGAAAGATTAAACACCAAGTCCTTCAAGACCTTTGCTCAGAAATTTTAAAGTAAGGTAATCTTGTCCCCTTAAATGCAACTCTTTGATAACACAAGAGGAAAATGCAAAAGTAGTCTAATGGTTAAGAGTGCAATAAAACAGGTCCCCTTCTTATCTAGTGAAGTGGTTTATTTAAGGCAAGATTCTCTCGATGGTGAATTGAAAGGTCTGTGATCCCTCCAAACTATGCCATGAAACACAAGATCCCCAGTTAGTTTTACTGATGGCATCTGTTTTCTGGTATACTTAGGAGGAATCAGTAGCCTTTCAATTTACCATCAAGAGATTCTCCCCTATATGGCATAGTGTGGGTGAACTGGAGTGAACTTAATCCTCCTCTTAGTGCATCAACACAGTGAAATGCTTTGTTTCTTGGCTAAGTTTGGGTGAATCAATAGCCTTCACTACTCCCTAAACATACCATGGTAAAACTTACTTGATTTCGTTCTTCGTTGACAATTTACACATGGAGCGAAACACAAGGTATGCATCCTTCTGTAGTGTATGCATGAGTCTGGTAGTGTGTTCATCCACCAATGGGAATTGATTTTGGCTTATTGTTGTTAAAAATGATGATGGTGAAAGGGAGGGTAGGAATGGCTCTTGGCTCACTGTTTTTGTTGTGGATGATGATAGGGAGGGCAGGGGGTGAACCAAGGTGGCCTACAAAGGGATGCCCATCATTTCCTGCTGGAGGAGGTGTTGTTGTGGTGGATAGAACTATTGGGTCTGTGGAACTTGGCATATTGGCATGGATGGTATATAAGGGTTGTTGTGGTGTGGGTACTGCTGGGTCTGTGGTAGATGGAATTGTTGGGTCTGTGGACTGTGGTGTATGGGAGTGGGTATATTAGCAGTGTAGCCCGATGGAGTGGGGGCAGGAAAGGTGGTGTTATTGGTGTTGGCTGCGTGGCACTCCATGCGTGTGAATATAATTAGGATGATCTGCATAAGAGAATTCTTGGTGTCATCCTGATTGGCTCTGGAACTGGAGGTGAGGATGATGTTGTAACATGTGCGTACCAACAGATGTAGAGTTCTGCCATGTACACTGACAAACTCTGATGTCATCACAGCCATCAATACCTGTCACAAGTTAAGGGGATTAGTATGCATTGCTGTACAGTAATGTACAAAGAAGGTTAATTTACTGTACACACATTCATTACAAACTGTACAATACATGGTAATATGTAAGAAGAACCACAGAAATGGAAAAAAAAAATTCCCAACTTTTTTTTAATAATCTATCATTTCCTATATTGTATATGATATAAATGAGCCAGTGCATTCAAACCATGTTTGATTCCACCCCTCCAAGAGATTGATTGAGGGGTAAGACAAGTAAATAAAACATTAAATAGTTAATATTTATATGTTTTTGAGTTAGTCTGATTCTACCTGTCCTGACCTAATCTAATCTGGGCCAGGGCAGACTACCGGGACCTACAGTAACTGAGGCAAACTACTTTCCACAGCACTGGCTGTGGGATCAAAGCCTTCCCCCCAATCTCCCTGGCGGTCGGAGGCCCCCAGACTCCCTGGTCCAGTAAGCTCTGGTCCCATTTCCTTGGGATGTGCTTCGGTAGCCCAGGCATATAGGGCCAGCCCCTCCTTTATTTTAATTTGTTTTTTCACTGCGGCCTGAGTGTACCAGGGGTCTGTGGGGCAGGAGGCCATTCTGCCCCGGGAGAACATCAACAACAACAACTTTACTGGGACCTAACCTGGTAAAACATAGAGGGGAAATCAAACCTGGTCAGAATGCACTGTCATACTGGGAAATGACTTCATAAAGCAAAAACAAGCACCAACAAAAATATGAAAGAAATTAATAGGTATCTTCCTTTTCTGTGGCTCTTCGTAATATTACCCAATAAACACCCATATTAAGGGATACTACAGTGTTGGTAAATCTGGAGCAACTGATCCCTCCATACTATTCCAAGTAACAGGCATCCACTATTTTGGTTAATCTGGTCCTGTTTACAGTATTGGCATACTTATAGAAAAATCAAGGCACTCCAATTTACTAAAAAAATTAATTAACGCCTTAACATTACAGTCAACCCCATAGATCCTTCCTGCTCACTGTCTCACCTCTTTATCACCTTCTTCTGGTGTTATATGACCTCGCTGTTGCGGCTCCAAATACCAATCAATTGTTAATCAACCCAATCGTAATAACCACAAACTAACCTTAACAATGGGCATCTCTAGTTGGGTGTTGATCGAGTGTCCGGTAAAACACTCACACACTGTCTCTACACATACATCAATTAGTCGATTGTTGTTGTACGAGGACCAACTGTTGTGTGTTACATGGCCAGACTATATCAGCTTCTGTCAGGGAAATATAATATTACACAAGTTAGTTAGTTGGTTGATTGGTTGGTGTGTCACATGGCCAGACTATATCAGCTTCTGTCAAGGAAGTATACAGTACTGTAATAATATACAAGTAAATTAATATTTGTTAGTTAGTTAATTAGTCAGTTGGTTAGTTAATATGTTAGTTAGTTAGTTGGTTGGTAGGTGTGTCACATGGCCAGACTATATAAGCTTCTGTCACGGTAAAATAATAATGCACAAGGTAATTAGTTATTCGGTTGGTTGGTTAATATTATATTAGTCCACTCAGTTTATAGTTGGTTGGTTAATATAAGTTAGTTAGTTAGTTGGTTAATATTAGATAGTTAGTTGGTCAATATTAGTTTGGTAGTTGGTTAATTAGTTGTTTAGTTAATATATGTTAGTTATTGACTGGTTGGATAATATTTGATAGTTGATTAATATTAGTCCAGTCAGTTAGTTGGTTGGTTAATATAAGTTAGTTGGTTAATATTAGATAGTTGTTGGTTAATATTAGTTAATTAATAATTATTGTTGAAAAAAATGAATGTGTAAAATGAAGAAATGAGTGTTTTTAAGTACTGTATACAATATAAATATAAAACCAAGGTGGGTAGTTCAAACTCTTGTACTGTACTGTATACAGTAATGCCTTGTTTTCCATTGTTGGTGTTATGGGTGTGTATTGTACTGTTTGTAAAGAATTGTGTACAGTAAACCCTCTTTGTACATTACACACTACTGTTGTTATGGGTGTGTATTGTACTGGACTGTTTTTTTGTTTGTCACGATTTGAGCAAGCGAAAGCAGCCTTGAAGCGAGTCTTCTAAATTTTCTGACATTTTTCTTGCCCCTGATTTTGGAAAGGTTTCAGGCCCGGTGGTCAACCTAAGTTCTTGTGCCCCAGATTTGGGAAAACGTTCGAAACCTAACTCTTCTTAGACCACACCAGATATCATCACCAAACTTTCAGGGAAGTTTCCTACAGTATTGGGGTAGATTTTAAACCTATTTAGAATTAGCCTAGAGGTCAACTTTAGCTCTTGTGCCAAAGATTTTGGAAAATATCCAAACCTAACTTCTCCTAGACCATACCAGATATCATATCAAACTTTCAGGGAAGTTTCCTACTACTGTATATGACTTTCAACTCTGCTCGACCTTCCAAAGTCTTGGACACCAAATTTTTTGTAATAAATTGTTGTACAGTAAACCCTTTTTGTGCATTACACACCCATAAACCCCAGTGGAAAAAGAGAGCTTACTGTACACAGATTCACTGCTAACAGTACAATACCCACCCATAACACCAACAGTGGGAAACATGGCATTACTCTATTCCTACAATATTATTAAAATACAAAATTTTTAACATGGAACAGAAAAAACTGGAAATTTTATAAGAAACTTTTTTTTTTTATATATATCTAAGATATTTAATTTATTACTCCACCTAACCTACCTATATACAAATAATAGTTAAAATATTTAATTATGGGGATAGTACAGTGGTATTTAAATCTGGAGCAACTGATTTCTCCAAACAAACTATTCCAAGCAACAATATTTGTTAATGGAGTATTACATTGTTAAGACATCTGGAGATATTGAATCATTCAAACTAAGTATTCCTGGCAACAGACCACCATTATTTTTGTTAATGTGATTCTGCTTCCTGGTATACTGTACTTTGGAGGAATGAAGGCGCTCTAATGTGCAAATTAAAAGAGCATTATTATGTTGTTGCTGGCAAATCAGGTGCAACTGCATAATTCCTCCAAACTATTCCAAGCAACAGGATACCATTGCTTACCAATATACTGTATATATAATCACTGGTGCTGTTTCCTGTCATACTATGGAGGAATCACCCAAATTGCTCTAATGTGCTATTTAAAAGAGTACTAAGTATCCCCTTTAATTATTAGGCTGGTACAGTATTATTAAACTTTCTCATTGACGAAAACTTCTCTCTTGTCGCTCAGTTCTCATTATATTGCAATGGGAATTTAACAACAAAAAGTTGTTGCGTCGAAGAAAAAGTTTAATATTACCAGCCTTAATGTGCTAATTAAAAGTACATTAACCCCTAAAATTATTATTACTCCACTTACCTATATACAATCAAGAGCCGTGATGACTATAGAAGGAACCAATGACTTACAAGCCAACTGTAGAGGAAAGATGGCTAGTCTCTCTATGTCAAGTGGGGGGTTGTCGGGGGTTGCTGGCCCACTCACCTCCGTCCCCTAACCCACAACAATACGCTCCAACTCATCTGTTTGGGTGGGAGTGGGGGGGAGAAAAGGTGGTCAAATTAAGGGGTCATACTCTTTCAAATTACAGTGTGCAAATAATCAGATTCCCTAATTGTACAGGGTAGGCAGCTATAGGCTGCAGTTCAGAGGTACAGTAGTTTGAAGGAATCATTAGCCCCCCAATTCACTAAAAATAAATACTGTATAACAATAACAAAATATAATAATGTATAACAATAACAAAATATAATACTCTATAATGATAACAAAATATAATACTGTATCTATCAAACTACATTATTATTAATATTATTATTACTATTACAGTGTAGATGACTGGTAAAACACACTCTCTCTCTCTCTCTTTCTCACACACACACTCTCCCATTAATAAATTTCACAGAGAAGAACCTCAAAGATATGCTACAAAAGATGGAAGATAAATAAATCTCAGAGGTTAGTATTAACAGAAGACTTTAACACCAATATAGATTGGAAAAGTTTTGAAGCAGGGCAACAGAAAACCAATGGAACAGTAAATTTCTAGATTTAACTCAAGATTTCTTGTTAATACAACATATTACTCAAAATACAGGAATAAGAGGAACTGATGAACCATCACTATTGGACTTAATATTTGCCAGAAATGAAAATGAAATTAATAATAAAGAATATAGAACACCATTAGGAAAACGTGATCATGAGAGAGATAAAATGGGATTTCTTAGTATCATATGACATAATAGAAGTCCAAGACAAACCAAACAAGATAAAAAACTTGAAAAAAGGGAACTACAATGAATTATAAAAGTATTTCCGACACATTAATTGGAACGAGAAACTGGATGGTGAGAACATAAATAATTTATCAAATATTTAAATTTTTGCAAAATACAGTATATAATGAGTGAATAAATACATCCCCCCCCCCAAAAAAAAAAAGGCACAAACAAATAAAATCAAACAGTGGTTTAATGACGAATGTATAGCAGCCAAGAGAAAGAGAGACACTTTATGGAACAGATTCAAAAGACATGGAGGTGAAAGGGTATATAATAAATATAAATGTGCAAGAAATTAATATACCAAGATAAGAAGAGAAGCCCAAGTGGAATATCAGAGAGAAATTATTAATAAAAGTAAGGAGCAGCCAAAGCTATTCTACAGTAATATTAAAAGCAAAACAAAGTGAAGGACAAAATTCAAAACATTATGAATGAAGGAAAAATGTATACAGAAGAAAAAGAAATATGCGAAATTTTAAACACAAAATTTCAGCTTGTATTCACTAAGGAAAATGTATTCACACCAGGAGAAAATACAAACACGTATGAACTAAAAGAGTTTGAGGTGAGCAAATTAGAAATAGAAAAAGAGCTGGAAGCTGTGGATAAAACTAAAGCAAGTGGACCAGACGAAATTTCATTTCAATTATAAATATTATTTATAATATTTGAAAAATTATTACAGCAAGGAAAATTACTTGAAAGTTGAAAGCAAGCAAACATAGTCCCATTATTTATGAAAGGAAATAGATAAGACCTGTATCACTATACAAGTGTAGTGTGTAATATTCTGGAAAAAATAATAAGATATTGGATTGAGCACTTAAGAGAAAAATGATATGATAACAAAGACAATTTGGGGTTAGGAAGGAGTTACAATACGAGAATATCAGAAAAAAATCTAAGAAAGAGAAAGATGGGTGGATAGTTGTTGTTGTTGTTGTAGTTCCCCACTCTCTATCTGAGCAGTCCCGAGTCTGGCTGACCGAAGCCACGCAGATACTCGAACCCCCAAAAGGGAGTCAAGGAGATAGTGAGATCTGTTTCGTCGAAGGCAACAGAAAAGTGGACAACTAGCTCACGGTCATGTAATCCGAGCCAACGAACCGATAACCTTTCTTGTTGTGCCACTCAATGGTAGTTATGGTACCCCCGAGCCAAAAACCCATCTACAGTTGCCTCCCCTGTTGTGCCACCCAATCATGGAGGTAGTATACTACCTCCATGCACCCAATCGGGCAATCTCGCCAGCTACTCAGAAGGAATGAGAAGTAGTAAGAGAGACAGATAGAACAGGCCAGGATGAATAATGTTAATTTATATAAATGATGTAGAAGTAAATGATACAGATGGCACTGACATGAATATGTTTGCTGATGATGCAAAGGTACATACAAAGAACAATTAAGAGTGAAGACTGCTGTAAAAAGTTACAAGCAGATTTGGACAAAATGGTTGACTGGAGTAATTAATGGCAGATGGAGTTTAAATGCAGATAAGTGTCATGTTATTAAGTTTGGAAGAAGTGAGAGAAGACCAATTTGGCAGTACAAGCTTGGAATCAAGATATTAAATGAAGTAGAGAAAGAAAGAGATTTAGGGGCAACGATAAATAAGAAATTGACACCAGATGATCATATAAATGAGAAAGTGAGAAACATGTATGCATTGTTAGCAAATATGAGTGGTCTTCACTTATATAGACGAAGAAATGGTCAAGAAAATAATCACATCCTTTATAAGGCCTACCTTGGAATATGCTGCAGTAGTATGGAACCCACATTTAAAGAAACATATCACCAAATTAGAAAAAAATACAAAAAGCAACAACTAGTTGGGTACCAAGTTTAAGAGAACTAAATATTAAGATATGAAGAAAGACTTGAGAAACTAAAGTTACAATACTGGAAGAGAGACGAAAGAGGAGATATGATTACGGTTTACAAATGTATCACAGAAAAAGAAAGGCTAGAGAAAACTTGTATCAGCAAGGAATACCTACAATGAGAGGACACAGTAAAAAATTAATTAAAAGAGGAGGAGATAAAGATGTACAGAAACATATCTATCTATTTAACATATCTATTTAAAGTAATAGACAAATGGAATAAATTATCAGAAGAAGTGGTGTGTTCCAAAAGAATACACAACTTAAAAAGAAAAATATGATAATTGGGTTTTAAAATACGGGACATTACGAGCTTGATTCAATCCTGTAAAGATACAAATAGGTAAGAACACACACTCTCTCATACATACATACATACACACTCTCCCTCTCTCACATATACACAAACACTCTCATAAATACACACACACACACACTCTCGCACTCACACGTAACTCACTTAGTGCCTCTTCAATAGTTTTCTTCAACTTTGCAAGGGATGGTTGTTGTATGTTACTGTCTTTGTGTAACTCCTTCAGGGCTCCCACAACAAACAACATCCTGGCCCTGAGGGAAGAGAGATCGAGGGAGGGTGAACACGCAGGAAGAGGATAATTATAGCCTATAGTATTGTACCGTAAAACACCCTAACTTCGGACTGCCCCATAACTTCGGACATTTAGCGAACAAATTTAATAATTCAACTGTACTGGAAGAGAGTGATATATTTGCAAAAAATTATGGTGGTGCTTGTTAGGGGAATGTTCAAAGACTATTATGTATAAATTCTATTACAATAGCTTGAATATGTGTGGGTGAAAATATTCGACAAATGCAATGGAAAAATAGTCTGCATTTTCGAATCCTGCAAAACTTTGTTCACACAGAACAAAGAGTTTCAATTGTAGGAACGTGAATGGTGCCATTATACGTGGACACTCTCTGTAAGTACTGGGCAGTAAACATATTTAAAATATATGCGTGCATAACCGTGTTATGATTTTTGTAATAAATATATCAATTTTTTACAGAAAAAAGTCCTAACTTCGGACAGACAAATTAATACGGTACCGGTACTTGGAATCAAGAAACACCAATGTACTAAAACAGAGAGAGAGAAAAAAAAACTTACACTGGGTTCAAATAAAAAAATATATCTAGGAAAACAATCCAAAAAAACAACTCAATCCATCAACGACTGACTTACGAGTACAGTTGCCTAAAGATCCTTCTTTACCCAATGTTTTATGTCTGGCATAGATGTGGCAGTATTGCAATATTCGAATTATACTTATGAATGAGACCAATCCCCCTGCTGAATTACCTTGTACTGTGATCAAAACATGTCAAGCGTTGCTACAGTCACTGATCGGGGTAAAAAAGGACTTTTAGGCAACTGTACATTTTTTATAGTCTGCTTGGAAGCAACATTGATATATACTACCAAGAATTTTACATCATGAAATTATGAAAAAGGTACACCTGAAATGGGGCACCTCATTGAGCATAGGGTTGGATGAGATCTTTAATGTGTTGTGAATAGTGAAGATGAGGTTTTATGGTTTTTATGGCAGGTGAGTAGAGAAGATGTAAAGCTGGTAGTGATGATGTGATAAAATGCATGCCAAGGTACTGTAGTTGGTAGGTGGACAGAGAAGAAGTTAAGTGGATAGTGAAGATGAGATTTTATGGTAGGTGGATAGAGATGTGCAGAAGTTAGTGATGTGACAAAATAACATGCTTGCCAAGGTAGTGCAGATGTGAAGTGGGTTGTAGTTAAAGGTTGTTAAGTGCGGGTGTGCAGTAGTTAGTAGTGGGTAGATGACCGAGGGGATTCCAGTCATTCCACAGCCAGCCATGGTCCAGTCAACACCACCACTTCCCCTGCCGACCGTCTTTTTGGCAGGGTGAAGTGGTTTAACCATTTGAACGGCTTTGGCTTCGTGCAACAAATAAACCAGGATTACCTTCTCTCTGCCACCATCTCCTCACCACCATTACTGAGGGTCAGAGAGGACTCAGAGGAGGAGAGCCTGTGGGCCCTGGAGAGGTGTACTTCACGGGATACATCCAGTGTGTGAGATCACTGAGATGCAACCATGGAGGTATAATAACCTCCATGGATGCAACCACGCTTTGTTTACAATGTAAACAATGTGAGGGGCATCTTCTATTCCTTGGATAGATACATTTTCTTTCCCCAAAATGTCTCCAACCAGTTCATCAACAGTGTCAAAGGGAGGATGAGGTGGGCCACCACATGGAAATTTCAATAGTAGTCTGATTAAAAATATATTTAATTACCAAAACGCTGCTCAAGAATGTAGTACATGAATTACTGATGTGTTCCTATCTAAACCATTTATATATGACCTTCCCAAATGCCAACTTAACCAAGCCTCACTATATAAAGTAGGCTTCAAGTCACTAGGTTAACCCAGTGGTTTTCAACCTGTGGGCCATAGGGACCACAGACAACTTCTACACTAGTACAGTATTTGAAAAATGAAAATATGAAACAAATAAAGACATATATAAAATATAAACAGAAAGTGGAATATATATGTTGGTGTAACTTGAATTTTGACTATAATGCACAAGATTTATTTACAATGAATGCAGGGCAGTGCTTATTTCAATAAATTAAAAAAAGTAATTTGATTTTTATTACATCGCACAAAATTAACTTGCAGTATATGCAGGCCCAGAACTTAATCTTATCAATAATGAAGAAGTAGAGCAAATAAAGTGTTTTAAATATGCTTTGTAATGAGGTTACACAATTCTGAAGGGAGGGAGGGAGGGCCATTGGAGGTATATTTGGGAATGCTAAAAGTGGGCCATGGCCAGAAAATCACATAATTCAGTTATTCTCAAAAATCACATAATTTGCTGATTTTCGAAAATCATTAGCTGGTTCTCGAAAATCACCTACTTCAGAGATTTTCGAAAATCACCTAACTTGCTGAACTTCGAAAATCACTTAATGAGGTGTAGGTCTTAGAGGACAACGAGGAATGCTCCAGATTTACTAACACTGTATTTAGGCTACCCCATAAAACCACTACTTCTTCGAGGAAAAAGCGTTGCGTCGATCAATTCGTATTATCTTGCAATACGAACTGAGCGGCGAAAAACCTTAATAGTTCTCAAAGAAGTTTAATAATAGGGAGAAGGTTATAGATAGAGAGGTGGGACAGTAAGCATAAATTATTTAGAAGGAAGGACAGCTGAAGAATTGAAAGAGAGGGAGAGGATGATAAAGAGGTTGAACAGTATGCACAAAGGAAATATATAGAGGGGAAGGAGGGTCAGTTGAAGAATGGCAGGGAGGGAGAAGGTGATAAAGAGGTGGGACAGCAGACACGAAGAAAAGGAGGGACAGTTGAAAAATTGAGAGGGAGGGGAGAAGCTGACAGAAAGGTGGGACAATAATCATGAAGGAAATGCCATAGCAGGAAAGGAGGGACAGATGGAGAAATGAAAGGAGGATAGAAGGTGATTGAGAAGTGGGACAACAAGCACAAATGAAATGGAAGGGAAGGAAAGGAAAAACAGTTGAAAGATTGTAAAGAAGGGGAGAAGGTGATAGATATGGGACAAAACACACGAAGGAAATATAGTAGAAGGAAGGAGGGACAGCTGATGAATTGAAAGGGAGAGAGAAGGTGATTGAGAAGTGGGACAGTAACCATGAAGGAAATAGAAGAAAAGTAAGGAGAGTTGAAGCCTTGAAAGGGAGTGGGCTGGGGAAGTATATATGTTGGTGGATAAGTAAAGAAATTATATTGTGAACAGATACGTGTAGTTGCTAAGAGAGAGAGAGAGAGAGAGAGAGAGAGAGAGAGAGAGAGAGAGAGAGAGAGAGAGAGAGAGAGGTTGTAAGGCACTTGGTATTAATAACAGAGAGAGAGAGAGAGAGAGAGAGAGAGAGAGAGAGAGAGAGAGAGAGAGAGAGAGAGATAACAGTTGTCAGGCACTTAATTGATAGTAATACAAAGATCACAAATATTATCAGTAAGACATAAGAAGGTAATGGCTAGAATGTAGGTAAATCTGGAGCAACTAATGATTCCTCTAAACTAATCCAAGCAACAGACCACCGATATATTAATTTGTTCATCTGGTCCTGTTTACTGGCATACTTTGGAGGAATCAAGGCACTCCAATCTACCAAATGTATATTATCTATCCCCTTAACCTTTGCATGTGTCCCTTGAGTGAGATAAAGACGAGGCTCTTATATTATATTTAGTCGTGTTTCTCTCTCCCTTCAAAACACAAGGGGGAAATTTTTTACCTGTGTAATAATTAAGACCAGAACCTTTTTTATTTTATATTATTATTTTTTATTTATTTATAGTTTTTTTTTTTAATTGGAGGATTATTGATTCCCAAAAATAGTAAATTACGAAACATATCCCCTGGTTGTAACATTAATTAAAGTGATTTGTTTCCTGGGATAGTTTGGTGGATTCAGTAGCCCTGCACTTTATATAGTAATTAATTAACGGGGAACAAAACTTCTTTTTAGGGTACATTGGAGGGTTACTGATTCCTCCAAACTATCCCAGACAACGTTCCTACTCGGGGATCTGTTTAGTGATATACAGAAGTTTGGACGATTCACTAATCCTTTAATTTACCACCAAATGTCCCCTTCCCTCCTAAAGTAATACAATCATAGGGTTTATTATTATTTTTTTGTTTTCAGGTCATTATGAAGGCGATTATTGTGCTTTTTATATTGGTTGTGTCTGCTGTAATAACGACAAAGGTATGTTATTATATTATTTACTTGTATTGAATTTCCCTATACTATATGATACACGATACAGCAAAATTAATTAATGTAATCAGACTAATCGAGATAATCATGAAATCTAAACATTGTTACTGTAATTTTACCACTGGGTGAGAACTATTGTAATTTATTCATTCTTAGTTAATTAAAGGGAGACCTCTTTTTGGTAAATTTGGTACTGATTCCTCCAAACTATGCCAGGAAACATAATTACCTCATTGGGTATCTGTTTCAAGACATAGTTTGGAGGATTCAGCAGACCTCAAAGTTACCTCGCGTCAAGATTCTCCCATAAGGCCGGTTAGAGGATAATACACAGTTCTGTCAATATTTAAATTCTGTCAGCAATTCAATTCTCTCAACATTTCAGTTCCATCAGACTCCACCTTTTTAAGATAATTTCAATACTTCACTTCTTATCAGTACTGTTACATATAAACTCCATCCACATTCTAATTGCCTCAACATTTCAACTGGTCGTCGTTCCACCTTAATTGTTATGATTAAGTCAACAATTCAATTCTGTCAACAATTCAACTGGTCAATACACCTTGCTGTGATCATGTCAATGTCAAATCTTTTCAATTTTGTCTACATTTCAACTCATCTTTCCATCTTGTTATGATCATGTATAATTTTCATTTTTGTCAACATTTCAACTCATAATTCCATCTTAACATTTCAATTTCATTAACAATTTAACTCATCATTCTACCTAGTTATGACCATGTATTCTTTTAATTGCGTCAACATTTCAATCTACCATTCCACCTTGTTATAATCCTGTATCTTTTCAATTTCGACAACAATTGAATTAGTCATTCCACATTGTTATAATCGTGTTTTCTTTTCAATTCTGTCAACAATTCGGTCAACTGGTCATTTCACCTTGCTATGATTATTTCAATACTTCAATTCCTTTTATTACCGTCAACATATTATAATTTTGTCAACATTTCAATTCTGTTATCTTTCTACCTTATTATAATCATGTCAACTTTTCAATCCACCTTGTTATTATCCTGTACAGGGTGATGGGGGTGGGTTGGAAGAACTAACATCAACCTTACGTGAGAGCTTCAGTGGTTTGACGGCCAAGCGTGACCTGTGGTTTGACAATTACTCCAACCTCAGGCAACTCACTCAGACAGATGAATTACAACTGAGAGAGCTCTTGTTTGTCAGCAAGTATGCAATTTTTCATATAAATCCATAAATAAGTTTCTGAACATTGAATTATACAGTAAACCCTCCATATGCAATAGGCGAGCCCACACTTTAATGCGAGTTGCCAAACGGCATTTTGATGGCGATTTCTAGGCTGGAAAAAATGTCCTATGTCGGGCAAAGTTGTATTGGGCTTCCTATTGTGGAACGACTTATTATAACTTATTCAATATTTTTTACATATTTTTAACTTATCTTGGACTTATTTTCATACGAATACAGCCATGAATAAAAATATATCTCCTATTATTTCAGAAGAGGCTTTTTAGTCGGCTTATACGCAAAGATAACAAAATTAGAATGATATACAAACTTATACAGGCCTTTTATAATTATATTCTACATTTTACGTCGTCAATGATAGTAACAGTACTAAATCACAATAAGATGTTGATAATATATTGGTGTCCATACGATACGTTCTCCGCTGCTGCAGCAACACGTAAACAAACCAACCCAGCACCCAGTGCTTCCATTTTAGGGTAAAATACCCTAAACTAGGGTAATTAGATCCTCTTTAGGGTAGTGTTTAGGGTAATGCTTAATTTGGGGTAATTTTAGGGTAATTCATAGGCAAAACATATTTTATATGTCAAAATCTATCGAAAATTAAGAATAGTACACAAAGCTGTTGTAGACATGAAAAGAAAGTTGAAAGTTAATTAATACTGAGGCTACATATTTACGTTGCTTTACAATTTTGCTGAACCCATCAAATTATCCATAATACAGTGTATTGGGGCATAACCCAGATACCATAAGTTTATTTTCTTTCACTGATAAACATGATGATCTTTATAAATAGAATTTATTTTAGTTTTTTCTTATATATGATCCTAAATGACTGTGTAATAATGCATTACATTATTCAAAGTTACGATGTTGCCGATTTTTTAGGGTAATACATAGTAATTTAGGGTAAAACTGGCTCGATTCTAGGGTAATATTTTCGGAGCTCATGGAAGCCTTGGCAGCGCAAGGTATGCATATTTCTAATGCTAATAAATGTGAAAATATGGCATTTCAACATTTTACGCTTCATGGTATGGGTCATGCTAAATACAATTGTTAATATTTGTAGGCTGTTATACTTATGCAGTTCATGAAAGCCGCTTAATGCACACATTTCGACTTTTATTATTTACTAATTTATATGAAAAATATAGTATATTCAGCATATATTATGCGAAAACACAAAAGTATGTATTTTTTTATACATCTAAGTAAAAGGTCGTGAACTAGAACGCTAATTTTCTAGTGTAAAATAAGGTATGAAATTTAACTAAGTTACCCATGTCCAGCACTTAAAAGGTCGCAAATAAAAAATAGATCACCATTTGGCAACATCACTCAAAGTGTGGGCTCGCCTATTAATTAATATTTTTTATCCACTTCCTTTTACACTCGCTGAAGACCAATAAATGTTTTCCCAAGCTTCAGTTCTTAATTACCATACAGACTATGTGATATACTGAGTCTGTGTTAAAAGGATAATGCTAGATTTAATCATCATATATCAAGGGACTACTAGTATATGCTCAATGAAGGGCCCGTTTCAAATGTCCCCAACTGAACATAATTTTCTCACCAGGATGGCCATATATATACACCACTGATCTGGAACCTGTACACGAAAGACACAGAAGGCTACATTAGGCTACCCAAATTTTATCGCCAGTAACCAACCACACCTTCCAATATAAACAAACGTACAGTCGTGGTCAAAAATAATCATCTATATAGGGGTAACTAACATTAGAGTTTGACAGTTTCCCTCTCTTACTTAGATGATAAAATTTCCAATACGTAGGTTAAGTACTATCTTCTTGGATACTACAAGCAGCTACGCACTGCTTAAAATAATAACATCATAAAATTATGTGAACGTGAAATCAATTGACAGTAAATTGTTCGAGATACCCATATGTGGATGATTATTATTGACCACGACTGTATAATTTCTTTCTAACATAAACATTTAAACATTATTTTTTCACCATAACTCTGATCTGGAACCTGTATTTGACTCAAGTAAAGTTACAGAAAGTTATGTTACCAATTAAAGTTATCACCAGTAACCAACACCAGAAACTTTACTTTACCACACCATCTAATATAAACAAACATTATTTTATTTCCAGGATGGTCATACCGCTAATCTGAAACCTGTACACGACTCGGGTAAAGACACATAGAAGGCTACATTACCCAAGTTGTTAACAGTAGGCAGCAGCAGAAATAGAGCACAGTGATTCCCGATCCCTTATCACACCGTCTAATTATCTTTCCAGGATGGCCATACCTCTGATCTGGAACCTGTACTCGACTCAAGTGAAGACACAGAAGGCTACATTACCCAAGTTATTACCATCAGGCAGCAGCAGAACACAGAGTTTACCTTACCACACCGTCTTACCTGCCTTCCCTTCACCCAATCATCCGGCTGTGTTTCATCTTGAGGTTACACTACATCTACGCGAGGAAGAAAAGTAAGTTAAGTGTAAATTAATCAAGGGTCCCTGTGATCGTGTATGAGACTTGGTGGCTTCTAATTCCACGTACAGTATGTGACTATGCCACGAAACAAGCTCCTTTATTGTATGTGGTGTTTCGTGGCAATGTTTGAAGGACTCTCTAACTTCCAATTTTCTGACTACATAACGGGGGTCCTTAAGTGATGTTTCTCATGAACAATATTGGTAAAGGATAAAATTAGTGTCAAGGAAGTGAAGCAGAACAGTAAGAAGAAAAGTAACTGTAAATTAAGTACTGTTTCTCATGAACAATATTAATAAAGGATATGATTAATGTCTAGGAAGTGAAGAAAAACAAGTGTATAGTTATTCCTCCTAACAAGAAGTACAGAATAAAATTAATGTTTGGGGAAGTATGGGCGATTCCTCGTAATTGCAATATAATATTACTCGTGAACGATTATTGGTAAAGGATAAAATTAATGTTTGGGAAGTGAATTAAGAAGAGAATTTCTGTAAATGTAAAGTAATATTACTCTTGAAAAAGTGGTAAAGGGAAAAAGGTTTAGGAACCCATCCCAATCCAACTTAACCCAACAAAACCCATCCCAACCTAACCCAACAAAACCCATCCCAACCTAACCCAACAAAACCCAACCCAATTCAACCTAACTTAACTCACCTCAACCCAACCTAGCCTATCCCAAGCTACTATATATAAACGCTTTCAGAGCCCGTGTCGCACTGTTTTTCGGGAATAACTCTGTAACTAAAGGTTGGATCAGTATGATATTTTTCCACGGGTTATTTCACACCTTCCGCTAATTTTTGGCACTATAATGGATTACCAAAAGTGAATAATTAAGGCACTTGTCCCCGAGAAATGCGTCATTTTTATGAAATTTAACACTGGGATACGAACGATCATAGTGTGACGTATATACCACGTCAGTCCACAGGCTCCACCCATCCCCTTCTTTCTCTCCCCCATCCTACTCTCTCTCTCTGGTCTCGAAACTTTGTTCGAAAATACAACACGGTCACAAGCTTTAGTCCTAAAAACCAAAGGTATATAATGCTAGCAGGCATTATATTTTAATGTTATTGTTATCACTTTTTATCATATAGTGATACATAACAACGAGGATATATATATGGTAGAGTTGTGTACGATAACGCCAGTGCTTGACGGGATAGCAATGCTTTGTTGAAATTCAGGAGTGGTGTGTTTCATTCGTGTGAAATGGGTACACATGGACGAAGTGCTTTACACACAGTCAGATGCTGTGTGAGAGCCAACGGTGTCCGTCATGACGAAGATGTTACATTGTCCACGTGGCTGTAGGAACACTTTTGTCATGCGGCTGTACTCTATGTACAGTTGCACACAGATGACTCAAGGCCACCTCATCCACCAATATGCTGGTGTTGTATCTGGTAACAGTGGCAGCTATGAATTGAACCGAAATTCAGTCGTCTGCTCGGGCGAAACAAACCCAATTATAATTTGTCAATATGCGGGTTTAACTGTTCTTCAATAAATATCATGTAAATAAACGTATTATATTGATAATGAGTAACATGTTATAAACATTATGGACATATTACAACAACAATATTACAACACAAATATCTAAATAAAAATACATTCATTCATGTGAAACACGATTTTCGAATATTGCATCAGTACCGAAACCAGTTTGTCTCACATGAAATAAAACTTCAGTATTTAAATATATGTGAAGTAATAATAATTAACCCTACGTCCGCCCTGATCTGTCAGTGACACCATCAGAAAATAGTTAACCAATACACATAATAAATGCTTCATATATATATATATATATATATATATATATATATATATATATATATATGACAAAGCTTGTGACCGTGTTGTATTTTCGAACAAAGTTTCGAGACCAGCAGAGAGAGAGAGTAGGATGGGGGAGAGAAAGAAGGGGATGGGTGGAGCCTGTGGACTGACGTGGTATTACGTCAAACTATGATCGTTCGTATCCCAGTGTTAAATTTCAGAAAAATGACGCATTTCTCGGGGACAAGTGCCTTAATTATTCACTTTTGGTAATCCATTATAGTGCCAAAAATTAGCGGAAGGTGTGAAATAATCCGTGGAAAAACATCATACTGATCCAACCTTTAGTTACAGAGTTATTCCCGAAAAACAGTGCGACACGGGTTCTGAAAGCGTTAGTAACCTAACCCAACCCAATGAAATCTAACTTAACCTAACCCAACCCAACCTATCCAAAACTAAGCTAACCTAACCCAACCCAACCTAACTAAACCTGATCCAACCGAACCCAACCCATATTAGCCTAATATAACCCAACCTAACCCAAAATTACTAACTTATCACAACCTAACCAAACCTAAGCCTACTGAACCCAACCCAACCCAAAACTACTAACTTATCACAACCTAACCAAACATGATCAGTTTTCAGTTGGAGATCGCCAGGAACCATACTCAGCAGATCTTCTTCCTTAACTTTAATTTCCCATCAAGGTGAGTCATACACTGATAGATTTGTACAGTTGCGGACACATGAAAGAGAAACACTTCAAACTGGGCCCCTTATCTAGCTTGGAATAGGATGCGTCGCCTCTACACACACATACACAGTCTCATCCTACCCTATCATCCTATGACACACACACAGTCTCATCAGCTTTCGGGCTGCCATCCCCTAAATAAACCGTTCATTATTATTATTATTATTATTACCCTATGACACAAACACACACACAACGTCGCATCTCCCCGACACACGTGTAATTCTACCCTACACACACAGCGTCTCATCCTACGAGCTACGACACACAAACACACACACACACAATGTCTTTTCCCACCCAATGCTCTATGAGGGGCCAATAATAATAATAATAATGAAAACGATTAAAAATGATATACTGTAATACTATGGGGTTGCGTTACTATTGGGATGAACAGACTCGATTGTACACCACCACCATTACTACCACTAATAATAATGATAATAATAATTTTATAATAATACCACGACCAACACTAGTACTACTACTGTTACTATGACTACTACTAATAATAATGTGTGTTATCAGACGTGCTGTAATGGGCCACAGAGATAGACAGATGCAGTACATTGAAGAAGTTGTTATGGAAGGAGACAAATTTCCTACTGTTACATTCCAACAACCGATCAGAGTAAGTACGGTACCTAACCTAATTTAACCTTATCTAACATAACTTAACTTCACCTTACCTAACCTAACCAAACATATTTATCTTAACTTCACCTTACCAAATCTAACTTAATTAATTAACTTTACCAATCTTAAAGTAACTTAACCTACCCTAACCGAACTTAACCTCAGCCTAACCTAACTTAACCTAATCTAACCTAACTTAACCTTATCTAACCTAATCCAATGTAACAACCATACCTAATCTAACCTAATTGAAAACTACTGATTCACCCAAACTATCCCAGCAAACAAAGCACCTCAATGTTTGGTTACAATTGGGGGATCTGTTCCACACACAAATGTATACACATATTTAGGCCCTAATGCGTTTCCTGCTGTACACATGTGCGTGTTTCAAGTACACACACACACAACTGTATTCTTAATCAATGCCTCATATACTGCTGTATGTATACAGTTGCCTTAGGGTCCTTCTTTACCCCGTGTTTTGTGTCTGACGTAAATATGGCAACGTAGTAATATTCGAATTGCACTTATGAATGAGACCAATCTCCCTGCTGAATCAGCTTGTACTGTATCAGATGTGATCCGAGCTTTGCCGCTACATGTATGTATGTACTCTATAGCTACTGCAGGGGGTAAAGAAATACTTTGAGGTAATTGTAGCGTGGTGATAAAAAAATATCATCCACAGAGGAGTAACTCACGTACGAGTTTGACAGCTTCCCTCTGTTCCTAAGCTGATAAATTTTCCAATAAATAGGTTAAGTACCATCTTTTAATTTACTACGAGCAGCTACGCATACGCACTACTTAATACAGGATCATCCTGTGTGAACGTAAAAACATTAGATAGCAAATTGTTTGAGATACCCATATGTGGATTAATTAATACTGACCATGACTGTACATGTTTCAGGTAAATACACACACACACACATGTGTGTGTATATATATATATATATTATTTAATGTATTACCTGTTGTATGTAGCCTATGTGTGTTTCAGGTCAATATACAGGTGGTTGATGACTGTATATTTGCTTCACTGTGGTTGGCCAATTTAAACCTTGAAGTTCCTACACCTCTTCCCACCAAACATCACTGGTGTACCAAGGTAATTGCTCTCTGGTCTCACGTATTCATTTATAGTGTAATACCTGTGTTCCCTTGTCCCACGTGCTCATATACAGTGAAATACCTATGATCCCTTGTCCCACTTGTATATATTCGTATTGTAATACTTACTGTACCTTACACCTTTAATAGCAGGTATATTCTGCACACACCAGTAAACAGTGTTATTTATTCTGAGGAAGTTTGGAATACCCGTTTAGTGACCGGAAATCAACAACAATGATTTCATTCGTGATATGATATTAAAGCCTTTAAATTTGGAGCAACTGATTTCTCCAAACTAATTCAAACAAAAAAGGCCACCATTATATATATATCAATTGGTTTTGTTTCTTGGCATGCTTTGGAGGAATAAAGGCACTCCAATGTACCATTACATAGTAATAAAGTTTAAGGGGTAGGACAGTGTTGGTAGTAAATCTGAAGCAACTTATCCCTCCAAACTATTCCAAGCAACAACAGGCCGCCACCATTATATTTATTCACTAGTCCTGTTTCCTGACATATACTTTGGAGGAATTATGAATTAAGGCACTCCAATGAACCAAAAATATATAAATCATATACTATCCCCTTAATTAATTAATTTCCAGGAATTAATATAATTAATCAATTATTTTTCAGGATTATGACACAGCCCAAGAATTCGTCATCAATATTGTATCAGAGAGAACTGGTAGAGTGCCAGCAGGGCAAGAGGAAGAGGAGGAAGAGGAAGGAGAGAGTGAGGAAGAGGAAGGAGAGAGTGAGGAAGAGGAAGGAGAGAGTGAGGAAGAAGAAATACACCCAAATCCAATTAGTGCAATACAACTTATTGATGTTACTGTGTATGGGGGTATCTTAACCATGTAATAATAATAATAATAATAATAATAATAATAATAATAATTCACACATACTTTGACATACACACATACTTTTTCGTACAGTAGGCCTACATACAGGACACACATACAACAGAAACACACACACATATATATATACTTTCTCGTACACACACACTAAATACACGCACATAATTTCTCATACATACATACACACACACACACACACACACTTACACAGGCAAGGTTGGTGGTTTCTTCTTCCAAACCGTGCAATCAAACAGAACCCCCTTCTCGTAAACTGATCAGGCTAATTGGTCTGTTTCCTGGCAGTGTTTGGAGGGATATAATTATTAGTACTTCATCCAAAATATATGACCTTCTTGTTGCATGGTAAAATGGAGGGTTATTGATTTCTCCAATTTATGTCTGGAAACAAATCACCTCAATTATACTAATGGGGGATCTGTTTTGTGACATAATTTGGAGGAATCATTAGCCCTCCAATTCACCCCATATATATATATATATATATATATATATATATATATATCGCCCCTCGTAACTGCTATAAGTTCCATAACACATATAATAATTATATATGCAGTAGACCCTTTATGTAATGAATAAATACGTGTCTCCACCACCACTTCATTACACATTCATTGAAGACCACCGAATGTTTTCCTAGACTTGTTATTCATAACCATACAAACTAAGTGATTTTCTGAGCCTGAGTTAAAAGGATATACCAGTATGTGATAAATATAATCATCTTATATTGAGGGCCCACTGTATATATAAGTGATTTACTAAGCCTGTGTTAAAAGGATAGTGATAAATTTTATCATCTTTTATGGAGGGCCTACTGTATAAATAAGTGATTAACTGAGCCTGTGTTAAAGGATATATATGATTAATTTAATCATCTTATATCAAGGGCCTATTGCACATTACTTATTCATTATAATGCTACGAGATTTGTCATCACGAATTAATGTTAGCAATAAAGGATTTACAGCTACAAAAAGCTCATGTATTTTTGTATATCTGAAATTCAAGGTTTCCCAGGCCTCATTTTCCTAGCCCATTTTGGATTGCAAATGAAATATCAGGACTTAAATACATTTTTCTCTAAATAACATTTCTGTCTTAATTAATAATCCAGTGATATGCATGAATGACCTTAATTAATTTTTTTACCTCCATTACTCATTTAAGGTGCTATGCAACTGCGCCACACAACACGGTTTGATGGTGTTTATCTAGACTATTTCCGTTCTGTAGCAGCGTTGCCAGATCCGGCTAGGTCCAAGTATTTTGCCCCGGTCAGGTACTGGCATGATTGGCCAGAATATTCGACAACCCGATTTAATTGTCAAGTAGGAAATAACAGTATATTGCCCGTTGACGAGAATATACACTGAACGCGTATCAGACACGTCCATCCGCTATGACTGCCATTCCATGTAAACTGAGACTCCTCTCCAGATTCTAATAAAAACACAATTTAATATAGTACTAAAATCCATTATGAAGTGTACAAATATCTTAGGTAAATTTACAGAAGAACTGGGTTCACTATATTGTGTATTTTAGTATCATTACCCACTATTTTGGACCATTCTAAAACACTTTTATTCTATGGTGTTTCTTTCGGAGATGCCCCGTTTTCGAGATATGCCCCGTTTTACAAACATAATTTGGAAATTAGTCTGACCTCACCTGACCTGACCTAACCTAACCTAGACAACAGCAGACTACCGGGACCTAACCTGGGCAAACTACCGGGATATAACCGGTGTAAACTATCATAAAGTGACTTGGGCAAATTCCCAGGACCTAGCCGGATGTGGTAACACTGCGCGATCCTAGCCAAAAACCCAGTTATTCTGTAATAATACCATATCTTATTTACCTTATACTGGTGTGACTGTGGTGTGGTAAGTGGCGACTGGTGAGCACTATAAGTTCTATAACGAGTCTTCAGTCTTCAGGCAAGGACCGCCACGGCGCCACGTTCAAAATGAAAAGTGCATGGCTGCATGGTTTTGACTTTTGAGTGACTGTGACAGTCATCCTACCGCCTTCTTGTTGGTGTACGAGTATAAACAATTGGACTCATTTTAATCAGAATAATTTAGTAGCAACTGAATAACTGTTGTAGACAGAACATAAAATTCATAAAAATAATGACTAGGATTTAAAAAACTAAGATCAACAAAACCATGATATTCACCTCTAGTGTTACAGTTTCGGCGACAACTGTCGCCCTCTTCAATGATAAATAGTCTAAGAAAGAATGACATGTAATGAATGAAAAGGTGTGCCGATTGTGGGGACTGGGGATGGTGGTCTATTGAACCTGCTGGAGATGCAAAGTCTGTTTACATACTAAGTTCATCGGTCCTCCACCAGGGCGGCGGTGGCGTACTAGTGACGTTTTAGGCTTTAGCACGGTATTATTTTATAATTATTATTTTTGTTGATTGTTACCGTAACTCATACTAATTGACAGTAACTGTAGATTCATTATTTTGTTAATTTATGTGGAAAGAAAACCATTACCCAGTAAAGAGGACAGGAGTTGGGAAAACTGTTAAGTACCATATTTCAGTTTAATAATGTAGAAGCCTTGAAGAATTATTTTGTTTTCCCAATTCTTACTATTATAGGTAAATTTACAGAAGAACTGGAGTCACTATATTGTATATTTTGGTAAATTTACAGAAGAACTGGGTTCACTATATTGTATATTTTAGTATCATTACCCACTATTTTGGACCATTCTAACACACTTTTCATCTATGGTGTTTCTCTCGGAGATGCCCCGTTTTCGAGGTGCTATTACAAACATAATTTGGAAATTAGTCTGACCTAACCTAACCTAACCTAGACCACAGCAGACTACCGGGACCTAACCTGGGCAAACTACCGGGATATAACCGGTGTAAACTATCATAAAGTGACGGGGGCAAATTCCCGGGACCTAGCCAGATGAGGTAACACTGCGTGATCCTAGCCAAAAACCCAGTTATTCTGTGATAATACCCTATTATAGGCTACATCTTCAACAACAAAGTTTTCCGTCACTCAGTTCGTATTCCATAATATGAACTAAGCGACGAAAAGCACTTTCGTAAATATCTACTCTATTGCCGATTAGTATTAAGATGTTTTTACCCTCTTTACGGTAAAGGTACAGAAGTGGACCTTACTGTATAATAGATATTTTACTGTCATTACCCATTATTTTGGACCATTCTAAGACACTTTTCTTCTATGGTTTTTCTTCCTCAAATGCCCCGTTCCCAAGATAGGGCATATTCAAATGGGGCAATTTGAAATTAACCTGACCTAACCTAACCTAGACCTCATCAGACTACCGGGACCTAACCTGGGCAAACTACCGGGACCTAACATGGGCAAACTACAGGGAAATAATCGTGATAAAGTACAATAAATGACAGGGGTAAGATACTAGGACCCAGCCGGATCTGGCAACACTGCTGAATTCAGGTCCACTTCTGTACTAATACCCTCTTTACCCACTAATTTATACCATTCTAAGACACTTTTCTTCTATGGTATTTTCTTGGGAAATGCCCCATTTCCAAGATAGGGCATAATCAAATGGGACGTTTTGAAATTAGGGTCAGGTTAGGTTAGTTCAGGATAAGTAAGACAAATTGTGGCTCAGACAAGGTTAGTTTATTTAGGTAGGGCAAATTTTGATTCAGATAAGGTTAAGTATAAAAATCTTGGCTCAAGTTATTGACAATTTTTGGCAGGTTAATTCAAAATGTAAGGGAAGTATAGTATGGTAATTTACATGTTTGCCCCTACCCAAAACTCCTGCCTTCTCATGCTCTTCCCCAATTGTGTTCGGATAGGAAAGGTGTGGCAATAGTAATAAAATACATCATACCCCACAATCATTAACAAATACAGTAGACCCTGGATATACAATGAATTAATATTTGTATCCACCACTTCATAATTTTACACTCATTGAAGACCACCAAATGTTTTCCCAGGCTTTTGTTGTTCATTACCACACAGACTCAAAGTGATTTCTGACCTTGTGTTAAAAGGATAATGCCTAATTTATTAATATTATATTGAGGGCTGACTGTACGGTCCTTAATATAACCAATCAAATAATGGCTTTTCAAGATGCTCCCATAATACAATAAAGAAAATGTTATTGCTTGGAGGTGTCATTGATGAATTATACCATTTTCCACAAATAGACATAATTCCCTAATTTTCTTGTGATTCTATCTATCTATCTATAGCTCCGACGCCTCGTTCCCTCCGGGAACTCCCCTCAAGGGGGTGGCCACGGCAGAAGTGTCTCCAGTTCTCCCTGTTCCAACACTCCCTCCTTACTTGTTCAAGCCCTCCTCTGCCCCTCATGTTTCTCTCCTTTACATACTCTTCCACTCTGTTCTGCCATCTAACCGGAGGTCTGCCTCTCACACCAGGTCGTACAACTTCACTTCCATACACCTTCTTTACAAATTCCTCGCCTTGCATTCTCTCCACATGTCCATACCATCTCAATGTATTACGTTTCACTCTCTCAACCACTCCACACTCAATACCAATTGCCTTCTCACTCATACCACATCTCTCATATACACTCTCATTACTTTCTCCATCCCATCTAGTAAGTCCACATGCTCCTCTCAAGTAACTCATTTCCACAGCACCTATTCTAGACTGATGCGCCCTATTCCATGTCCATGTCTCCGACGCATATGTCAGTGTTGGCAGGATTATACTATTTCGTAGTCCCCTTTTCACTTCCATACTCACACTTCTACCCTTCATAATCCTCCCCAGTGATCCTATGACCTGTCTACCCTTCACTGCTCTCTCCCTAATTTCTCCTTCCATACTTCCATGTTTACACATAACTGTACCCAGGTACTTAAACTCCTTCACTTCCTCCATCCTCTCACCCCTCAGAGTTATCTCACACTTCGTCCCAGTTGGTACAGCCACTCTGTAAGGTGTAGCAAAGTCAATCACTTCAGTTTCTGCTCTCTCAAATACCATCACTTTACTTTTACCCACATTCACCTTCAATTTCCTTCGTTTACACACAGACTGAAATTCGTCCACCACTCTCTGTAAATTCCTTTCACTCTCAGCCATCAGCACAGTGTCATCCGCAAACAAACTTGCCACCAGGGACCAATTTGCTTCATTCAACCTCAACTTCACCCCCAGACCATTCACTTTGGCTTTCACCTCTCTCATACAACCATCCATATATATATTGAACAGCCATGGTGACATAACACACCCCTGTCTCAGCCCTACACTAATATTAAAACTCTCACTTAGATCACCCTCTACCCGTACACATGCTTTTGCATCTGCATAAAAAGCCTCAATGCCTTTCAGTAAAGGTCCCCCAACTCCATAAATTCTCAACACCTCTGTCATAGCTTTCCTATCAACTCTATCATATGCCTTCTCCAAGTCCATGAAGGCAGCATACAACTTCTTACCCTTCCCAATATACTTCTCCACTATTGATTTTAATGCAAATATTTGGTCCACACATCCTCTACCCTTTCTGAACCCTCCCTGCTCCTCACTAACTTTATTCCCTGTTACTTCCATCAGTCTCTCAGTCAGAACCTTCCCGTAAACCTTCCCCGGTACACTAAGAAGGCTTATTCCCCTATAGCTACCACACTCATCCTTACTTCCCTTCCCCTTATACAAAGGTACAATTATGGCTCTCCTCCAATCCTCTGGCACCTCTCCCTGCCTCCAGGCCAATGTACATATAAGCAACATCCACTCCACCACTACCTCCCCCCCACACTTTAACATTTCAGCAGTTATCCCATCCACCCCTGGTGCCTTTCCCATCTTCAACTTTCCTATTGCTTTCCTAACCTCTTCCCTTCCTAAATCTCCCTGTACACCCTGTCGTCTACCACCTGCCTCCATCCCCATGCATGTCACCACCGCCTCCCCTCCCGTCCCCCCATTCATCAGACCATCAAAATGCCTCTTCCACACTTCTTTCACTTCCTCACTTCTACTCACAGTAACTCCATCCTCTCTCTTCATTCTCACACTACCAGACTTTCCTTCTCCTCTTTCTCTTTTAACCTCCTTCCAGAATAATTTCTTGTTCTCTTTAAACTTTTCACTCAGCTTCATACCAAACTCCTCATCCACTCTCCTTTTACTCTCACTCACCATCATTTTCACTTGTCTCTTACACACATTATATTCTCTTTTCCATCTCTCTCTCACTTCTTCCGGCACATTCCTCTGTAGTGTTCTCCGATATGCCTTCCTCTTATCCTCTATAGCATCTTTCACTTCTTCTGTCCACCAAGCACTCCCTTTCTTGCCCCTCTTCTGTGACTTATATCCTACTACCTCTGCTGCTGTCCTTAATACTCTCATCTTAAACATTTCATACACCGCATTCACTCCCACTCCCTCCCCTATCCCCATCCTCACATCCCCCAGCGCCTCACCCACCCTCCTCTTATATTCCTCCCTATACTCTTCTACATCTAATTTCCCACTAGCCACCACCCTCTTATTCCTCACCCCTTCATCCCTCCTACTATACTCCCACTTAACCCTAACCTTCATCCTCACCAACACCGCAAAATGGTCGGAGCAATGGACCATTCCTCTCACTACTTTTGCGTCATACACATCCTTCCTCAACCTTTCATCCACTGCCACATAATCAATCAAACTCTTCTGCTCTCCTCTCTCATCCCTTCTCTTCCATGTATACCTGTGGATCATCTTGTGCTGAAAGAAGGTGTTCGCCAAGAACAACCCCCTCTCAGCACAGACATCCACCAGATATTCACCATTCTCATTTGTTCCTTCTACACCCCATTTACCCACAATATTCCCCACTTCCTCACCTCCCACCTTTCCATTCATGTCTCCCATCATCACTATTCTCCTTCCATTATCAATTCCTCTCAGACATGCATTCAGCTCTTCCCAAAACACTCTCATCTTCTCTCTCCCTGTCTTACTCTTTTCATTCACTGGTGCATAAGCACACACCCAAGCATACTTCACCAAGCCAATCTTTCCAGTCATCCATACAATCCTCGATCCATTCCACCCATGTCCATCCACTCCCTTCCACACCCACGGAGACACCAACAGCGCACACCCTTCCTTCCCTCTTCCTTTACTCTTTTCATTCATGCCCGTCCATACTACTCCTCCCTCCATTCCCTCCCACAGTCCACTCTCCCTTCCTTCCTGACACTCAACCACTCCACATCCTTTCACGTGTGTCTCCGTCACTCCCATCACATCCACTCTTCCTTTCTTAAAACATTCTACAATCTCTCGCCTCTTGGTCCCATCCGTCATTCCATTCACATTCATAGCTACCACTCTCATACAATCCCTCTTCCCTACTCCCTCTACAGGGCAACCCGGAGACCCTCCCCCGCCAGTAGCCATATCTGTCCACTCCCCCATTGGGGGGCCACTGATGGCTGGCAAGGCCATCTTGTGATTAGATTGTAATATAAATGATTATTTCGGTACAATTTTTTAATATTAAAGTTAGTGATCTTGTATTATCCTAAGTGGCATCTGACCTTGGGAGAGTGGTTTATGTGATCCAGGCAGGGGAGGGAGTAGGTGTGTGTGTGTGTGTGTGTAGAAAATGGTAGGAACATAGTAAATTATGCGTGTTGTTCCCCAACCCTAAAGCCCGATTCCCAACGCTCCCCAAGGTTGTATGGGGCATCTCGGAAACAGAACATTTGCGGAAGAAATGCCATAGATGAAAAATGTCTTAGAATAGTCCAAAATAGTAGGCAATGTTGGTGCAGAAACCGTACTAAGAAACGGTGTGACAATACATTTTGAGCAATATTCAAGAACATTCGTGGTGCATACGATGGCGTGGTCCCAGTATGACGACTCAATAGAAACACTACAGAGCCATCGTCAATACCACAGATGTTCTTGCATACAACCCTTTACCTCACTATCCTTCTAAAGACCCATGGCCATCATACACACAGTAAAGGAATACAGTAGACCCTGGATAAAAATGAATAAATACTTGTAGGCTATCCACCACTTCATTTTAAGCTCATTTAAGACAACTAAATGGATTCCCAGACTTCTGATGATCATTACCATACAGAGTAAGTTATTTATTGGGCCTGTGTCCCATAGGGAGGTATTGCCTGTAGTGATGTTGGTAATGCTTTAAGGGTTTTGGTGCCCCTTCGGCATCAGCCACTTTGTTTCAGTTCTTCAACTGTTCATATTTTCTTTCTATTAACTTTCTGCTTCCTGTCTGATCTATCTATCACCTTCTTCTGGTGCTATTGGACCTCACTGTTGCGGCACCTCATATTTATTCTTTGTATATCAAGGGCCTACTGTAATACCAAAAATAAAGGTGATAGGCCCAGCAAGCACGCAATTGTATATGCTGTGTTTTGAATTGTGAACCGACTCACTCAGGCTGTTATTATTAAACTTCTTCTTTGAGGAAAAGTTCCCATCGTCGCTCAGTTCTTATTATTTTGCAATGTAAATTTAGCAACAAACACCTGTTCGTTGAAGAATAAATCTAATGATATCAACTACACCATTAACTGTGCCTCATTGGAAAACTGTGGGTGTACTATACAGTGCATTTTTAATGTTTTATTGTTTTATTTTAAATTTTTTTACTTTCTCATATCTTTTATTGATACTTTTTATGTACCCAATATTTATTTATTTTAAATACATGTATATGTATCGTGTTTATAATAAATACGATGCAGTCAGATGAAGTGACTTACACTAAACTACTACTTAATCTAAAATAGTGGCATATAGTCAGATTTGATTTGGTTGAAATGGTGTAAAGTGGGATGAGGTATTACTTTACTGTATATAGTTAAGTAATTTGCTTTTTATATTGTTTCTTTCAGACATAATAAGTGAATATCATTATCACCAACCAATGTAAAGCAACAAAGGACCACATCTAAACAACACCCACCCAACACTTCATCTGGTATTTTGGTCTTGGTAAACGTCTGTGACCTCAAGACTACAGTACATTATATATATATAAGTCTGTATGCATCTGTGACTTCAACACCTCATCTGGGGCTACAAAATTTCTATTACCCTACTACAATGGATAACATAGTAACTGAGAAAACAACAGAGCAACAGAAATTAGCCAAGGACTGTACTTCAATGGATAACATAGTAACTGAAGAAACAACAGAGGAACCAGAAATATCACAGGACTGTATTTTAATGGATAGCTTAATGATTGAGGAACAGGAAATAGCCAGTGATGGTACTGCAACGGGTGACTTGGTAAATGCCAAAACGAAAGAGGAATGGGAAATAGCCCAGATGATGGCCCTGTTACAGAGAACTGTTAAAAATAAAAGGAAAAAAGAATTACATCAGGAATTTACAGCAAAGGTCAAAAAGAGCAAACAGATTCATATTACAACTAAAGGGAAAACAAAATTATTTCGAAAGTTTGCAGCAAAAGTCAAAGAGATTCGTGTTAAAAATAATTTCGTTAAAAAAATTATAGCTAAAGTAAGATTAAGGCAAAATGTTCCTGTTGAAAATGAACCAGAAATAGAAATAGTTGAAGAAATTGCAACCGAGGATGCAAATATTTCTGTTGAAAATGGACCAGAAAAAGAAATAGTTGAAGAAGTTACAGCCGAGGATAGAAATACTTCTGTTGAAAATGAATTGGAAATAGTTGAAAAAGTTACAGCTAATGTTAAAAATAGTCTGGTTGAAAGGGAACCAGAATTGAAATTAGTTGAAAAAGTTACATCTAATGTAAAAAATATTCCTGTTGAAAGTGAACCAGAATTGGAATTAGTTGAAAGAGTTACAGCTGTCAAAAATATTCCTGTTGTAAATGAACCGGAATTAGAATTAGGTGAAGAAGTTATGGCCAAGGACAGGAATTTTCCTGCTAAGAATGAATTGGCTCAAGAAGTTACAGCAAATGTCAAAAAGATTCTTTTTAAAAATGAATTAGCCCAAGTAGTTGCAACTGAAGTAAAAAACTTTCCTGTTAAAAATGGGGAAATAAAATTACCTCAAGTTAGAGCCAAAGTTAAAAAAAATAATCATGATAAAAATGAAGGGGAAAAAAACTTAGCTCAGGTTACAGCTAAGGTCAAAAGATTTACTGGTGTGAAGAAGAAAAATGTGATCTATGTGTGTGGAGTATGTAAGAAGACATTTAAAAGTCAAAAGATGGCACTCCACCACATGAAGATCCACCTTAACAAATACCGCTGTGATGAATGTGGCAAAGCTTTCACGACCAAGTACAAATACGAGAGGCACTTGGAACTGCATAGCGACGAGCGGAAGTTTATTTGTGAGATTTGCACCGAGAGTTTCAAACGGAGGACCAGTCTTCTGCGCCACCAACAGCGTCACATGCCTGCTGTGTTTAAGTGCAGTGTGTGTGGGAAGCAGGAGTCGCACTCAACGCGTCTCAAACGACACATGCGTTCACACCAAGCACCCAAGTATCAGTGTGACGTGTGTGGCAAGCTGTTTACTCAGAAAGGTCACCTCAATATACACATGCCTATTCACACAGGACACAAGAAGTACCAGTGTAATGAATGTGGTAGAGAGTTTACTCATAAAGGCACCCTTGTTAGTCACATACACACACACTCCAGCCAGAAGCCATTTATGTGTGAACATTGTGGTAAAGGATTTGCACAGCGTTCTTGTCTCAAATCCCATCTGTACACACATGTAGACATTAAAAGCTACATATGCGAATTGTGTGGCAAGAGTTTTACACATCAGTATGCACTCAAACTGCATCATTACAATGTACACAGTGAGAGGAAGTTTGAGTGTCAGGAATGTGGTAAGAAGGTTAAGTATAGGAGTACATTAAAGGCACATATGATAAACAAACATAGTATGAAGGAAGGTGATAGTAATGATGATGATAATGAAGGTAGGAGTGAAGGTAATAATCAAGAAAGTGGAAGTAACGATGATAATGAAGAAGGTGAGGGAGAAACCAGTAATGATTTTAATGATGAAGATAGGAGTGAAGGCAATAATGAAGAAAGTGGGAGTAAAGATGATGATAATGAAAGTGAGGGAGAAATCAGTAAAGATATTACTGAGGAAGGTTGCAGTAAAAACAATAGTAAAAGTGGCAATAAAAACAGTAAAGATAATAAAAAGGAAAGTGTGAGAAAGAACAATAAAGGTAATATGAAAAAAGATGGGAATAAGAATGGTAAAAATAATAATAGTAAAAAAGGTGGGAGTAAGAACAATAAAGAAGGTGGGGAAAAGAGCAGTAAAAATATCAATAAAGAAGATAGGGAAACGAACAGTAAAAGTAATAATGAAGGTGGGAGAGAGAACAATAATCTGACAAATTGTGAAGATACAGAAAGTATTACGGTAGAAAGTGAGAGAGAAAACAACAGTAATAATACTATAACTCCGGCCTTCTGTATCAAAGTGCACACAGAATCAAACCAGAATGTATTGGTGGGTATCAATAAACATACAACAGGTAGGCCTACAGTGTTAATATTAAGTGATATGATGACTTCACTCCCTGTTACTGTTGTGGAGAGTGTGGATGTTCATACACAACAATAATTGGTTTAATGGGAAATTATCTGATTCCTCCAAACTATGCCACGAAATAGGACCGATGGACAAATGTAATGCTGATGTTGTAGCTTGGAATAGTTTGGAGGAATCAGTTGCTCCAGATTTACCACCAACATTGGAGTGCCTTGATTCCTCTAGAGTATGCCAGGAAACAACAGGACCAGATTAACAAAACTAATGTTGGTCTTGTTGTTGCTTGGAATAGTTTGGAGAAATCATTCTCTTCAAATTTACCATCAACACTGTACTGATAATATGTACTTCTTTGATAAATTGGATGGCTACTGATTCCTCCAAACTATGTCACAAAACATCCCCTATCAGTAACATTGATGTGATTTGTTGCCTGTGAGAGTAAGGAGGAATTAGTAGCTCTCCAATTTACCGAAATGAAGCTTTCTTTCCCCTTAGTTAGTGTCATTCATATTAGCCACTAGGTTTTTAAATGCAATCTGGCAATAGAAAAAGTTAATATATTTTCTTGTTAATTCAATGTAAGTCTATATTGTATGTACGGTCACACACCACAGTCCCTAACCCATCTGAGTCGAAGGCTGATATCTGAAGCAGGAGGTTTCTGGACGACAGCTTACCTTAACCATCATGTGGCCCCTCACATTTCGAACCAATGGAGGATTGGTGTGGGCTGTCGTCTAGATAAAAACATCATATATATATATATATATATATCCTAAAGGAGGTTAATATAGAGTATAGTTACCTTCATTATTATTATTTTTTGTTAAGCCTGTGTTAATCTCATTTTCTTTTTTTATATTAAATAAGTCAAGTACAGTACTAATATTAATCTGTTATTGTTTTGAGAAGAACGTCTGAAATAAATCTAAAGGAGTGTTTATATAGACTTTATTTTTCCCTTGAACTTCCTGGAGACTAATTACTGGTTAATTGGAAGGTCTGTGATTTCTCCAAACTATGCCAGGAAACAGATTACCTTAATATTACTTCAATGAGGGGTCTGTTTCGTGGCTGGAGTCGGGCTACTCTCAACAAGCCCAAAATCAGTGTTGCCACCATATGTTATGGGGATTGGGGAGCGCAATTTAAAAAACTGCGCTGTCTTATATCGTCACCCGAGGTCCTCCAGACGAGTATGAGCAAACATGGCGCCCCATTCAACCAGCCAATCAGCGAGCAGCAGAAATTTTGGCTGTCCAGTCTCTAGTGTGGAGGACCTCCACCACAGAGCTATACACATTGTCACGAGTCAGACATAAGACTCGTGACGTAAGTTGAATTACGCGTATGTACGCATAAGTAATGGGCTGACAGAGAATTGGAAAATTCCATACTGGAGAATGTTCTGGAAGACTTCCATGGAGTGAAGGTAGGAGAGGGGTTCAGATGTGGGTGCAGGTAGTTAATCCGCAGGTAGTGGATTAGTAGTCAAAAATAGACTAGGTAGAGAAAAGGTAAGCGTCAGGTCAACTGGAATTGCTACGTCAGTACTAACGTGTCGTACGTTAATTACAGCTTGTATTAATCAATTATGCTACCAGGGTAACTTATGGTATTGCAAATGATCGTGAAGTGGAGGGAAATTATCAGGAATTAATAGTACGCCATAGGTAAATTGAAATTGCATGTATAACTAAGGAATGAGTGGATACAATGTAAATCGTAGCCAGCTAGGAGAAACAAACACAGATAGGGAGGAGGAGCCAGGAAAAGATTTGAATTTTCAGCCTCCAGTTAATGATGAAGAATATAGGTTAGTTTGGAGAGTACACTTGAAGGGGAAACAACACTCGTATCGTCAGCTGCCGCTTGCCTTAATTACCTCTACGTGTTAAGTGGGGAGTGAACAACGTAGACGCCGAATTGTTGGATATTACCACGAATTCACAAGGCTTTATAGTTGTATAACTGGCCAGTCGCATCGACGGTGGATCAGTAAGTGAAATATAAGGTGAGAGGGAGCTGTCTTGAAAATTACGAGTGTGTTGCGAGACTCTGAATTAAATTCCCAAGTGTGAGACATTAGAAAATATTCCAAACTCGTGTTAGCATTGATAGAATCACTACAGTGTAACGTAAGCTAGACTATCGTCACGTATACGAGCGAGACGAAGCGACGCGCGGTTGAGCGAGTTAGCTAGCTAGCGTGGCGTGAGTGTGTGTGTGTGTGTGTGAAATTTAATTATTCATGTTGGCTACTGGAGTTGAATAAATATAGAAAATTGCAATTGGTTGTTTGAATGCACCAGTAGATTTGTTTATCTATATAAATACATATATATATCGGGAAGAACCCCAGAACATTAAAAATTCTATGTGCGGGGTGATTGAGGCCTAAAACGGGGAGATAACCCTGATTACTTTCTTCGCTGCAGCCAACCAACGAAGATCATAAATTAACCGGGCAAGGTAAGTTTATAATTATCATATTATAAATTAAATTATCGATCATTCTCACATCACCGTCACACACATAGAGCGCGCAACCCCCCCCCCCCTGGCGTGTCACCACCGGAAGTGGGTTGGCGGCCATGATGCTTGCCCTTCCCCTCAACCCGCCAGCCTGTTAGCTTATGCCAGGGTAAGATATTATTTCATTTATTCGGTCTTTTATTGATGATATGGTATATTAACTACATTATAGTGACCCACAATATATGAATAAGTATTTCTTTAACCGATATATCAGTGAATGGCTGATTAAATATAAATACATTTCGGTTAATAGGTGAAATGAGTTGGATAAACAAAACTATCGTTGGCACTCATCCACAGTCACCTTCTTATAATATATAATTATATACAACGTATAGCTCTGTTAATTGATTTAACAAAACCTGCATAATTAAATAACAAGATACAATGCTTTACAAATCAGGGAAATGTCAATAACTGGATAGAAACATACTATACAAGTACGTACGGGAGTTCAAAGCGCAGCTATCTATACAATACAGCGCTCGCCTGTGGTGACACTCCTCCCCTATCTAATAACACAGGGTCGATCGCTCTATGTGTATAGCTCTGTGACCTCCACACTAGAGACTGGACAGCCAAAATTTGTGCTGCTCGCTGATTGGCTGGTTGAATGGGGCGCCATGTTTGCTCATAATCGTCTCTGCCTGCTAGCAGGTTCAGCACAATGTATATTTTGCCTTGACTATGATGCGTGACTGATTACTCGGTAGAATATTGTTATATTTATATAATGTCATCTTTAAATAAACCAGCAAAGATAATTTTTAGTCGATCTTCAACTCAACATAAATATTCCTTGAAAATTTCCATAAGCCTTTCAGAATGCCGAACTGTATGGTGACGAATCAGTAATATGATACTGTACTTAATTAACCATTCATCGCGACAACAAATTCCTTCATATTTATGTGAACAGCATGTAAACAGTAGTGTGTAAACGTTGGTAACACACCTACGGAAACCATTTTCATACAAAAATTAATTAAACTAACCGTAGTATCAAAGGTTTCACAGATACTCTAAACACATTGACCACTGCCGTCGTCTTTCAGTCAAACGTCTTGGTTTAGTAGCGTCGCCTGGCAACTCGTCACGTCCTATCATGTGCTTTAAATAACGCATACATGACGTATAATAGGATTTATAACTTCAGGGATCTTATAGTATTTAAAAATATATACCTGTATATGGAAAGAATGCAATTTTCGTCAACATTTTGCCCACGAATGTCAGCAGGAGATTACTAGCTGGTAGTATCTAGCAACTATACATTTTTTCTATACTAACTTGAGAGGTATCGCGGACCACACGAAAATGAGCAAGAATGGCGGCTGTCCAGTCTCTCTTATATAGGGTCTCTAGCAGAGACGAGTATGAGAAAACATGGCGCCCCATTCAACCAGCCAATCAGCCAGCAGCAGAAATTTTGGCTGGCCAGTCTCTCTATATAGGGTCTCTACTCCACACTTGTTGGTGGTGTTGACTTATGTTGTCACCTACGGTTAAGGGGTTAATGGACCGCCCTGTCATGAAGTCTGGCAAATTTAAAGTTTCTCAATCCTCCAAACTATGCTAGGAAACAAATGACCTAGCCTACATACTAAAGAAACATGTTTCTTTGTGTGATGTGGAAGAATTTATTTTAGGCAAGGCAAGGCAGTCACGGCTAGTCAAGGCTTAGGATTCCTTTAATTTACTTAATCTACAGTAGGTTAAATAAGCTGGGAAAGACAATGAGAGTTTTTGAAAGTATTCTATAATTAGTCTTATCGCTACAACACAAGCCCCATAATATCATCAGTATTATTATTTTGATTCTATATTTTGTTTATTTTATGATTATTTATTTATTACTTTGTATTTATTATTTTTTTTATTTTTGCTGAGACAAACTCGTATACAGAAAGGAAATATTGCATCCGATCTGGCTTTGATCTGACTCAATAAATTACTGTCGCCAGTTGTCAAGAGACCTCGATTCCCGAAAGAGATTAAGAGGCCTGTGTAGGATAGCTGTCAAAGGTCAAGTGGCTACTTATTCTTCCACATCACACCAGGAAACACGTTGCTTTAGTATATAGGCTGGGTCATTTGTTTCCTAGCATAGTTTGGAGGACTGAGAAACTTTGAGATTAAAAATGACAACCCGAGTATGCTGAGATTTCTGACCACTTTCCTCTCTCTTAATGTCTACTTTTGTTCTCTATTCATGTAAAGGTTATAGTTGCAGTAGTAGTGAATGTGGTGGTAGACGATTTTCCAAACAGACTAATTTTTATATGACCTGTTCCATTATCTATCTTGTGTCCCATTCTTTGCATTGTGTTTTTGAGTGCCTCATTATTGACCCAATATATTATTATTTATTTTTTTGCCTGTACTCTTTTTTATTGTGTGTCCCGTTCTGCTGTGTCTCCATTTATTTGTACTGTGTCCCATAATATATTATCATGTTATAGTCGTGCGGTTTGTGTTCCACTTACTGAAACAAGTACTGTACAGTAGGCCTACATTTCCAATGCCTGTGGACATATTTCAGTGTACGTTTACATGATTTTACCAAGATTAAGCATCTATGATAGGATGTAAATAAAACTTAATAACAAATAAACCCATTTGCCTTAACCTATATGATATCCCTGTCTTTTATTGTAACCTGTTATTAAAAATCTGTTTATTAGTATAGATTCGCACAGTATGATAATAGTACTATAATATTGATGTGCTCAGCATACAATAATTTGGGCAGGTCGGCAGCGCAACAGACTCAGGCTGCATCCGGTTTTCCTGTACTGGTACTGCCGTACTGGTACAGTACACTACAGTTGTAGCTGGGATGTTGCATGGAGAAGGTCAGAGTGTGTGTATGTGCGTGTGTGAGTGTGCAGGAAATTGCGTGGAAATGGTCAGTTTCTGTGTTAATTAAATGGAGAAGGGAGACAGCAGTTCAGCTCCAGTTAAATTAGGTGTGTGTGTACAGTGGTTGTGTTAATAGACACAGAGAGAGAGAGTGTGTATTCGTGGTGTTGAATTGAAAAATAATAATAATAATAATGTATTTATTTTACGGGATTATTCGTAGAAATACGTAAGTACAATGCTGGGAACAAATTTGAGGCAACTTAGTCCCCAATATTCCAAGCAACAACAAATTATCAATTTTTTTCTATTAATCTTGTGTTTCCTGGCATACTTGTACTATAAAGGCTGTCGTCACACGAGTGAATTTCGGTGGCCACGCCGTGATGATACAAGTCGTTTTCATGTCTTTGGTAACCGAGATTTGAGGTTATGTTAGCGATGTGTAGTGGCCACACTGTGACGATACGCAGTATTGGGGATATCATGGCCGAGGAATACCTGTACAGCTCTTGTATGGCCATGGGGGATATCATGGCTTCCCTGGCGAGAGAGTAGCCACGCTCGAGAAGGCCCACGCTCAGAGGGTTAATTATCATTGTATATCTTTCAAAAAATATTTCCAAATTTAATGAATTTTTATTATGGTTGTATTTGTGTAACGTCATTTGGTTACGTGATACGATGCTTGTATTTCAAATGACGAAATAATATTATATCTGATGGTTATTTGTTTGTTAATATTTTGTTACTCATGCTTAGATCATTATACATAATACATCAGTCATTATACATTATATATATATCATACATTATTATTAATCATGCATGCATAGCCTACATACATACATACATACATACACTATACATACATTATACACTATAAATACATGCGGAAGGTGTACGGGCCTGATGGGATTCCTCCTATTGTTCTCAAGTACTGTGCTTCCTTGCTAACTCTCTGCCTTGGCAAACTGTTCCGTCTTTGTCTATCATCTAATACTTTACCTTCTTGCTGGAAGTTTGCTCTGATCCAACCTCTTTCGAAGAAAGGTGACTTCTCCCAACCCTCCAACTATCGCTCCATTGCTTTGACCTCATGTCTATCTAATTATTCTAAAGTCTTCGAATCTATTCTTCTTAACTTCAAAATTCATAGGCACCTTACTCGCCATGATCTTCTTTCAGATTGTCAGTATGACAGTATAACGTTATGGGACGTTATCACCCAGGATGATTGAAGACTCACTGTGCAGTACAAGGTAGTTTATTGGTAAGTAACACTTGGGTAACAGGTTGTGGTGAATCAAGCAAGGTGGTGTGCGTGGTGTGTTTGGCTCAGAGTAGCGAGGGGAGTGGAGAGGTAGATGTTCGCATGTCTAGAGCCAAGAGTCAACTGAAGTGGCTGGGCCAAGTACCTCTGTCTGGGAAGGTGTGTGAAGGCGGGAAAATAGCTGGGCCAAGTGAGGATCGAGAAGCGCCTAGTGTGTGGTTAGTATGTGTAAAGCTTGCTTGATTCACTACAACAGTATGGTTTCCGTCAGAGGCGCTCTACCGGCGATCTTCTATCTCTCCTTTCTGATTCATGGTCATCCTCTATTCGGAACTTTGGTGAAACTTTTATTGTTGCCCTCGACGTATCCAAAGCTTTGGATAGAATCTGGCACAAAGCTTTAATTCCCAAACTTCCCTTATTCGGCTTCTATCCTTCCATCTGTGCCCTTATATCTGATTTCCTTTTTGGACGTTCTATAGCTGCTGTTGCAGATGGTCACTGTTCTTCTTAGTTTATCAATAGTGGTATTCCTCAGGGTTTTGTCCTCTCACCCACCCTCTTTCTCCTTTCATCAATGACCTTCTTACCTGTACCTCTTCCCATATCCACCCCTATGTCGATGATTCCACCCTACGCTACTCCACTTAGTTTGACAACCGCCCATCCCAGCAGCTCCTTTCCACCAAGATCTAGAATACAGTACCATATTCTAGATCTTGCTTTCCACATCACGTGATGATGCAGTAGCGCGCCTGACTTCTGATCTTTCCCTCATCTCCAACTGGGGCAGAGAGAACCTTGTGGTTTTCAATGCCTCTAAAATACAGTCCCTTCATCTTTCAACACATACTAATCTTCCTGATGACTAGCCCATCTCTTTCAACGATATATAGTTTGATTTTTTCTCCTTCCCTTCATATTCTTGGAGTCTCTTTCTCTCACAATCTCTCTAGCTAAAACCGCCTCAAAGAAGTTGAGTGGGCTACGAAGATTCCGTGAATACTTCACCCCACACAGTTGCTGTCTCTGTACAGGGGTCTCATCCGCCCTTGTATGGAGTATGGCTCTCATGTGTGGGGTGGCTCAATCTTCACAACACTCCTGGACAAGGTGGAATCAAAGGCCTTTCATCTTATCAACTCTCCTCCTCTTACCGATTCACTACAACCTCTCTCTCTCTTCACTGCAATGTTGCATCACTTTCTCTAATCTATCGCTATTACACTGGACATTGCTCTTCTGAACTCTCTCAACGTATGCTTACTCCCCTCAGGAGAGCATGCAACACTCGCCAAGCCTCTCGTTCTCGCCCCTTTTCTGTCTATCTCCCTAATGCCAGAGTTAACCGGTACTCTCAGTCTTTCATATACACAACTGGTCAACTCTGGAAAACTCTACCTTCATCCATCTTTCCACCTTACTACAACTTATGTTCCTTATGTTCAAACGCAATGTGTCTAGGCATCTCGAACGAAATATTGGACATGATTTTGGACCACTCACTTTGTACTACGCAGATAAGAACGACAAGCGGGCTCACAGCCTATAATCCTCATCTTTCTGGATATAGAAAAAAAATACATCATACACTATACATACATACATACGTACACTATACACTATACATACATACATACATATATCATACACTATACAGTATATACATGAATACATAATACATTAGTCATACTATTGTAGTGAATCAAGCAAGCATTCTCACACTGTGCTTCTCTACCCCCACTTGGCCCAGCCGTTTTCCCGCCTTCACACACCTTCACACACAGGTGCTTGGCTTCCCGCTTCGGCGCTTCCACTCAGTTCACTCCTGGCCTCAGACACGCGAGCATCTCCCCACTCCCCTCGCTACTCTGAGCCAAACCAACTCACTCACCACCTTGCTTGATTCACCACAACCTGTTACCCAAGTGTTACCTACCAATAAACTACCTTGTACTGCACAGTGAGTCTTCAATCATCCTGGGTGATAACGTCCCATATCGTTATACTATACATACATACATACAAACATTATACATACACACATACATACACTACACATATACATACATACATACAACAATCATACATCACACATATCATACACTATTCATACATACAAACATATCTACATAAATATATCATACATACATACTTATAAACATTATAAATACACACATACATACATTATACATAATAGGAGAGCAAAATATTCTTGTTTTTGTAATCTTAAACGGATAAGTGACATCCTGTTTCGCAAGGAGCGAGTACAGTGTTGGTGGTAAATCTGGAGCAACTGATTCCTGATTCCTACAATCTAATCCTAGCAACAGACTACCATTATATTTGTTAATCTGCTCCTACTGTTTCCTGGCATATTCTGGAGCAGTGGTTTCCAAACTTTTTCAGCTTGTTACCCAATTTAACATGCCACATTAAGCATATGTTACCCCTCTTACAAAATGTTGTCAACATTGATGCATTTGACTAAATTAAAACACAAGATATTTTATTTTATTTATTTTATTTGAATATTTATATAGGTTTACTTTACATAATAAAACTAAGTTAATTCTAATGCCAGGTACTGCAATGAATTCTTGATTTTCAGAGTTCTTAACTTTTTTCTGTTACCCCTCCATTACCCCCGAAAAATGGTAAAATTACCCCCAGGGGGTAATTTACCCCCAGTTTGGGAACCAATTATCTGGAGGAATCGAGGTGTTCCAATGTAAGTACAGTACCAAAAAATATATATATTTTGTTAAAATATTAAATCATCTATTGTAATAGGATTATATAGATAGATAGAAAGATAGATATACACACACATACACAGTCAACGTACAGTACATACACACAGACAGATAAACATTCACACACACACATATAGATAAACATTTACACATATATATACACAGATAAACATTCATACACACATACATACACGGATATAAACATTTACACATACACACAAATAACTAAACACACACACACACACAAACAAACAAACGAGCAAACACACATAAACAAACACACACACATGACCCATTGTTCATAATATATTTCGAGTGATTGATTCCTCCATAGAAAACCTCCCTAGCCCTGAAAGACCCTGTAGGAGAGAGAGAGAGAGAGAGAGAGAGAATGAAAGGAAAGACAGAAAGAAGGTGATAGAAGGAAAGGAGGGACAGCAAGCGGGAAGGACGAGAAGAAAACACTCACTGGCAGACGGAATTTCACGAAAATTTATTACCAAACAGTTTCGGTGAACACTGCTACCATCGGAACCATCCTCAGTAGTCAAGACGAAATGATGACCACTGAGGATGGTGGCAGTGTCCACCGAAACTTCCGTCCGCCAGTGTGGGTTTTCTTCTTGTCATAGACAATCACGCCAGAATGATTCCTCCAAGCGCAAAGGAAATAGACGAAAGGAGGGACAGAGAGAAAATGATAGAAGGAAAGGAGGGACAGAGAGAAGGTGATGGAAGAAAAGGAGGGACAGGGATTAGATGATAGAAGGAAAAGAGGGACATCAAGCACAAAGAAAATAGAAGGAAAGGAGGGACAGGGAAAAGTTGATAGAAAGAAGGGACAGCAAATACAATGAGAGAGAGAGAGAGAGAGAGAAGAGGGGGAGGCAACAAAAAGCACGAGGGAAATAGAAAGGAAGGAGGGACACCAAACACTAAGGTAAGATTAAGACACTAAGGAGAGAGAGCACGAAGGAAATAGAAGGAAAGGAAGGACAGGGAGAAGTTGATGGAAGGAAGGAAAAGAGGGACAGCAAGCACATTATAATCTTCTGATCATGACTATACTTACAGATGATGAGAAAAGACATAGTTGTGGTGATGATGATGATGATGATAATGATGATGACGTCAGCTGAGACACACATACATCCGGGTGAAGGCATGTATACTGTATATTGTATTTTTACATTTCCTAACCCTTGATTATGGGGCGATTCGCTTGTTGGTGAGAGAGAGAGAGAGAGAGAGAGAGAGTTGGCCCCTTGCTTTTATCTGAGAGACAGAGAATTATTTTATGTTTATCTATATGGTTGATAATTATTGCAGATTACGATGATGACGATGGGGAATACGACGATGGGAAATACGATGATGGGGAATACGACGATGGGAAATACGATGATGGGGAATACGACGATGGGGCCCAAACCACCAACACGACCCCACAATATGATGATATTAATGACATTGTAGTGATGGTGTTATTCTTTTCTCTAGTAGTGCTGGCTGCTTGCTACATGAATACATTTAGATATAAGGTAAATACATTCAAACACATTCACACACATACACACACACATGTTGTTTGTGGGTTGTGATGATGCCAAGATATGATGAGTAGGGTAGCGTTGTGTGGTAGTTTCTTCAAGACATGAGTCAGCCTGGCAGATTACAGCAGGTTCCCATACAGCTATAACTATCCTACTGGCTTATGTCTGAAGGAAGAATAAACAGTTGCCTTCCTCTGTCATACACAAGCGGTAGTCATAGCAGCTAGTTTGCTTTCACCATATCCTGTGTTCTTACGTACAGATGGCAAATTTAATAGTGGAGCTTCTTTCATCACTGCAAAATGAATTAAAGAGATACTTTCCAGATGTGTCTGAAGTTAATTTAAAGCTAATTAGAGACCCTTTCCATACAGACGTTGCTTCTGTTAATGATGCCATTCAGGAAGAGTTTATTGACTTTGTAAATGACTCCAGTGCTTGTGATATCTTTGAGAACAAATCTTTAGTCAGGTTCTGGTGTGAAATAAGCAAGTCATATCCACATGTCGCAGAGGAGCCTCTTCACTCGCTGTTACTTTCCCCATCAACATATTTGTGTGAAAATGGGTTTTCCAGCTTACTGACTAAGATCTTGACTGAATGTGGAAGCCGACCTTCGATGTACAGTTGGGGAACAAAGTATCTGGACACTATTGACAGCTTCTGGTAACAATGTCTGTGATAAAAACGTTAGTAATAGACAAAAAAAATTCTTTACTACATAAGGATAACTGATATTGGGTGACGTTGACCAACCATAGACAGTGAAATCAAAGTTATCATTCAATTCATAAATACTTTCTCTCATTGATGTGTTTACTTTTAGGGATGTTGCCAGAAGCAGCCAACAGTGTTCATATACATTATTCCCCAACTGTACATGTGCTTTAGCTAAATCTGCTCCTCGGCTGACTAGACTGGTTGAAATAAAAGCAATCCAGCCATCTCATTAATTCCCCTTGCAGCAGATGTAATGATAACGTAGTCGTAGTGTTTTGTTTTTTCAGCTCTTTCCTTTACCATGGAATTTATACTGCACAGGCACAGTCAAAGATTTGTGATTTTTTTCTTTAATTTTCAATGGAATTGTTCGTGCTTACTATATTACTGATTATGGCAGGACAGTTATGTAGTTAATTCACTTAAGTACTGTATTTACAAATATACACAAGGAAATGTTTTCTGTTTTTTTTTCCTATCACAAAGGGAAGGGGATACAGGGCATGGCCGACATAAACAAAACCCAAAAGGTTACGTGGGGAGAAAAAGGTTGAAAACCCCTGCCAGGATCTAGAGTGATAAACGGAATAGTTGTGAGACAGTAAGGAAGCTCCTTATGCATCTACCCGGGTGAACAGACTGTAGAATACATGGTACAGTTTATTGGTAATATACAAGAATGCAGTACATATGATATGGGGAAGGCCAGCCTGCCGTGTAGCGTCGTGGAGAGTCGGTAGTTGCAGTGTCGCTTGTGTAGTAGTGTAGAGCAGTGATCTACAGTAGAGGTATCCTGCCGGTCGGCAAGTGTTTGAAACATGTCAAAATTTCATTTCCTTACTTTTGTCTCCCACAGTTCTAGTTTCATTAGAAAACTCTTCAATTTATCAACAGCGTCAGTGACAACAGCATCAGCTCCTTGCAAAGACTTGTTTAGAATATTTAGGCGTGTAAATATGTCAACAAGGTAGGCAAGGTAAATAACCCACTTTGGATCATTCAGCTTTGAATGATAGCCTAAATCTGATATTCCTTCCTGTCATTACGGCTAAAGAACTCTCTCAGTTCGTGCTGCAGCTCAAAAACTCTCTTGACAGCATTTCCACGAGATAACCATCGAACCTCTGTGTGGTACAAAAGTGTTTCATGATCAGAATCTAAATCTGAACAGAAAATTCTAAATCTATCCCTATCCAATATTCGTACAAGTCAGTGGGTGGTCAGTCACACTAACACGGCCTGAAGAGCGTACCCACTTAACGACCCGTGGGGAAGGGCGTACCCCCTGACCACGGCCTAGTCAATCTGACTATAGGCCGTGTATTAGCCCAACTGACATGTTCACTCACTCTCCAGTAACTTCCACCAGAGGACACAGATATAAATTGGTTAAACCTCATACCTCAATAGAGTGTAGACGTAGATTCTTTAGTGTGAGATGCATCAACAGGTGGAACTCTTTGCCTGACTTGGTTGTTGAAGCTGATACTATAGAAGCATTTGAGTCTTGGGGAAACATTGTTTTTATTTACAGACTAGGACTCCAATATTATGCACAGATACACAGTAGATTTTATATATATATATATATATATATATATATATATATATATATATATATGGCACGCAACTCAGCCCACACTACTTGTTGGTGGGCTGGCGTGCCAGCAGTTCTGCTGGGCTACCAATAACCTGTTGCCTTGACAGTACGGTAAAGCCTGACTAATATGACGAGGGATAGCCAACCAAGTGAGCTCACCATGCAATCTTGATATACTCTGTACACTAGTAGATGATGTAAAAGTGACCCCGTTGGAAAGTTAAAACAAACCCCCGAGTTAAAACATCGTTTACACGTTTTGTTTACATGGTCTTACTACTACTTATTTACATTCAGTGACAATCACATAGGAAGATTACCGTATTGGGATTGCATCGGTATATATTGTTACATTTAAGTTGTTTTTTCATCAGTTTTAGCGTAGCGTACACTCGGCAGCATAAGTTTGCTTCATTTTCAACAGCATAATTATGAGCTTAGTGATGTTTGTAAAACTATTTAAATGCAGAGATGACAGACATACTTTTCATAGTGTGGCTACAAACTTACTTAAATCCACCTTATGTCGTTCCCCTGAATTTATGACCTACCTATTTACATCAGATATCTGACCCCTACTCCACTTTGCTTCCCCTGTTTGGAATATTGGTTTCCTGGGGGATCTTTCCCTTCTGGAATCCGTTCAATGCAGGTGGACAAAACAAGTATACAACCTCTCTAATCTCCCTTATCAAGACCGTCTCTCTTCTTTAAACCTGTTCTCTATCAAAGGCAGACATCCGAGGACAGATCTCATTCAATGTTTTAAGATTTTTCGGTATTAATTGAAAGAATTACCGTTTTGTAGCAGTGTTGCCAGATCCAGCGGTATTTATTGAAAGAATTACCGTTTTGTAGCAGTGTTGCCAGATCCGGCTGGGTCCCAGTATTTTACCCCTGTCATTTATTGTACTTTATCACGATTATTTCCCGGTAGTTTGCCCAGGTTAGGTCACGGTAGTTTGCCCAGGTTAGGTCCCGGTAGTCTGATGCGGTCTAGGTTAGGTCAGGTCAGGTAAGGTCAGGCTAATTTCAAAATGCCCCATTTGAATATGCCCTATCTTGGAAATGGGGCATTTGCGGAGGAAATGCCATAGAAGAAAATAGTCTTAGAAAGGTCTAAATAAGTGGGTAATGAAGGTAGAAAAAACGTACGCAATAACGGTAATTCATTCAATATTTACCGATCCAGCTAGGTCCCAGTATTTGCCTCGGTCATTTACTGTACTTTACCATAGTTATTTCCCGGTAGTTTGCCCAGGTTAGGTCCCGGTAGTCTGATGCGGTCTAGGTTGGGTTAGGTGTGGTCAGACTAATTTCAAAATGCCCCATTTGAATATGCCCTATCTTGGAAATGGGGCATTTGCGGAGGCAATGCCATAGAAGAAAATAGGGTAAATATTGAATGAATTACCGTTATTGCGTACGGTTTTTCTACCTTCATTACCCACTTATATTGACCATTCTAAGACTATTTCTTCTATGGCATTTTCTCCGCAAATGCCCCATTTCCAAGATAGGGCATATTCAAATGGGGCATTTTGAAATTAGCCTGACCTTACCTGACCTGACCAAACCTAACCTAGACCGCATCAGACTACCGGGACCTAACCTGGGCAAACTACCGGAACCTAACCTGGGCAAACTACCGGGAAATAATCGTGATAAAGTACAATAAATGACTGGTGCAAAATACTGGGACCCAACCGGATCTGGCAACACTGCTGCAAAACGGTAATTCTTTCAATAAATACCGAAAATAGTCTTAGAATGGTCTAATTTAGTGGGTAATGAAGGGGGGGGTCAAACATAGTCAAAATGCACTGGCACACTTTTATTTTCAACATAATGATAAACAAGGAATGATTGATTATCCAAGAAATTTTGGGGAAAAAATTGCTTTTACTATTTCTGTGGCTTTTCTGAAACTCACTTGATAACCCACAACATAACCCACTGTATTTTATGTATTGTATACTGTATATCTTGTACAGTAGCATGGTTGGAGCAATGGTTGCCATACTATAGCAGAACTCACAAATAAAATACTTGGCATCCCATTGCAAGTACAGTAGGCCTATATAATATGTATTTTATGTCTTCTTAAACAGTGGTTGTAGCTATAATTTTGATGAATCACTTGTTCTAGCTTTGCCACCACCAACACTTTACTACCCCATTAATTAAACAGGATTGTGGTTGTAACGATGGATGGAGAAATTAGTTGCTGTTGACTTACCACCACCAGCACTGTGCTACCCCCATAATTAACAGCAACATGGTTACAGCGATGGTGATGGTACTGTGGCAGAACTGGGGTGAACACGTTGGTCGTCAGTTGCCTCACTTCCTCACCGCCACTACACTCACTGACGTCACCATCACCGTTGGTCATCGCAGCCTACGCAGCTCATCGCATCATACTCGCCTTCTTCAGCCTATTCTTTAAGGTAACTAATTACGAATCACTATATATATCTTTCACCTATATTTTATTGAGTCAATGTAAGCCTGCCTTTTCTCTTTATCTTTGAGTCACTGTATCTCTCCATTTATTTTTACTAGTTACCGTACTTTAATCTTTCCCCTTCATTTTCACTAGTCAATGAAACCTTTTACAGACAGCACCAAGTTACTTTATGAGTTTATAATTTTTTCCCATTCTCTTGTATTTTTATGAGTTCACAGTAAAATGAGTAGGATAATCCATTGTTTTGCTCTGTTGTTTTATGGGTGTGTACAGTATATTCTATTTTCAATGTGTCCGTGTCCAGTAAACCCTCATTATCCACTGGGTTTATGGGTTTTTAATGTACAAAGAGGGTATACTGTACACAGATTCATTACAAACAGTGCAGTACACACCCATACTACCAGCAGTGGAAAACACACACCCAAAATAATTGGCATAACATACAACACATCTATGTCATTCAAACAACATATCACAATCATCAAAAACAAATGCATGCAAACACTTAATACCCTTAGATCACTTGCCAGCACAACATTTGGACACAACAAAGAAACCACAACGACAGTGTACAAAAATATATCCGATCAATGATGGGTTATGCAAGCCCTGCCTGGGCCTCAAACCTCACTGAGACTCATCTCAACACCCTTCAGACCATACAGAATAGTACCCTAAAGATAATCACAGGCTGCACAGCTACCACACCTACAGACCACCTACACCATGAAACCAAAGTTCTCAAGGTCAAGGACCACCTTGACATGAGAGGCACACAAACACTTGCTGCAGCCTTCACAAACCCACACCACCCACTACACTACATGGCAGAACACCCACACATGCCAAGGAACATCAAAATAACACCCATTACACAATACCATACACAAATACTGTAATCTCTTACACCCTGCGTACCCCAAACCAATCTCCAGAAACATATCCATACTCATATCACTCACCAATCCATCCAAACACTCAAAAACAACACTCAGCTGCATGCACGACCTCCTGACATCCACCCATATGAATCCTCCCTTCCCCGTGAGGACAGAGTCTACCTGGCCCTTCTGACATATCAGAAGAAGCTGGATGGAGCCATTGTGGATGCCTGTCCGGGATGCAACACAACACCCCATTCTATTTGACACATTATGGAAGACTGCAATGTTCACAATCACACTCGCCAACAACACAACATACACTCTTTGAGGGCACTGTGGGAAAGTCTGGCTCAGGCCGTGGCCTTTCTCAGGAGCTCGAGGCTGTCGGCCAGACAGCTTGAGGAACTTCAACAACAACAGTGGAAAACAAGACATGCAACACAGCACCCCATTCTATTAAACACATTATTGAAGACTGCAACTCACACAACCACACTCGCCAACAACACAACATACACTCTCTGAGGGCACTGTGGGAAAGCCCGGTTCAGGCCATGACCTTCCTCAGGAGCTCGGGGCTGCTCAGCCAGACAGCTTGAGAAACTTCAACAACAACAACAACAAGACATTAATTAATATACAGTGTAAATATTTCCCCAGTACAGAGAATATCGGAAGTGTTATGTTATGTTATATCATGTTATATTTTGTTACAGTCTCCCTTTAACTGGGCAAACATACTGAGTAATACAGCAAAATATTATCCCATATCCAGAGAGTGTTGGAGGAGGTGTGTGAGGAGCTTCCCATGGTGGTGGTGTTTCCGAGTGTCAACTACGATGCTCTACAGGTCATTGTGGCCTACATGTACCGTGGACAGGTTAGCATTTAGTTTTTGTGTTATGTTTTTTTTTTTGTGTGGTGGGGAAGAGGATAGGATTATTATTAAATATTTATTATATATTTTTCATATCCAATGTTTTGTTTTATTGTGTATGTACCGTGGATAGGTTAATGTTATGTGCTTTTATTTTGTATTTGATTTGTTTTGTTGTGCATGTCCTGTGGCTTGTGTGTACTGTTGCCAGGTAATTTTTTTTTTTATTTGATTTTATTGTGTATGTACTGTAGTCAAGTACGTGTTTTTTGTCTTGTTTTTATCGTTTATGTACAGTACTGTGGACAGTTTTTGTTTTCTTCTTCATATTCCATGGACAGGTTGGTGTGTTTTGTTTTGTTTTGTCTTGTGGTGAGTTTTATTGTGCATGTACCATGGACAGGCTATTATTTTGTTTTTGTATTGTATTGTTTTATTGTGGTCTATTTTGTTTTTGTACTCTGGTCAGGTTAGTATTTTTGTTTTGTATTATTTTGTTGTGCATGTTGTAGTATTTTTATGCTCTTTAACAGGAATTGCTTTCCTACCTATATGTACCATGGACAGGTTAATCTTTTGTTTTTGTTTTGTTTTATGTACTTTGTTGTGCTGTTGTATTTTGTGTTTGTATTCTTGCTTGGTTAGTGTTGTTTGTGTGTATAATGTGGCCAACATAGTGTTGTTTGTATGTTTAAGGGGTTAGTACAGTGTCGGTGGTAAATCTGGAGTGGCTGATTTCTCCAATCCATAACAGCTGCAGTATTTGGGAATTATCCTCACTTCCCTCCCTCTGTGGCTGGGTACTTGTTCGGAAGTCGTAACGTGTGTGTGTGTGTGTGTGAGTAGCAGCTGACCTGGGCCATGGTAACGGGCTTGATGAAGCCTATGTCCAGTGTCGGAACATATATAGAAAAAAAAATCCATTCCAAACATTTTGTTTCATCTGGTCCTGTTTGTTTCTTGGTATAATTTGGAGGAATCACAACGCTTTAATATACCAAATGTATACTATCCCCTTAAATGAAGACAAACTGTGAATTCATTGATATTGTGGCTGGCTGAGGAAACCAACTTCTATACACCATAGGGCTGTATGCAAGAATGTTTGTGGTGTTGACGATGGTGTGGTATGATGGCTCTGTATGTATTGCCTTTTTGGAGTCATCATACCAGTACCACGGCCAAATTACATACACAAACAACACTGGCCTAGCCATGTTACACACACACACATACACTAACCTGGCCAGTGGACAAATGTAAAACTGATCATATATAGTGATGCCAGAGCTACCAAAACATCAGTGGATATACTGAAAACTTGGCAAAATCTCCAGAATTCCTGAACTTTTTATTGAATCTGCCATAATCTAATGAAAATATTATCAGTTACTTCAGAAAATCTACAGTACTATTATTTTGCTGCATGGTAGCAAAAATCCATAACAACTTATTATTCATATAGGTAGGACTACCGGTATATATATAATAATATTTTACTAATAATTTCAGGTGAACATACCGTCTGAACTGCTGTCTCATGTAATAGAACTGGCCAAGATGTTACAAGTAAAGGGTCTTATTGAACTGCCAGTGAGTATGTGTGTGTGTGAGAGAGGGGGAAGGGGAGGAGGGAGGGAGAGAGAGGGAGGGGGGAGGAGGAAAGAAGTAAGGGATGGGAGAGAAGGAGAGCAGGAAAGGAAGAAAGAGATAAATGAAGAAAGAGAGAGTTTCTAATTCCTCCATACTATACCAGAAAACAGACCACTTCAACATAACTCATAAGGGATCTGTTTCATAGCATACTTTGGAGGAATCAGTAGTCTTCGAATTATTTACCCAAAAGAGGGCAACTGAATCCTCCAAACTATGCAATGCAACAGATCCCTTATTAATAACATTGAGATGTTGTGTTTCCTGGAATAGTTTTGGAGGAATCAGCATTATTTGCCCAATAGAAGATGACTGAATCAGAATACCTATACATATATAAAATAGGGTTATATTTGCATTAACTGTATTTCATTATATCAATCATTGTTTCATTCGTTATTTTATTTCATTCATTATTTTATTTCTTCATTCATTTTTTCATTATTGTAATATTATATTTTTTCAGTATTTCACTCTTATTCAATATTTCATTCATTGTCACTCATTACTCAGATCATTCATGCATTGTTTCATTATCTCATTTATTCATTATTTCAATCATTCATTATATCATCCATTCATTTTCATTCATTACATATTTACTTCATTCATTATTTATTCAATCATTCATTCACTATTTCATACATTACAGTCACAGCTGGACAGTGTGATAGCGAGTGCAAACAACAATGAATGTAACACCAACTCTCATCTCACCAGAACAGGTTAGTTTGTTCACCCACACTTAACATGACATAACTTAACCTAACCTAACTTAACTTTCAGCTCACCAGAACAGGTTAGTTAGTTTGTTAGTTCACCCACACCTAACCTAACTTAACTTAACCTAACTTAGCCTAACCCATCCCAACCTAACCCATCCCAACCTAACCCATCCCAACCTAACCTACCTTGACCTGACCATAGATACTAGATTATTTAGAAGATTAGATTATTTCATAAACTGTTTAGATTATTTATAAATTATTGATTATTTAGAAGGTTGAATTTTATTATTGATTGTTTATATTACTATTTAGAATATTAGTTATTTATAGAATAAAATATCTGTATTTTATTGATTATGGATTAATTAGCAGGTTATATTATTTTATAGATTATATACATTATTAATGAATTATAGATTATTTAGGTTATTTCATATATTATAGATTCTTTTATCAGTAATATAAATTATTTATAAATTATTGATTACTGTATTTAGAGGATTGACTTATTTTATGAATTCTTTTCAATATTATTAGAATATTTGTGAATTCCGTAACCCAGGATGTGCGGAGATGTGTATGGAAGGTGAGGATGGAATAGTGGAGCTGGAGGTGACGGAAGGAGAGCCACACCCTACTGTCTCCACCAACACCTCATCATTCCACACCAACACCACCACATCACTAGAACACCCTACCAACAACAGGATAGGTATGATATCGTGTATGGATGCACTTAAAGGAGGAATCTCTTGTTGGTAAATTGGAGGGCTATTGATTCCTCCAAACTATGTCACAAAATATGTCTCCCATTAGTAACACTGAGGTGATTTGTTTACTGGTATGGTTTGGAAGTATGACGTTATGCATGGTTTCATTTAATTTCAGCATACCTTCAACAGTACAGGTATTATAATTCAGGTACACCATATTATATTATGTATGGGTGTAGTATTCCTAAAAATCATTCCACCCCATTACCACTACACTACAGTACTCAAATTACACTACCACATCACGAGGCCCCTCACCATACTAAAATTTAACAACAGTACCAATATAATATTATGTGTGGTTGCATTTTGTCCTTTAATTCTTACACCACCACCACCACCATTATAACACCACCACCACCACCAGTCTCCTTTACCCAGCAAACAGGTGTAATAACTATGTATGGTTGCAGTTTATCCTGTAGTGATTATTCAGGGGGTCATTAATTTGCATTGAGTGAATTGGAGGGATACTGTTAACGCCAGACTATGACAGGAAACAGTATATAAATGAATACTCCACTCATTATTTCATTACTTCATTCATTATTACCCTATTGTGTTATTTCATTATTTTATTAATTATTATTTCATTCATTGTTTCAGTATTCATTCATTATATTAAAATTTAATTACTTTATCATTTCATTCATTGTTGTTTCTGTATTCATTCATTATTTCATTATTGTATTATGTCATTATTTTATTTCATTCATTGCTTCATTATTCATTCATTATTTTGTTATTGTATTATTTCATTATTTCATTCATTGTTTCATTATTTCACTCATTACTCCTCTCATATACAAGTTTAACATTGTTCTTCACTAATATAAAATATTTACTCCTAGCATCTGATGATTTATAAGGTCTTTTGGCCTAGGCTGTAATAAGAATAGGCCTAACATATCTCCTGTGTCTTATATTACTAACACAAGATAATTTATAAAGTCTAGGCCTAAACTTTTATTATTATTATTATCATTAGTAGTAGTAGTAGTCGTATTAGTATATATAATTATTCCTGTTATTATCATTATTATTTTTTTTTATTATTATTATTATTATTATTATTATTAAAAAAAGCAAAGCCAGCACCTGAAGGAAAAAAATAAGATCAGACCTCTCTAGGCCTGGAATACCCTGTAGGACTAGGAAGAAGGTGATAGAGAAGTGGGACAGCAGGCACGAAGGAAATAGAAGAAGGAAAGGAGAGACAGTTGAAGAATTGAAAGGGAGTGACAGGGGCCGAAGGGGCACCTAAATCCTTAAAGTGCTGTCCACATCACCTCAAGTAGTACTCCCCCCACTACTGGCCCTCAGGAGACATTGGATAGGAGAAGGGCAGTGTTTAAGAGAAGTGCTAACCTAACCCACTTAACCTAATTTAATTCTACGCAATCTAACTAACCCAACCCAACCTAATCTAACTTAACCTAATTTAACCCAATGCAATCTAGACTAACCTAATCTATCTAACCTTCTTTAATATGTAATGTACCATGTGTGGTGTTGCAGGATTGTTGACAAGGGGAGAAGACAGAACTAGTACTGCCAACATCGACGCTACTACTACTACTACCACCACAGCTAACACCAACACTACCACTACTACCACCACTGCTAACACCATCACCACATCCACTGTCAGCTACACTACTACAGCCAACACTACCAACACCAACACTACTACTACTACTACTACTACTACTATTGCCAACACCACCACTGCATCAGGTCACGTCTTCATTCAACCCGAGGATATTCAGCTGACCACCATGGATGACCTGGCTCCCACTCACATTGTCAAGGTCAGTTAGGTCAGGTTGAGTTAGATTGCATTGGATTGGGCTAAGCTAGGTTAGGTTAGGCTGGTTTGGGTTGTATTGGGATAGGTTGGGTTGGGTTAGATTAGGTTGGGTTAAGTTAGATTGTATTGGGTTGGGTTAGGTTTGATTAGGGAGGGAAAGGGAGGTTGGTTTAAGTTAAGTTAGTTTAGGTTTGATTGGGTTAGGTTAGGTTAGGCTAGGCTGGGTTGGATTAGGTTGGGTGGAATTAGGTTGGGTTGAGTTAGGTTAGGTTGGGTTGGGTTAGGTTAGACTAGGCTAGGTTAGGTTGTGTTAGTTTATGTGAGATTGGGTTGCTTTGGATTGGGTTGGGTTTGGCTTGGATGGGTTGGCTTGGCTTGGCTTAGCTTAGGTCGGGTCAGGTTGGATTAGGCTAGGATAGGATAGGCTTGGCTCCCATACGATTGCCCAGCCACTTCCTTTCAATTTTTCAACTGTCTCTCCTTTCTTTCCGTTTCCTTCGTGTTTGCTGTCCCACCTCTCTAATACCGCCTTCTTCATTCTACTTACTTACGATGGCATGGTACCAGTACGATGGCTCTGTTTTGTGTCTATGGAGTCATCATATCGGGACTATGCCATCGTCAACACCATTAATGTTCTTGCATACGGTTCTAAGCATCATCACTTCAAGCCATGCTCTACTTTTGGTTTCAGCTGAATGAGGATGGTAGCATGGGTGAAATGTGGTTTGGTGGAGGTTATATCAGCGCTCCACCACCTCCTTCCACCTCCTTTTTACTCCTCACTCAAAACCCACCATAAGGACGCTATGTAAGCAAACACATTAGTACCACACTTTCTATTACTGTGAGAAAGCAAACACACTGGTGCCACATTTTCTATTACTATGAGTAAACAAAAACAGCAGTGCAATATTTACTATTACTACGAATAAACAAACACAGTGGTGCCACATTTCACCAAACCTACTGAATTCTTGTTCTTGTTACTAGTGTAGGCAACTGCACATATGCTTCATTTGTTTAGGTTGTATTTACTTGGGATGTTTTGACAAGCTTTTTTGTCTTTTTCTCCAACAGGACACACAGACTGGAGGGAAAAAGGAGAGGAAAGTTATCTACAAGCTCACAAGATATGGGTGAGTCTGTCCCTTACAGTTGATTAGCAGATGGAGAGTTTACAAAGACGATACATTATACAGTTGTCCCTCATTTTTTACTTTTGTTATGGGTGTGCTTTATACTGCTTGCTATGAATCTGTGTACAGTAACCCTCATTTTTCACTGGGTTTATGGGTGTGTATTATACCATTTTTCTATGATTCTGTGTACAGTAAACCCTTATTATCCACTGGGAAGTTTATGGGTTTCATAATATACAAAGAGGGTTTACTGTACAAAGATTCATTACAAACAATGCAATACACACCCAAAACACCAACAGTGCAAAACAAGGCATTACTGTATTATAATGGGGAAAGATGCACACTAAGAAACAGAATTATGACTTTGATATTGATTTCTTAAGTTAGTGTCCTTTTCTCTTTCCCCTCTCTCCACCCCCCACCCCCCGCCCCAGGCCCGAGGATCTACAGGGGGCGCTGGAGGATGTGAGAGCAGGAGCGGGCACACTGAGAGAAATAGCCGGGAGGTGGGGTGTACCTCATTCAACACTCTCAGTCAATGCCAGACTGGCCGGTATTGCACCACAACACCACCGCTCCTTAGACTACGACCCACAGACTCTCCAGGCAGCCAAGGATGCAGTTAGAAGTCAGTCGTTTTTTTTTTTTGTGTGCTGGAATGCCCTTGATGTTGATGATGGTGTGTTACAGTAATTGAGAGTTCAATTATCACACACCAGAGGGAGTGAGGCATTAGAGCTATAGATAGATAGACATATAGATAGTAGAGATGTACCGATACCAATAATTTTACCGATATTGATACCGATACCACCAGTGAAAGAGTATGTGAGAGAGAGAAGTGTGAGGGGGGGAGGGGGGATGGAGCAAGTGAGGAGGGAGTGCTAGAACAGGGAAAACTGGAGACTCTTCTGCCGTGGCCACCCCCTTGGTGGGAGTTCCCGGAGGGAGTGAGGCGTCGGAGCTATAGATAGATAGATAGATAGGAAATGTGTGAGAACGAGTAAAAATTCATGGACTATTGATGATAACTGGACAAACTCTTCCTCACTACACTCGCACTAAGCCTTTTTTCAAAATTGAAATTTTCCATAATTTTAGTATACATTTGTAATTGTTGTTAGTCACTAAAGAGAAAATTACATACAAAAGGGTAGTGAAGCATTAGGCGAGTGGTAGTTCAGTGTAAGAATATTCCTCGTTTGTCCTGAAACAAAAATATCGGGGGCTGCCTTGGACCCTTAAATAAACACATCAACTCTATTTTTATCATGCGAGTTAACTTGTCTTACTAGTGTTATTATTGGCTAAAGACAATTTGTATTTTTTTCTGTTTGAGATATCATATGGTAAAGCAAGCTAAACTTTCATAAGATATAAGATTTTATCTTAAATTTTCCCATTTATCTTTAGTCCCCAAGTACGAGGAAAATCCACTTGTAATGTAATTATTGTAAAGGCCAGTGACACGTGTACTTGCGGGGACCACTGCACATCAAAGCTGTGTAATCCAACTTACGAAGGCGGAGAAGACTGTGTAGCCTATGTTTGGCTAGTGAGGGATGATAGTGTGGTGTGAAGCCAGTGAGAGGCTTTGAGTCGTGCAGCCGCTGAGCCAGGCTATACTAACCTGTCTTGTACTGTACGTGTCAAAATTGGTGGATGTGGCTATTTACAAAGCAATGAACTGTATTACTATCTAACTTGTAGCCAAAATAATGACAATATATAATATCGGCTGAAAATTAACTGATGCTTATACTCTGTAAAATGGCCGATACTGATACATTGGTACATCTCTAATAAATAGATAAATAGTTTCATAATAAAATAATGTGGGTTAATTTCTTACACACACACAGGTGGTGCAAGCTATATGAAGGTTGCCATACAGTACAACATTCCCAAGTCAGTGTTGTGGCGGCGTTGTCAGCTTGAGGCAGTGGTCAGCAGTGGTGTGAGGCGTGGTGGTGGTGGTGGAGGCTATGGTTATGCACAGAGGGACCTGAGTGTGGCCAGGCAGAGGTTGCTTGATGGCGCATCACTTTCACACATTGTTAAGGAAACCAAGGTAAGTCAAATCATGCATTCTGTCATGTAATGCATTCGATGTTAAGTCATGTAGCTCATGTATGTATAGACTGTACATGAAAGACTGAGAGTACTGGTTAACTCCTGCATTAAGGAATTGTGTTGGTATGTAGTGTGTGTGTATGTAGCATTAGGGAGATGTGTGTGTGTGATGTTGCTGTAGATCCCCAAGATGACTCCGTTCTGGATGAAGGAGCAGTTGGTGGATGAGATGAAGGAAGATTACCAACTTACACACACACACACACACACACACACACACCATGCATAGTGATGTGTAGTGATATTCATTATGATGTGATTTTCAGATTTCCAAGACAACTCTGTTCCGGATGAAGGAACAGTTGGTACGTGAGGGAAGGTTACCAGCGTCAAGTATCACACAGTTGCCTCTTCTTCGCCGTGCCCCTGAAGAGTCACTAAGGAGAGCAGTGGCAGCGTGTAGAGACCAAGGATTGACACACGGACAGGCATCTGAGAAGTTTCAGGTCAGAAATAGGATGGTTCAGTAGTAGTAATATTAGTAGTAGTAGTGGAGGGTTGTACTCGGTGGTCATCCATTTAAGGTTTGGCCTAGTAGTAATTAGAGTAATAGTAGTTGTTGTTGTTATTTCTCAAGCTGTCTGGCCGAGCAGCCCCGAGCCCATGAGGAAGGTCATGGCCTGAACTGGGCTTTCCCACAGTGCCCTCAAAGAGTGTATGTTGTGTTGTTGGTGAGTGTGGTTGTGTGCATTGCAGTCTTCCATAATGTGTTTAATAGAGTGCATGTTGTGTTGTTGTTGTTCTCGCAGGGCAGAATGGCCTTCTGCCCCACAGATCCCCGGTACACTCTGGTTGCAGTGAAAAAACAAATTAAAATAAAGGAAGGGCTGGCCCTATATGATAGGGCTACCAAAGCAAATCCCAGGAAGATGGGACCAGAGCTTACTGAACCAGGGAGTCTGGGGGCCTCCGACAGCCAGGGAGAATTGGGTGAAGGTTTTTTGACTGTGGGATCAAAGTAGTAGTAAAGTAATTCCTTATTTTTCAATGGTGTTATAGGTATGTACTGATTGTATTAAATGTGTTCAGTGAACCCTCTGTCCATTACATACCCATAAACCCAGTGGATAATGAGGGTGTACTGTACACAGATTCATTACAAACCCATTACACACCCATAATGACAGTAGAAAATTTCAGGTGTCAAAGTCAACCGTTTGGCGTCGACTGAAGCAAGAAACCCCAGAGCACATGTGGAGACGCAGACACTACAAGGGACGACAGCAGCACAGTTGGGTCCCTGGTTGGCTGTGCAGGCCCGGTGGTGGTGGGGGGGGAGAAGGGGATGGAGGAGGGGGAGCAACGAGTCAAGATTGAAGTGGTGGAGAGCCTAACCCCAGAAGAATCCCCCCTTGTTGACACACACCACCATCACTTCCAGTACTCATCTGACTCAGTGGTTGGGCAGAAGTCTCAGGAGGCTGCCAACCCCACCACTTCACCCACTGCCTCCCCAAAGCCATGTTGTGGTGGGGGGAGGGGGATGGGGAGAGCCGGAGTAGTAAGCCAGGAAGTGGTAGTTGAAAATATGAGGTGGTGGTGGCTGGTACAGTAGTGGACACAACAACAAGTACAACAACAGAGCAACACCCCACCACTGACACACTGGACAAAATGGACCTAGTGATTGGGACTCCTTGTAAGGTGGAAGCGGACGATCATACGGACAGAATGGAAACGGACAGAATTGAAGTGGTGGCAAGGGAAGCTGACAAAATAGAGGTAGTGGCCCAGGAAGTAGACAGAATACAGGTAGTGGCTGGACAAGCGGACAGGATTGAAGATGTGGCCCAGGAAGCAGACAGAATGGACATAGTGGCTGGACGAACAGACAGAATAGAGGTGGTGGCCAGGGAAGCAGCGGACCACTTATCTCTATTACAGCAAGAGGAGGAACAAGAAGAAGAGGAAGATGGGTCTCTGACTGTAGCGAGGGAAGGGAAGGTGGTTACTGAGGGAGAAGAAGAAGAAGGGCAGTGCTTTGAACTGGAGATACCCCTGGTAAGGACTGAAGGAGAACTTGGTGTGTGTGTGTGTGTGTTGACAGAGAATAAAACTTCGTCTCTCTGTCTGTATATGGGGCTGTCTGTCTGTCAATCCCTGTGTGTGTGTGTGTGTATTGACAGAATAAAGCTTCATCTGTATGTATGTCTCTTTATCAATCCCTCTGTGTGTGTGTGTGTGTGTATTTGGCTGGAGCTATAGTATTTTAAATCTGTTTGTGGTAAACCATACATGCCCTGTGTCAAGGTAAGGTTGGAGATGATGAATGGCTATTCCTGTGTTTTGGTGTGTACTTGTAAATGTGTCAGTATTTTGGTGTATACAATTAAGCTTGTCTGTGTTTTGGTGTGTACATGTGAGTGTGTTGTATTGGGGGCATATCTCGAAAACGGGGCATCTCCGGGAGAAACACCATAGATGAAAAGTGTCTTAGAATGGTCCAAAATAGTGGGATATGATATTAAAATATACAATATAGTGAACTCAGTACTTCTATACTTTTACCGATTATAGTGTTTATATAATATTAAGGGAGGCCCTGCTGAGCATCATCTGCCGGTGGAACGGGGCCTAACAGAATATCTTACAAACAAGTACAGTATGTACAGTATGTATGGTGGGAGGCCATGTTGATATCTGTATGTAGATTTGGGGATAGTACACTTTTGGTACATACATTGGAGTGCCTTGATTCATCCAAAGTGTGCTGGGAAACAGGACCAGATTGACAATAATAATAGTGTCCTGTTGTTGCTTTGAATAGTTCGGAGGATTCAGATGTACCACCAACACTGTATTACCCTCCTTAACCATGTATAATTATCTCATGCAAGCAACTATCATGCCAAATGAACATTGGAGAGACCGACTAGCAGTGAGGTTTCTTTTGATGGTGTGATGAAAGTCATGTCAGCTTCAGGGGATAGTATACTTTTGGTACATTGGAGTGCCTTGATTCCTCCAAAGTATGCCAGAAAACAGGACTAAATTGACAAAAATAATGATGTCATGTTGCCTGCAATAGTTTTGAGGAATAATCTGCTCCAGATTTATCAGCACTGCACTACCCCCTTAATTAATACAGTTTTAAATAATATGTGGAGTTGAAATTGATATATCCTAATGAATATTGTAGCGAGTGAACAGGTTTTTTCAACAAATGAGTGAAATGTTACACTCCTTGTTTTGTTTTCCTTTGAACTAATATGCTATATTACATATAGCACATACAGTATATCCTTTTCACACAGACTCAGTAAGTCACTTATATATACAGTAGGCCCTCTATATAAGATTATTACATTTAGCTCATAATTTAATATTTTTTTAACACAGGCTCAGTAAATCACTTGGTTAGTCTGTAAGGTAATAAATAGCAGAAGCCTGGGAAAACATTTTTTGGTCTTCAATGAGTGTAAAATGAAGTGATGGTGGATACAAGTATTTATTCATTGTATATAAAGGGTCTACTACCCTGTATAAACCCCTGTTTTACATTGTTGGTGTTATGAGTGTGTATTGTACTGTTTGTAATGAATCTGAACAGTATACCGTCTTTGTACATTACACACACCTATAAACCCCAGTGGATAATGAGAGTTTACTGTACACAGATTCATTACAAACAGTGCAATACATACCCATAACAATAAACAGTGGAAAACAAGGCATTACTTTAACCTATCATCATTGTCATCATCAATACAGTACAGTACCCCATTTATCTTTTGTCAAAGGGTGGGTGTGGGGCTTTAGTGTCAGGGATTGAATCATGAAACTAAAAATAACAGTGACAGAATAACCGGTGTAATGAGTCAAACAGTCACTCCCCTCACAGTCACAAATTTCTTATGTCCCCCCTCAACTACAAACACAAGAAGGAAGTTAAGGGGATAGTAACTTTTGATATATTAGAGTGCCTTGATTCCTCCAAAGTATGTCATTAAACAATCACTTGAGGAGGAACCCTTATCAACATATTTTACTACTGCTTCTTTATATTTTAATACAAACAACAAAAGACCACTAAAGTTTCTCTTCAGCCTTTGATCTAATGATAATGATAACCAATGGCCAATATAGGACATGTATAGCCATGGCTGAAAGTCCATGAACAGGGGTTACAGCTATCTCAACTAATTCTAAGAACATAAAATGTGCCAAAACAACATTACTAACAATTCATTCAGCTGCGAGCTGCCACGGTCAGAAGGGTGTGGAAACTTGTGTATCTCGTTCAGGCTCTCTGCCCAGTATCAGCCGTGGCTTTGCACTACCCCCTGCTCATGGACTTTCAGTCATGGCTGTATAGTGCTGTTAGTGTTAACACTAAACCACAACACAGTTCAATTCAACAATAGTACCAGACCATAATAGGGCATTTGGTACCAAGGAAACAGACAAATAAAAGAAAACACACACATAGAACTAAGCAAAAGCATAATAGCAGCACGAGTACATACAGTATACAGTTATACACAAACGACGTCTACACCAAAAGATCATTGAAGACAAGAAATCGGCGTGTCCAAGAAAAGACAGTAATGGATGGAAATCAAATGAGGTGTAAGAGATACACTGACCTACAGAAGCAAGGGAAAAACAGTCAGTAAAGGCTCCTCAAATTGTATATTTATTCCTTGAAATCTATTTGTACACAAAAACTAATAAAAACCATAATTATTGGGATTCTGTTAATCCCTGCTTAGCTCTGGTAAGTCTTTTCTTATTCATATAATATTTTTATGGTTCACTTTAAGACTAGACTTTTCAACGAGAAAGAGTATAGCCATGACATCTTTCCACATAAATATGCTGTATACTTGACTTGCTAAATAACTGTAACCATATTGATTATTCCTTCTACTATGTGATTTATTGTTGGCTGCCATCTATCTTTAAGTATAAAATATATCTGGTTTGATAATATCAAATGAAGCATCAGGGACCACAACGAATAAAATGCAATATATTTTTAGCCACAGTTCATGTTGTCATGAATGTAGTGGTCTGTATAATTCATACATATGAAAGCTACAGAATCAAGTGTGACGTATCAGCCAATTTGGTGAAATCTCTTATCCTGAAACAGTATCATATTCCTCTTCCAAAAGTAATAATGGTTCAGGGTTGGAGTGAGATTAGATCGTTTTCAGTATGTTGGATGATATAACACAGTACTATTCCACAGTAGGTCCAGTATGAAGGTTGGATGACCAGTTCATGTGGTGTCACCAGCAGGAGTGAGACCATCAGTAGTGTGTGGTGGTAAAATGTTAATAGTCCTCCTTGGGGGCATCCAGGTCCCTGTAACCAACCCTGGGGAGAGAAACAGATGGCCACGATGTAAACATAGAGGTGGTCAGGCTGTAGGGAGAGAAAATGATAGGAAAGAACAGAGAAAACATTGGTAACAAGAAAGGGTAAATACCCTTTCTTGTTACCAATGTTTGGGGAAAACAGCCAAAGAGCATTTATAAAAAATGAGAAATGAAAAATAGTTTTTTCAAGATACACTTTCTCCCAATAAAGCATTTTGACCCCGAGGTCCAATAAATAAACTGTATTCATGTATACTTTTCAGTATAGTACACACAATAATCCTATCAGTTGCAATTTTTTAGTACCGATAAATTATAATTAATTTTTCTTAGGCATGAACTGCCAAAGAGATTTCTATATTTAGATATATATGGTCACACTTCATACTTATCTAGACATTAATTGATGTTTACACAGGCTATTATTTTGATAAGTCTCATTTACTAATGAGCAAAATGTAAACCTTGGGTTTAACTAAACACAGTAAGTCATCATCATTTTTAGATAAAAATATGCCTCGTCTTAAATTTAACACGTGAATCTGTTCTTAATGAGCAAGAATACAAGTACTACTGGTACTAATAAACACAACATACATTTTACAACAGGATAATTTCTCTTAAATTCATCCAATGCCTCTGGATGATCAATATACTTTACTGGGAAACCATACACAACCAGGAAGGAAGGTGCACACATCACCACCAGTCCATTGGCTGGGATACACTACACACAGTATCTTCATGGAGGAAGTCTAATGGGTCCAGCGGTTACTGGATTTGATAACACAGTACGACTTATTCCAATGGAACAATTTTTGTGTTGCAAAAACAAATTTGAAGACAGCTAAAGTTGTGGAATAAAGTTCTTTACCACACTGGAAATTATGCCAACCAAAAAGTTATTACATGTTAACACTACAACTTAAATGATTAGTTGATTCATACTGTCAGTTCCAAATCACAGAACTACTGATGAATTATCATTAGTAATTGTTCATATTATAGTGTGTGTACAAATTTGGGTTGGTGACACTTTCCTTCCTTCCCTCCATACATCACAGGCCAATTTACCAATGCCTTAGGTTTCAGTGAGCTATTTATGTTACAAAGAAAGTAATATTTCTACAGCATAACCTTGCAGATAAAAATGAGTGAAGTATAAGACAAAATTTTGGTAGCGCTTACAAATTTAAATATATTTTTTAAGATTTATGAAAGTTTTACAACTTGAAATATTTTCATGGCATTTACAAAGAAATATTATTTTCTCAAGACTCAAGCAATGTTCTGGGATGTTTGTTACTTACTCCAGTCCACAGCGGAGTCTCTCTCTTGGTAACATGTCATGGTCAGGGAAATTAATACAAAATATACAAAATAACGCCTCCTAATTTATTCAGAAGTCCTCAAAAAACAAACTGACAAGCTCCAGTGCATGACAGACATGTAATCAGTTTCTATTTTTGTTGTATGAGTATAGTATGATACAAGCTGCAATTATCTAATGAGTATAAACAATTTTTAAAAATCATACAGTATAAACAACTGTTGTTTTGAAGGCAATAATATATATAAAAGAGTTGCCCTTAAGCAGCCAGAATACTAAATAAAAAGAGTACCATCTTTCCTCATCTGTTACCAAGATACCAAGAGATGTAACATGAATGGCTACTTTCTAAGACCTTAAAATTGGAGCGATGCGTACAATGTTTTGTGTGAGGGAGTCTGGCGGCAGGAGTTAAAAGATATCAATATCATCGGGAGCATCCAAATCATGGTAGCCCACCACCTCCCGCGGGTCACCAGACCTAGAGGGGAACACAAACTATTACTGGTTGTCATTGCTCCCAACTCCATCAAACGCACTCTACAAAAGACAAGATACAAGGTATTAATACACTCCTCTTCCATTACACTCTTCTGTCATATTATGGTCATTATGCTTTACTCCATTCCACCATACTCTATGAACTGAAGAGGAAGAAAGAAGACACTGTTGCACAAGGAAGGAGATACATACAAAGGACAGTAAGATCAAAGAAGAAAAGGATAGACAGCTGAAGAATTGAAAGTGAGTGGCTCGGGTATGAAGGGGCACCCAAACCCTCTTTAATTAAGTACTGCCAACAAGGCAATACCTCCCAACGAGGACCATACTATCTGAGAGAAAATGAGGCATTACAGAAAATATATGATACAATAACTTCCCCACTCCACTGTACAAAAGATAAAATACAATATAGTTCATTAATCCACCTCAATGCTAATCCATTCATGATTATCATACAATAGTGTAGTTAAACCCACACTTGAGGGAAATTGAACATAGTACCTGACTTCACTGTACAGAGAAGCTAGTATATTATAAAGGGTTTACTGTATATCAATAACTGGTCTGTTTTGTAGCACAATTAGGGGGACTTGGTAGTATCCAGTTTTGTGACCTACCTGGACCTGTATGTCACCCTGGGTCGTTGATAGGGCTCCCTGCTATAAGGGTCACCTCGTCCTCCACCTCCCCCACCATAGTAATCCTTTGGTGGGTAGCCGCCGGCACCACCATAGCCGCCGTATGGGTGGGAGGGTGGGTACTGGCGACCGTATGCACCATAGGCCCCATATCTAGTATGCAAAGATTGTCGGCAAGTAAATATCACCTTAATCATGACTCCCAATATTAACGTTAATATAATCATAATAATTAATTAATAAAGAAAATGCTGATACAAAAGATACACATCAAAAGATACATTAAAACTCAACACTTACTAATCAAAGTGGCACACAAGCACATATTACCTTGAATATAGGCTTATGAAGAGTCACATAAATTTTCAAGTACTGTGCTGTATTCAAATGATATTCTACGGTTTCATATAATAATATTCAACTTCTACTCCCAACCATTTACCCAGAAGCTGAGACAATACACATAGGCTATACCAGAACCTGGAAGAATATACACATAGGCTGTACCTATTGTCAGGCATGTGTTGTGGGTAAGCTGCTACATAGGGGTCTGGTCGGTCATCCTTACGGCCACCATGTTTGTTGCCGGGGTACTCTGGCAGCTGTGGTCGCTTGGGGTCGCGTAGGTAGTTGTTAAAGTAGTCCACCTGCAAGACAACACAACAAGCTTTCATTATATTTATACTTTTTATGCCATACACACTTTCATCCATGCACTCTTGGATAACGACTCTACCTCCTAGTCTTCCTTTCCCTTAAAGGTCTCCTATTTGTTCTTTCTATATCCTTCTCTGATGGCATATGACACAAGCTCTTACACTCTCACTATTGTTTTGTCCCTAATATGTAACACAAAGCCAACAAACAATGAGAAAGAAAGAAAGAGAGAGAGAGCTATCTGGCTACAGCCTATTGGACATGGGCTCTCATAAGATTGGATACAAAATTATACAAAAAGGAGAAATATGGAAAGAAATCTGCATAAACTATACGAGATGTGTAAAAGTCACATTAAATAAAACTTGCATTACAAATAATGTAAATAACCCTTCCTAAGCTGAAGTAACCCCATGACCATCCTTACCTCCTTCTTGACCTCCTTGACCTTCTCTGCGTGTTTAATGAGGATGTGTTTGTGGACATATTCAGCTCCCTTGAACTTCTTGCCACACAGAGGACATTGCCACTTATCCTTAGCCACCTCTTGTGTGTTGGACTGTACAAACTTCTCCACCTCTTCCTCTGCCTCTTTCAGTCCTGTGTGAGCATAATAACATCAGCTGTAGATATCAAAGATTTTAAGATATTTAATATGAGCCAGATAAAGATAATCATGTTTTCAAAGCTATACACTGGACATGGAATATCATACCCAGTTTTTTGGCATCATCATCAGAGAGTTTAGTGAGGGGCTGAAGGAATGAACCAATCTTGTTTTCAAAAGCTCGGCAATAGTCGTGAACCTCCTGTGGGGTGACCTTGCTAGAGGGAGGGATACCCCGGGCATGCATGATGCCACAACGGTTAGGCATTTCATCCTCATTGGGATACTCTGAGTGGTTGTAGTAATCCACTGAGTGAACAATACGCAGGTACAGCAGCAGACGGTCCAACACCTGAAAATTATAATGAGTAACTAATTATTAACACAAGAAAAAAACAAAATAAAGGTAATTCATTATATTACCTCGTAACATACAGGATATAAAAAAAAAATTGTGGTTTCCTGTGTCAATGTGTGGGAGTTGTAATGTTTCAAGCCTCATAAGTGGTGGTCAATAATGTCTATCTGTGTATGTGTGTGTGTATGAGTGTACTAGTGGAGAAGGACTCACGGTGATAAGGCTGGGGTCACGCTCAATGGCCTCCCCTTCAGCCTTGTCCTCGCCAGTTGCCCCCGGACCGCCTGCCGTCCCTCCCCCTGTAGAGTTGTTGGTTCCACCCAGCAGCTCCTCTTCCTCAGCACTCGCTTCCTCTATCAGGTAGTCGGTGATGTTACGCAGCACAGGGTTTGATGACGAGGTGAGGCTCAACAGCTGATTGGGAAACGAAGTGTACGTAGCAAACAATTATGTGAGATGGGAAAAATAAGAAAATGTATGATACCTAAAGCTGATTAATTTAGGTAAGATTTGGGGTCATCCTATTATCCAGAAGTTAAAAAATAAAAGGTACATTAGAGCACCTTGATTCCTCAAAAGTATATCAGGAAGCAGGAGGACCAGACTCACATAAATAATGCTGGCCTGTTGCTTGAAATAGTTTGGAGGAATTAATCACTTACTCCCCATAAGTACAGTCACTCAAAAAACTATCACGCCACTTCTCACTTGAAACATTCTGACACCTCTGAAAAACAGTGGTATAGCGTTTGTATATGATATCATCGAGCCCCATTGACCTGATAGTATTTTGATCGACTGTACAGGAGTTTCTATTGTATTTTCATCCTAATCTAACCTCCATACATACTGGGTTGTCAGCAGTGGTGGGCGCGTCAGACCAGAGTACCCAGCGTGAGTCCAGGTTCTGTATGATCTTGGCTGAGAGTTTGATGTCAGCTCTCACTACAGAGCGGTGTGAAGTGATGCCATTCACAGTACGAATCCGTCGACTCAGGTCTCGGTTCACAATGGCACCAAGCTCGCAGTCTCGCAGCTGTAGGATTGGATTAGACAAACTCATTGACTGACTAGAGAGAAAATCTTGAACAGTAACACAGAACAGGATATAACAAGAAGAAAAAAGAAGAGGCCTGATAGAGGGCAGGAATGGAATTAGAAACACACATACACACACTTACCCTGATGTTGTTAAGGTTCCAGCAGATGTCCTTGATATTGACGTGCCTCTTGAAGGTGACCCAACCACGCCTGAACCACCGTCGCTCTGGCTGGGGGTCGGCAATGGCTGCCCTCAGAAATCCAGTGTAACGACGACACATCTGAGATCATGCAAGCAGATATTATTATTATTATTATTATTATATTATGGTAGGCGTAGGCAAGTGGCATCCTAATTCATCCACCTTTCTTGTGATGGTGTAATCAGCTTCTTTTCCCCAACGATATAGGGGGGAGGAGTGAGGGTTGAGGACCCCACTCTTTAACAACGACCCCAATAAAAGTTCAAATAGCCTCAGAGCTGGACCCATTGCCTGTCTAAGGTCCTGCATTGATGCTAAAAAAGGGAAATGGGGTATTGATGATGATGATTATACTATAATTTTCATTATTATTATTTTATCATTTTTATAACTGTATTTATTATCATTATTATTATTATTACCATCAATACTATTATTATCATCATAACTACATTTATCATTATTATTATCATTACTATTATATTCCACATTAGACCCTTGATATAATGCAAAATTAATAGATATTTCAATTTCAACATTAGTCGTTTTCTCTCTGGTGACTCACCGCTTCCACTTCCTGCTTGGTAATGGTGGGTGCCAGATTACGGAGGAAGATGGAGGCAGTCTTGTGGAGAGCTCGTGGCCGCACCTCCTCGTCCCCTCCCTCTCCATCCTTTTCTTCCTCGTCCTCTTCATTCTTCTCCTTCTTGTCTTTTCCATCTTCTTCCTTCTCTCCATTTTCTGAGATTGTACCTGCAGAAAGACAAGCACTATAAAATTATCTTTATTTATCCATTATCTCCCCCTTCCTTTCCTTTCACTCAGCACACGTTTCTTCTCCTCTACACCGTCCCCTACCTATTTTTCTCTTATTATATTTCATCTACACTTCTCTTCTCCATCATTTACCTTCTCCTTCTCCTTCTTCTTTCTTGCCCTCCTCTTCTGTCTCCTCCCCAGGTGGCTCCAGACCATTTTCCTTCTTCTCCTTCTCCTCTTTCTTCTCTTTCTCTGGGTCATCTTCATCCGTTTTCTTTTCCTCAGCTACCACCACGGGAGGTTCCAGGCCTGGGGGAGGGGGTTCCTTTTCCTCGTCGTCATCGCCTTCCATGGCCTCGTTGTCAGATGAGGATGAGGAAGAAGAGGAAGACGAAGATGATGAGGAGGAGGAGCTGCCAGAGCGCTTCCTCTTGCGAGTCTCTGAATGAGAAAGATGTGTGTGGGTCAGGGTTGTGTGTTCTGCCATTGACAGTTTAACTAAGCAACTCTTTAACATACCATACACTAAATTAATTTCATCTGTATACAAATGCACGAAGACACACACACACACACCTCCCACAAACCCTCTGTCATAACACATATATACACCTTTCACAAACCCTGTCATAACACATACACAGACCTCCCACAAGCCCTCAGTCATAACACACACACATAATACTCACCCTTGTCTGTATCATCCCCCTTTTGCTTGAGATACTCCTTGGCTTTCTTCTGGAGTTCCATCTGCTCCTCTGACATGTCCATCTTGAGTGGTTCATCTGGGTTCTTGTCCTCCACTTTACCTTTGTCTTCTTCCCCTTCATCTGAACTGTTGGTGGGACAATCCACATTAGCATTTTTTTACGATAACCGTATAGCAGTGTAATGATTACATATTCACAAAAGATATCAATATATACAACACATCCAATAACTGTGTGTGACTCACTCCTCGCCTAAGATGAATGGCTTCTTGTCCTCCTCCTCGTCCTGAGTCTGTCCGGGTGTGGGTGCAGCTGGCCGGGACTCTTCCTCAGGGGCCTGATCTAACACCTGATAAACACAATACAATGTACACACAAAAATGTTTCGGCACTCTCACTGCACGATTCAATATGATACAACACACAGAGCATTCTGAACCACATATTGATACCATCTGTAACAGTGATTGTTGTAAAAAGTATCAGAGCAAGGGTTATCAAATAATTCTTCAAAGGGTATTTTAGTAAATCCTCAGGGAACCAGACTAATTGGGACGCCACTTTTCCGTCCCTATATTGATTATTTCTGGGTAATAAGGGGACAGTCCACTCTAGTTAGTGTAATGCAATCCACCAAGTACACCAAAAATTTAACCACCAGGTACTTATCTACAACTTACTGTATAAACACTGGAATGTATAAGCAAAATGTATCAAAGGTCATAATTTTCTCCGGGAATGAAATAACCACAAGGTAACTAACCTGGAGGTCGAGGTCTGAGCCACCCTCCAGTTTGATAACAACCGAGTCCAGCAACTTGAGCAGCTGGTCCGACTGGTCTGCGTCCACAGTGATCTTCTCCAGCCGCTCTCCTTCATACAGCTCCCGGAACACACACACACGCCGCTAGAGTACAGTAATTTTGTACTACAGCATCTCAACTGATCAAAATGATATATATACACAGGTTCAAGAGAAAATGTATGTCCTGTAGATTCTAAGTTTTGCTTCTGGTATTAAGTTAACATTTAAGATTGTCATAAGGAGCATCACATTTGTAGAAATCACTAGTCTGGTTCCAACAGTTTATGTCAAGCTTGAAGTGCTTAACATTAACTTACCTTAAGATTGGCCAACTGCTCGTCCTTCCTCTTAACACACTCCTCTGGGTGGTACTTTGCCTTGAACCTACAGACGAACATGAGCATTAGTTGATGTACACAGACCCAGGTAACCTCACTCAGCACAGAACTAACTTGACGCTCTCATGTGCACCTCCCATTCTCACGCCCAACCCTTGATACTAGTTTTCTTTGCTTACCAACAAACAAAACTTTACCTCTCACTCACTTCCTACTTTTGACATTTCGCATAACAATGATCATACCTAATAATAAAAATACTATAACTACAAGCATAATCACTTGAGATATATTTTGCATATATTTATAACAGAAGCTTGTTATTAAGTAACAAGATATAAATAATATACCTCACTCATCATTCTACTCTCCTCTTGTCTGAGGCGCATAGATGAGTGTCTGTATCATCACCTCCTTTGACTTGCCACATATGATGATATTTGTTGTGGGTGAGATTATGAGAGTAAATGATAATGTACAGACAGAAAGAAGAGTCATGTCTGTTGCCATCTGTTGTCAGTGTCATCACTCAGATTGCAGTGCAGTAACTGTCAGCTTCTCATCACCCATACATACCTATGGTGGAATTGAAGAGATATAAAGACCTCAACAGGCCTGGAAGACCATGTAGCATGAGGGAGAGGAAAATAGAGAGGAGGGAATGCAGCATGAAGGAAATAGAAGGAAATGACAGACAGTTGAAGAATTGAAAGGCATCTGAAACTGAGCCATGTGTGGATGGTTAGAGCAGAGGAATACTCCACCACAAGCCAAGCAATTAAACTGGCCACAAGTGGCAACAGACACAAGTTTTGTTTCCAAACTGTACTGACTTATCATCCCTGGACACAAGTAAACCTCACCTGCGTGGAGCGTACCCTCACCACACACACAGGGGGCGTGAACGAGTCATCGGAACGCCAGGTCATTGTGCGACCCCCTAGACTAAACAGTACGAGTCGAGTATAACACACTGCATTGCGCGCAGCGGCCCTAAGCTAACACCACGCGAGTGCACCCCCCATGTGTGCTTTTTTTCTTTACTTTTTTGTTTCAGTGGATCGACGCAAGCAAAATTCAAGGTGGCTTGAGGTGAGCTGGAGCTGAAGGAGGCTGCAAGACAACTGTCAGGGGGCAAATGTTGGGATTAGGTTAGGGTGTGCTAATAGCTACACCCTCATCTTCCCTAACCTCTCTAACCATATTTATCAAACTTACCTACACTATACTGAACTCACTGTTAGTATATCTTATTCTACCTTAGCAAACCACAAACTTAAATCACGGAAATTTCTTCTATTTCCCAATAATATTCTCATCCTTATGACATTTGTTAACTCTGCTATTTTGATTCTTAGACCTTCTGCCTTTGTCATCTACACAAAATCATGAAACATAGTGTGCGCTATATTTCTTTATTCTAGTATAAGAAATTGGACCCAAATATTATTTACTCGAGCCTAGTATTTACTTCCTTGCATACACAATTTTGACATTAAAACCTCAAGACTTCCAAAATCAATAATGTAAATGTAAAAATATGCTACAAATACCCTTTCCAACAAACAAAATGTTTACCCGACTAAGCATGGTTTTTAACGATCTGAAATATTACCTCATTCTTGTTACTACTTCGTTCGGGATGAATTTAATTACACTAACTAGTCATACATCAGAACACCAGATCTAAGCTAATGATTGTGCTGTAACTACTACTGTAAGTCTTTAATATTCTCACTATGGTTTACCTAGGAACTGCCTCTTGCTACAGTATTACTTTGACTTTACCAAGTTATTTCTCTATTAATACTTTATTAATGCCGACGGCCCGTGTCCCTCCGGGAATGAGCACTGCATTGGCCTAGCCAGCCATCAGTGGCCCCCCAATGGGGGAGTGGACAGCTATGGCTACTGGCGGGGGGGGAGTCTCCGGGTTGCCCTGTAGAGGGAGTAGGGAAGAGGGATTGTATGAGAGTAGCAACTGTGAATGTGAATGGAATGACGGATGTGACTAAGAGGCGAGAGATTGTAGAATGTTTCAAGAAAGGAAGAGTGGATGTGATGGGAGTGACGGAGACACACGTGAAAGGATGTGGAGTGGTTGAGTGTCAGGATGGAAGGGAGAGTGGACTGTGGGAGGGAATGGAGGGAGGAGTAGTATGGATGGGCATGAATGAAAAGAGTAAAGGAAGAGGGAAGGAAGGGTGTGCGCTGTTGGTGTCTCCGTGGGTATGGAAGGGAGTGGATGGACATGGGTGGAATGGATCAAGAATAGTATGGATGACTGGAAAGATTGGTATGGTAAAAGTATGCGTGGGTGTGTGCTTATGCACCAGTGAATGTAAAGAGTAAGACGGGGAGAGAGAAGATGAGTGTGTTTTGGGAGAAGTTGAATACATGTCTGAGAGGAATTGATAATGGAAGGAGAGTAGTGATGATGGGAAACATGAATGGAAAGGTGGGAGGTGAGGAAGTGGGGAATATTGTGGGTAAATGGGGTGTAGAAGGAACAAATGAGAATGGTGAGTATCTAGTGGATGTCTGTGCTGAGAGGGGGTTGTTCTTGGCGAACACCTTCTTTCAGCACAAGATGATCCACAGGTATACATGGAAGAGAAGGGATGAGAGAGGAGAGCAAAAGAGTTTGATTGATTATGTGGCAGTGGATGAAAGGTTGAGGAAGGATGTGTATGACGCAAAAGTGGTGAGAGGAATGGTCCATTGCTCCGACCATTTTGCGGTGTTGGTGAGGATGAAGGTTAGGGTTAAGTGGGAGTATGGTAGGAGGGATGAAGGGGTGAGGAATAAGAGGGAGGTGGCTAGTGGGAAATTAGATGTAGAAGAGTATAGGGAGGAATATAAGAGGAGGGTGGGTGAGGTGCTGGGGGATGTAAGGATGGGGATAGGGGAGGGAGTGGGAGTGAATGCGGTGTATGAAATGTTTAAGATGATGGTATTGAGGACAGCAGCAGAGGTAGTAGGATATAAGACACAGAAGAGGGGCAAGAAAGGGAGTGCTTGGTGGACAGAAGAAGTGAAAGATGCCGTAGAGAAGAGGAAGGCATATAGGAGAACATTACAGAGGAATGTGCCGGAAGAAGTGAGAGAGAGATGTAAAAGAGAATATAATGTGTGTATGAGACAAGTGAAAAGGATGGAGAGTGAGAGTAAAAGGCGAGTGGATGAGGAGTTTGGTATGAAGCTGAGTGAAAAGTTTAAAGAGAACAAGAAATTATTCTGGAAGGAGGTGAAAAGAGAAAGAGGAGAAGGAAAGTCTGGTAGTGTGAGAATGAAGAGAGAGGATGGAGTTACTGTGAGTAGAAGTGAGGAAGTGAAAGAAGTGTGGAAGAGGCATTTTGATCGGTTGATGAATGGGGGGACGGGAGGGGAGGCGGTGGTGACATGCATGGGGATGGAGGCAGGTGGTAGACGACAGGATGTACAGGGAGAATTAGGAAGGGAAGAGGTTAGGAAAGCAATAGGAAAGTTGAAGATGGGAAAGGCACCGGGGGTGGATGGGATAACTGCTGAAATGTTAAAGTGTGGGGGGGAGGTAGTGGTGGAGTGGATGTTGCTTATATGTACATTGGCCTGGAGGCAGGGAGAGGTGCCAGAGGATTGGAGGAGAGCCATAATTGTACCTCTGTATAAGGGGAAGGGGAGTAAGGATGAGTGTGGTAGCTATAGGGGAATAAGCCTTCTTAGTGTACCGGGGAAGGTGTATGGGAAGGTTCTTACTGAAAGACTGGTTGAAGTAACAGGGAATAAAGTTAGTGAGGAGCAGGGAGGGTTCAGAAAGGGTAGAGGATGTGTGGACCAAATATTTGCATTAAAATCAATAGTGGAGAAATATATTGGGAAGGGTAAGAAGTTGTATGCTGCCTTCATGGACTTGGAGAAGGCATACGATAGAGTTGATAGGAAAGCTATGACAGAGGTGTTGAGAATTTATTGTGTTGGGGGGCCTTTGCTGAAGGGCATTGAGGCTTTTTATGCAGATGCAAAAGCATGTGTACGGGTAGAGGGTGATCTAAGTGAGAGTTTTAATATTAGTGTAGGGCTGAGACAGGGGTGTGTTATGTCACCATGGTTGTTCAATATATATATGGATGGTTGTATGAGAGAGGTGAAAGCCAAAGTGAATGGTCTGGGGGTGAAGTTGAGGCTGAATGAAGCAAACTGGTCCTTGGTGGCAAGTTTGTTTGCGGATGACACTGTGCTGATGGCTGAGAATGAAAGGAATTTACAGAGTGGTGGACGAATTTCAGTCTGTGTGTAAACGAAGGAAACTGAAGGTGAATGTGGGTAAAAGTAAAGTGATGGTATTTGAAAGAGCAGAAACTGAAGTTATTGACTTTGCTACACCTTACAGAGTGGCTGTACCAACTGGGACGAAGTGTGAGATAACTCTGAGGGGTGAGAGGATGGAGGAAGTGAAGGAGTTTAAGTACCTGGGTACAGTTATGTGTAAACATGGAAGTATGGAAGGAGAAATTAGGGAGAGAGCAGTGAAGGGTAGACAGGTCATAGGATCACTGGGGAGGATTATGAAGGGTAGAAGTGTGAGTATGGAAGTGAAAAGGGGACTACGAAATAGTATAATCCTGCCAACACTGACATATGCGTCAGAGACATGGACATGGAGTAGGGCGCATCAGTCTAGAATAGGTGCTGTGGAAATGAGTTACTTGAGAGGAGCATGTGGACTTACTAGATGGGATGGAGAAAGTAATGAGAGTGTATATGAGAGATGTGGTATGAGTGAGAAGGCAATTGGCATTGAGTGTGGAGTGGTTGAGAGAGTGAAACGTGATACATTGAGGTGGTTTGGATATGTGGAGAGAATGCAAGGCGAGGAATTTGTAAAGGTGTATGGAAGTGAAGTTGTGGGACCTGGTATGAGAGGCAGACCTCCGGTCAGATGGCAGAACAGAGTGGAAGAGTATGTAAAGGAGAGAAACGTGAGGGGCAGAGTAGGGCTTGAACAAGTAAGGAGGGAGTGTTGGAACAGGGTGAACTGGAGACACTTCTGCCGTGGCCACCCCCTTGGGGGGAGTTCCCGGAGGGAATGAGGCGTCGGAGCTATAGATAGATAGATAGAATACTTTATTAGCCATTCAACTTCTCTGCCACCTTAATGTTATTCACACACTCGTTAAATTCTTAAGTAAACTGAATACCAATAATTCCTTTATGTCCCATATTACCACATGCTGGGGTTTAGGGGTCCAAAACTGGACTATTTAAACTACAACAGGTTATTAAAGTGCAACTAGTGAGTTTGCATCAATCTCTTCCCATCTGCTATTTTGGGATTATTGTACGATTTCCTCTAATCATATATTTTCACACCACCTACCTCTCTACCCACTCTCCTCCACATCACTTACACTACCTTCTCTCCTCTTGAACCACACTTTCACTATCTCCATTCCCCTCTCCCCATTAAGGGGGTATCACACTTGGTACGCAAACGCGGAATTGGCGGAATTCTGGTAGGCGAATGCGGAACGGTAACCACACAGAGCTATCACACTGATCCCGTTGCGTGGTTTGTGTATGAGGAATGCTTGGAGGCAGAGTGCAGACGACGATGACGACGAGACCAAAGTCATTAAACGCAAACAACAACATGGAGTTTGTTGGGGATGACGAACACTCAGTACAGCGCACCTTCTCAATCAACAACAATTCAGCCTCTCTGGACCACTGTACATTGAATTTGTTGGCCATGCTTGGAATCTTGAGTAAACACTGCGGCGCTGGTTGTAAACATTGACGACTGTGACCGTGTGACGGGCAAACTGCAAAATATCGACATCGTATTTACTATACCCAGTGTTTATATTTGTTTTATTCTAAAATATTTATATAACAATATTATTTTCTATGATTATTTAACTCGTTTACTTTGAAATGATTAATTATAATAGATTTGTTTAGTAAATTGGTTCTCGTTTGCAGACCTGGTATGGATAAAAATGGATACCAGCTTTGGTAGGCATTTGTGGTCACCGTTCCGCGTTCGCCTACCATCTGGTAGGCGAATTCTGCGTTTGCGTACCAAGTGTGATACCTCCTTTAGGTCCCACGTTAGTCCCTTCTACCTTTCTCCTTACTGTCCCTCCTCTCTTCCTATTAATATCCAATCTCCAGCCTTATGAGGATCCAACAAGCACAGTAGACTGTAGCCAAATCTTCTTAAATTCATCCTCTCATCCCAAACTTCCCATTTCTCTCCCTCTCTCACAAACAGCCATCATCTGTCCTCCTCCTGTACCTCCTTCCCATCTCTATATCACAACTCCCTAAATCTCATCTCTTTCCCCTACCTCTCACTAACACTTTGGACACCCACCATTCCTCTTCCTTGTGGTTGACAAAGAATTCATTAAGCTGTTGCCTCTTGAACTCCAACTTGTAGTCTGAGTATTTCCTGAGAGCTTCCTCCTCAGTGATGGAGTCGTCACACTGTTCCATAAACGCCTTGAAGGTCATCATAGGTGGCTGTGTAGGGCCCAGCTCATCCAGTCTATACAATCATCAGGGAGAAAGTACAGTAATTTCTCATTTTACACTGTTGTTATGGTGTGTGGTGTACTGTTTGTAATGAATCTGTGTACAATAAACACTCATTATCCACTGGGTTTATGGATGTGTTATGTACAAAGAGGGATTACTGCATACTGATTTTTTACAAACAGTGCAATACACACCCATAACACCAGTGGAAAGCATGCGATTACTGTATGCACTCTTACATTTCAAATCATAAATCCGAGGAAAGTAATGTATATGGGCATATCTGTACCATATGTAACATGAGCAGAATCAGAAAATAGAGAGAATATTAACTAACCTGCCTGCCCCAGTTGGATGTCCAGGTGGGTGAGCATAATCCTGAGCATAGGTGGCAGAGTACGGCCCATATGCCCCCCCTCCCCCTCCCCCTCCTCCGCCTCCTCCGCCTCCGCCTCCACCTCCTCCTCCTCCACCACCTCCACTCCCCTCGTATGGATACCTTCGGTCCTCCCTGCAACACACACACACTAGTAAGTATACTGTATAAGTCTGACTGACACTTTCGTAATGGAAAAATGCAAAAAATATCTAACTACCAGGGTACCATAATATGGGTGAAGAGAAGTATTGAGATGTGGATGCTTCCTTGTCACTCACACTAGGATGCATCAGTTGAAATTGGCTCATTATTGTACCTTTAAAAATCAAACCATACAGTTTTGCACTTAACCTACACACAGCCAGACAGATACACACTGCAACCTGGGATCATAAACTTTAGGAAGGGTCTGCCAATGATTAAACAATGGAGTTTATCAAATCTTCATCCCATTCCATCTGAGTATCAATATAAAACTAAAGTTTATAATTGGTTAAACTTAAACAATAATAGGGAATAGAGATGCTTCAACAGACTTGCCTAATACAAAGGTTAGCATCAATAGGACACAATGAGAAGACTTTGGATGATGATATTGAACTCTTTCTTTGGGGAAAAGTTCTCTGTCTCTCAGTTCCTATAAATTTGCAATGCGAATTTAGCGACAATATGGCATTTTCTCGAAAATGTAGTTTAATAACACCACCATTTATGAATACTGACCAGTCCTGCCTCATCCTCTTGATTGGTGGAGACATGTCGTGGCGAGTGGGTGAATACCTCTCCCTGGCTCGGCCATACTCACGCCCTCCGTACTCTCTCCTCGACCCTCTCTCCCGTCCGCCTCCACCGCCCCAGCTGTCACCTCGTCTGTCAGGTTTCCAGGGCTTTAAGATTCACTCGTCTTTCACTCAGGATTCAAACATGATCCCAAAAAGAGATTCTCCCAAAAATTGCTTTATATGCCAAGAAAAATGAAATAGAAACAAATATTACACTACTAATTACCATATGCACCACAACAGATAGAGCCCCACCCCCAGACCTCAGACTAGCCAGCCAACCACCCACCCACCTATCGGGCCAGTCATCGCGTGCGCTGCGCCGAGCATCATCGCGTCGGTCTCTGGTGCTGCTGCTGCTGTACTCTGACCTCTCGCCTCGGAACTTGTCCCTCCGACGCCTCTCATACTCATCGTCACTTTCCGCCATCCCAGGAGCTGTTCAAAATAAAAAGAGAAATGGCATTAAAAAATATATTGGTTAACTAAGGCTGTTTGTGATGAACTGAGGGAATGAGGCAAAGTATTAGAAAACACTAGAAATATATACTGGTTAACTAACTAGGGTTGTATATATTTGTCTGATAGTAAAGTTATAACCAAACTAAGTATAATAATGTAACAATGATGATGACAACGAGGCTGAGTCTTACGGTGAATAGTGATGATGACATTCCCAATCCTCGAACAAATCCTCAGAAAATTTTTCGGTAAATATTGAAAGAACTGCCCTTATCGTGTACGGTTTTTCTACCTTGATTACCCACTTATTTAGACCATTCTAAGATTATTTTCTTTTATGGCATTTCCTCCGCAAATGCTCCATTTCCAAGATATTCAAATTTTGAAATTAGCCTGACCTTACCTAACCTAACCTAGACCACAGCAGACAACCGGGACCTAACCTGGTCAAACTACCGGGAAATAACCGTGGTAAAGTACAGGAAATGACCGGGCCAAAATACTGGGACCTAGCTGGATCTGGCAACACTGCAACAAAACGGTAATTCTTTCAATAAATACCTTATTTTCCTTCCTCTTTCTCAGCAATTTTCTCTCCTCTCACTCAGTAATCCCCCCCCCCCATCTTTCTCTATTTCACCAGATTATTACATCCATATTTTGGTGTGAACAATAAAATACGAGTAAATAAAAAATAAAGAGAGCGAGTAAATAAATCTAGAGAAGAGTGCCAGTAAATATAAATAAGCACAAATTGTCCCCTTATTGTCACTATCCCCTCCCCCCCCACCCCCACTCCTCCCTCATTACAAAGAAACTCACACTTAATTAACCAACACACACACATATTACATCATAACAATACTCCCTGCTCTCCCCCCGATCATACACTCACCTCAGCTAGATCATCAAGGCCACAAATAGAGTAGAAAATAGTAATAATATGTTTTGAATGAAGGAGGTGCCGGCCCCGTGTCCTAAAGCGTTTGTCAACAGATATGGCGGCGCAAGTCAACATGATATTTAGGCATTTTTTTCTTATTACTTTTAATTTTACGGCTAAACTGATGCTTCATTCAACAGTTTTATTTTTTATGTAACATTTTTTGGGTGTAGTAAAACTGTAGTAATATAGGTATGTATTATATAGGTGTATGATGTTAACCTCATTTTAGTATCTCTTTTGACACTACCGATCAATTTAAGCAGAAGAAATTATATATTAGAATTTATAACACTCAGTGAAATTAATTTATATTATTTACAGTTTATCATCTATGTAGCATGAAGTAATCAATCAAAAAATATTCAGATTCAAACTTGAAATTTGAGGCGCGAATTTCAAAATATATTAGTGAAGAACACATGCTTAATGCTATATGCTTAATGGCGCAGTGGTGATAGCTTCAGGCTATTTCTTTTCACTACTGCTCGAGGCTGGCAACTACTATGATTCTCCCTGCTGAGGACAACCTAGGTTCCTGAAAGGAACTCCCACAAGGGGTAGAGGTATATAGGCCTACCCACTTCCCGCTATCGTACTCGAAGCCGTTTTATTACAGACTGAGTCTAATCGGAGGTAATAGACGGGCCGACGGGGTGTTATGGTATCCATCCACCCCGAGGTAAACCTAGAGGCGGGGAGGTTGATCCATATTTTACCCACAGCCGTGGAGGAACCAAAAGTGGTTGAGGGTCGTTCAAAGGAGTAGTAGTGATAGCATTAAAGAGCAGCTCCATGTTGTGACTATCGAGGTATACTTGCTGATGACTATTTCAGTTCCTGAAGGGAACTCTCAAGAGGGGGAAGAGGTCGACCTCTTACTGCTGTTACGTCGTGATGTAACACCACTATTAAATAGGGGTAGTCAAGATGTTAGTGAAGATGTTCTCTTCACTTGGGGTAATGGCAAGTCAAGTAGTCTCTCTCTTTTATTACATTACAAGGTACATGGCCAAACAAATAATAAAAATAAAGGCATTGCTTCCTTCAGGTTGCATATTGCATATGAAGCTTTATAGCTAACCTGGAAAGCCAACTAACAATACAATCGTGTAACACCTCCCCCCCTAAAAGAACGAAATTTCCCGTGAGAAATTTCGGCCTTTTTACAATCTCGAGGGGAAATAGAATACATGGCATAGAAAAGATGACAACAAGGAACAAGGAGCAACTGGAGACTCTTCTGCCATGGCCTCGCCCTTGGTTGAACTGCTCGGAGGAAAATATCGGGCATGCCCTTGACCAGTTGTGCTTGGGATTACCAAAAGGGATAGTGTTACGCCTGTGTGTCTTCCAAATGCCAAGATTTCCAGCCCTACCATAACTTTTACGTTTCCTGTATGTTTTCCTTATGCGAAGATGTCCAGCCAATCCCACCACGACAGCGAGAGCGACAATAACGACCAATAATCAACAATCACCACTAATCACCAAAACCACGAATGCGACAGCGAGCGCCAATAATCACCAAAACCACCAATGCGACAGCGAGCGCCAATAATCACCAAAACCACCAATGCGACAACGAGCGCCAATAATCACCAAAACCACCAATGCGACAACGAGCGCCAATAATCACCAAAACCACCAATGCGACAGCGAGCGCAAATAATCACCAAAACCACCAATGCGACAGCGAGCGCAAATAATCACCAAAACCACCAATGCGACAGCGAGCACAACAGGGCTGGACACTATCTCCACCAAAGGCACAGGAAACTCAGGGACAGGTATACTGGGGCTAGGAAACACGGCACTGGAAACTCAGGGACAGGGTTTTATCTTCACCCTCCTGTGGTCCTGGGAACTGGTATACACTCCACAGCATCAAGGAAGGTCACTGTTCCCAGTCCAAGCTGTCAAGTAGGCAAGCGCTGACACATATCATTCCTATTCGTCCGCCAATGCTATTTTAACCCATATGTACCCAGGGAGCATTGTTACGTGACATGAGGAGAACTACGAGTCTTATACACAGCTCGTCCCCTACAGGGTCTTCCAGGCAAGGATAGAGTTGTATCCCTCTGCTTCAACATCAGCATTTTCTTCCAGTCAGTTGATCTTCATCAGCAAACATTTCGACATCCTTGATCATGCGGTCAATGTCCAAGGTAGTTGAAAAGATCTGGCTCCTTTTGTAGGGATGACACTATTGGCATCAAAGGGAACACAAAGAACGAAGAGAGAGACAACAAAACTACAAAGAACGAAGAGAGAGACAACAAACTACTGACTGCATATTACCCCGACATCTTGACTACCATCCTGGCAGGGTCGCCATTTTGTTACGTCGTGATGTAACACCACTATTAAATAGGGGTAGTCAAGATGTTAGTGAAGATGTTCTCTTCACTTGGGGTAATGGCAAGTCAAGTAGTCTCTCTCTTTTATTACATTACAAGGTACATGGCCAAACAAATAATAAAAATAAAGGCATTGCTTCCTTCAGGTTGCATATTGCATATGAAGCTTTATAGCTAACCTGGAAAGCCAACTAACAATACAATCGTGTAACACTGCCTCCACGGTTTAACCCTTTCTCGTCCGACCCCTGTGAATATATCGTCCGACTCCTGTAGATTTATCGCCAATGCCACGGATACGGTGGTACGATTAAAACAGTAGGCTGTATTTGGGAACTGACCTATTCCTGGCTGATCCTATCTGAGGTACTAGGCCGTTTGTTATGGGAACCACCCACCCTAATTATGACAGGTCCAGGATAGGGGTGGTTGTCCCAGAGTCGACCTGGTAGCCATGGAAGGAAAAAAGGGAGTTGTGTAATGGCCAGACCTGAGAGTTAAAGGCGGAATTTGAAAGCTACGCCAATGGAGTACTTCTTTGGCTTAACAGGTAGAATTACCGCCTGAGATTTCTCTGGTCCGGGGTTTGATTCCCCGTGGGTACGACTAGAATTTAAATGGATCAATTTCTGGGTCTGACTTACTTGGGTGATTTGGATTTGGAGATATTGGGATTATTACATTTGTGGCAGTGGTGGGATTATTACATTGGTGGCAGCGGTGGGATTATTACATTGGTGGCAGCGGTGGGATGGTCATTGTGTGCCATGGTTCCTTCGTCAGCCTTGTCCGTTCGGCCTCTTACACGCTACCACGTTGTTAAGTTGGTCTGTTGAATTGCCAGACCCCTGAAATTGATCCTACCTAGGGGTAAAACTGTGTAATGGCCGGACCTGAGAGTTAAAGGCGGAATTTGAAAGCTACACCAATGGAGTACTTCTTTGGCTTACCTGGTAGAATTACCGCCTGAGATTTCTCTGGTCCGGGGTTCGATTCCCCGTGGGTACGACTAGAATTTAAATGGATCAATTTCTGGGTCTGACTTACTTGGGTGATTTGGATTTGGATTATTACATTGGTGACATTTGGTGGGATTATTACATCTTGCTCAAAAGTTGGGATGATAGCAAGTTAGCTGTAGGTTGTAAAAGAGTCGAGGTTTCCTCATTGAGGATGACTTCGGTTCCCAATTAAAGTTATAGCTTGTACTCATCATGGTTTTAGCCAACACTCCCCATTTATCCGGACTTGTGACCGACTGAGAGCAAGGCCCAAGTTGGGTTTTGCCATGGAGGTATAAATTATACCTCCATGGGTTTTGCTTAATATTATACTACTAGAAAGTCATCTATCAGAAACCTTGGTTTGTATAGTTTGTCTGGCAGTAAAGTCAAGTAGGCTGCCACTGGAGCAGCCCGGGTGGCTTTATGCATACTACAAAATGTAACGATAATGTTAGTTTCAGCAAAAAATCATATAAAAAATAAATTCAACTTAAACTTTTTAAGATGGAACATTTTTTCTAATTTGGGGAATTTTGTCACTCCATTTGGATCTGGCAACACTGACTGACAGTCAACACAGACAACGTCCACACTATTCCACTTTCACTCTAAAATCAATTACACGTCACACGTGTCTTTGTGACGAATTTACTACATTGTTGTTAATTATTAAGAGTTAGTGTTGATTGTTAACCATGACTAACGTGAGTAATAATAGTCAACAAGAAGCAACAACTGGAGACGGAAAACCAAAAACCGCAAAACAGCTGGAGAAAGAAGCGAAAAAGGCAGCTAAGTTGGCTAAATTTGAGGAGAAGCAAGCTAAAGCCTCTGAAAAGAAACAATCTGATGGTGGTACACAAAAGAAGCCAAAGAAAGTGCCAGAGGTAAGTGAATGAATGTATATATTAAATCTAAACCTTTATATTGGTGTCATAGGTCACTACCGGCTCGCGTAATCGCTACCAAAATTTCATGGGATATTAATTTCTGATTTTTTTTTCAGTGTTAAAGCTCGACATGTTGGGAATACCATTAATTTGGTTATAATATAAGGTAAATTTACAGAAGAACTGGGTTCACTATATTGTGTATTTTAGTATCATTACCCACTATTTTGGACCATTCTAAAACACTTTTATTCTATGGTGTTTCTTTCGGAGATGCCCCGTTTTCGAGATATGCCCCGTTTTACAAACATAATTTGGAAATTAGTCTGACCTCACCTGACCTGACCTAACCTAACCTAACCTAGACAACATCAGACTACCGGGACCTAACCTGGGCAAACTACCGGGACCTAACCTGGGCAAACTACCGGGATATAACCGGTGTAAACTATCATAAAGTGACTGGGGCAAATTCCCAGGACCTAGCCAGATGTGGTAACACTGCGCGATCCTAGCCAAAAACCCAGTTATTCTGTAATAATACCTAATATAATTTGTAAATAATATGGAGATATGTTGGAAATATACCACAAATAAATAAATATATTTTACTCATGTACGTGCGAATTCCAAATATAATTTTAGTTTTGTTATGCAGCATATAAGTTAGGTTGGTATTTATGGAAAGAATTACAGTTTTGTAGCAGTGTTGCCAGATCCGGCTAAGGGTAAAAGTAGAGAAGTACTCCGTTCACTATATTGTATATTTTAGTATCATTACCCACTATTTTGGACCATTCTAAGACACTTTTCATCTATGGTGTTTGGAAATTAGTCTGACCTAACCTAACCTAGACCACAGCAGACTACCGGGACCTAACCTGGGTAAACTACTGGGACCTAACCTGGAAAAACAACCGGGAGATACTTGTGTAAACTATCATCAAGTGACCAGGGCAAATTCCCGGGACCTAGCCGGATGTGGTAACACTGCGCAGCCCTAGCCAAGAACGGAGTACTTCTCTACTAATACCCGGCTAGGTCCAAGTATTTTGCCCCGGTCAGGTCTTGGTACTTTACCACGGTTAGTTCCCGGTAGTTTGCCCAGGTTAGGTCCTGATAGTCTGTTGCCGTCTAGGTTATGTTAGGTCAGGCTATTTTCAATATGCCCTATCTTGGAAATGGGGCATTTCTGAAGAAAATGCCATAGAAGAGAAGTGTCTTAGAATGGTATAAATTAGTGGGTAAAGAAGGTAAAAACATTGTTAGAAAATGGCAATAGAATAATTAATTACAGTTTCACTTGATACTTAAAAATATATACAAACATATAGCTATTTTATTGGTATAACTTTACAATTGGACATTACCATTTAATATCTTAGATATCATATGGAGTCCTTTTTTTCAGAGAGTTTGTTATATAGCCTATTGTCCCTGAACTCAACACGTCAACACAGTATTTTTTTTATTTTTATCATAATTTTTTTTTTTTTTCCAGAAAAAGGTGATAACATACGAGATAGTAACACCCCCCGGAGAGAAGAAAGATGTGAGTGTAGACCTTCCCTCACAATATAGTCCCAAGTATGTTGAAGCTGCCTGGTATGACTGGTGGAAGAAGGAGGGATTCTTTACACCAGAGTATGGGGTAAGTTAATTGGGTATTTTATCTGGTATATTGCCGTCTTGTAGTTGTGTTGCCAGATCTGGCTAGGTCCTCGTATTTTGCCCCGGTCAGGTCCTGGTACTTTACCACAGTAAAGTCCCGGTAGTTTGCCCAGGTTAGGTCCCGGTAGTTTGCTGCAGTCTAGGTCAGGTCAGGTAAGATCAGTCTAATTCCAAAATGCCGCATTTGAATATTCCCTAAATTAGTAAATGCCATAGAAGAAAAGTGTCTTAGAATGGTATAAATTAGTGGGTAAAGAGGGTAGAAACATTGTAATAGAAAAGTTCTTTTTCGAGGAAAGAAATTTTGTCACTAAATTTGTATTGCAAAATAATACAGATTGAGTGATGACGAACCGATTCTTTGAAAAAGTAGTTAAATAATTCTGCATAAAGCCTCTTCGTCATTCAATTTACATTGTTAAATAATTATAATTGAGCGACAAAGAGAACTTTTCATCACAGAAGTACCGTAGTATAATAATACCACTCTTTGTCTCTTGTTAATTTCAGTAAGTCTATTGTATCTTTATCCTCCTTGTCATATTGTTTTTACTGAAGATAAAGTAACAGTCATATGAAGAGGATATAATTTAGTATTGATGGAATTTCTCATTGTTCTTGGAAACCATAGGATCTTCCTCACATTATAATAATTTTCATGATACTTATGTAATATTTTTGCTCACAGAGAGACTTGAAGAAAGAAAATAATAAGGGAAAATTCATCATGGTAATTCCTCCACCCAATGTGACTGGCAGCTTACACCTTGGTCATGCACTTACTAATTCAGTTGAGGATGCCATTACTCGCTGGTAAGTTTAGCCCAATAATGTACAGTCGGCCTCAGGATTCGTATACACCACTATAACATCAAGGGTTCGTATCAACTACAAAATTTAGTACTGTACATTGGTTTACTAACATCAACTTATCTTGTAATGTTATTTGGCTAATACTTGAATCAGTCAGCAGAACAATGCCTACAGTATGTGTAGAATTAAGACGACATTTAACCAATGCTATGAGTACGAAATCCTGTGGCCGAATATACCTGTACTGTATTTTCTGTGTGTTATGTATACTAATGCTATTTTATATGCACCATTGAATTGATTAACTTTAAGTCATTTGAAATGCATATTTTTCCTAAAATATGAAACTCTGAAGTGATTTCTAACTCAGATAAAAATGTGAAAGTTTGGTGTTTGTGTGTAAATACAGTACTTACCTCTGGAGACAATCTTCCTCTCTATTTCAGAGTGACTTTGTGAATATTGGAGGGGATGCGTCAAATAAACTATAAAAGTGCTTAACTTTGTCCTCAGGCATCGTATGAAGGGCCGCACCACACTGTGGGTACCAGGGTGTGACCACGCTGGTATTGCCACCCAGGTAGCTGTAGAGAAAAAAATTAAACTTCAAGAAAATATAACTCGCCATGACCTTGGTCGGGAAGAATTCATCAAACGGGTCTGGCAATGGAAGAATGAGTGAGAACTTTTATTTGTCTCAGCACATTATTTTAAAATAAATGAACTTTGATTACTGCAAGTAATAATATCAAGTTATTAGGTAGAATATATGAATAATCAACATACTATAATAACTTGAGTTGGATTCATGAGAAGACTGTATGAGAGGTAATCTGACCCATTCAATATTGATAAAATATTAACTTGTAGATGTAGTTTGTTATTCAGTGACCATTGACTGTATCCAACACCATGAGTGTATGTGTGTTTTCCAGGAAGGGTGATCGTATTTACCACCAACTTGAAAAGATGGGATCATCATTGGATTGGAATCGTGTTACCTTCACTATGGATGAAGGACCTCGGAAAGCAGTCAAAGAGTCATTTATAACAATGCATGAAGATGGTACAATCTACAGGTCCAACAGACTGGTCAACTGGTCTTGTAGCCTCAGATCAGCTATCTCAGACATAGAGGTGAACTCCATTTCATATTCTCTTACATTGCTCTTAGATGAATATAGTAAGGTCTCATGATACACTGGTATTTCTGGCTATTTAGCAGTCGGCTTGTGTGCTATTAAGTGTAAATGACTTTGCTCTTGCTTGGTTATGGCTAAAAGTTTAATATATTGAGGAGCTCAAAATACATGGTGTAGCGCAATGTATAGCAATAACACACCAGAGATATATACAGTAATATAATTTTGAGTATATTATGTTGTATAAAGTATGGTGTGTGTGATCTCAGTACAGTACACTGGATCATCATCATCAATACCCCATTTCCCTTTCTGCAAGGGATGGGGAGGCTCTAATGCCAGGGGTAGATCACACACAGCATACTTTATGCAACAAAATATACTCAAAATGAAATTATATGTCTCTGGTGTAAGTTATTGCTATATGTCGTGATACACCCTGTATGTTGACCAATATCTATATCAACTTGGGATTGGTAATCAGATTTATTTCTACAGGTTGAAAAGAAAGAGCTTGGTGGGAGAACAGAGTTACCTGTACCGGGTTATACAGACAAAGTGGAATTTGGTGTTCTCATTTCATTTGCCTACTTGGTGGGGAATTCTAATGAACGTGTTATTGTGGCAACAACACGTATTGAGACCATGCTGGGAGACACTGCTGTGGCTGTTCACCCTAAGGATGAGAGGTGTGTCTTACTCTGTAATTTGTTATATACAGTATATATATTTTTTAAAGTTCCGGGCTTCATCAAGCCCATTACCATGGCCCAGGTCAACTGCTACTCACACACACACACACACACATGTCACAACTTCCGAACTGGTACCCAGCCACAGAGGGAGGGAAGTGAGGGTAATTCCCAAATACTGCAGCTGTTATGGTACCAGTGAGGGTGTTTCACGATGTATGGTGGCCTTATAATTAGTGCCTGAAACTCAAATCGGAAGAGTAAATATTCTCAAGCCCCTCACCTGAGAGGAATTGATCTCCCGACCGTTAGATTACGAGTCCAGAACATTAACCACTCGGCCACCTCCCCTTCATTGCTTACATTGTCCATCATTACCTTCCTGACTAGGTTCTCACTTGCAGTGTCAATGTTACTTCATTAGCCTCTATCTAAGGTATTCCCTGTACATAAAAATGAGATAAGGCCTTCCTGTTTTAACCTTGTTGTTCCCATTGGAATTGTCTTGTCTATATTAATATGTACAGTCATGGGCACAAGTTGCAATACACATATTGCTGACTAATTGTTTTTATGTTTTCATATGATGTTATTGTTTTGAATAGTGAGAAGCTGCTTGTAGTAAATTAGAAGATGCTGCTTTTCCTATTTGTTGGAAAGTTTCTCAGCTAACAAACACAAGGAAACTGTCAAACATTTACATGAGTCACACACACCAATATGAGTGATTATTATTATTGTCCACAACTGTACACATATTATGAAGTATTTATGTATATATTTATTTCATTTATTGTTCCCCACAGGTACAAACATTTGGCAGGCAAAACAGTTATTCATCCGTTCACTGGACACAAGCTTCCCCTGGTGCAGGATGAGTTTGTAGATATGGAGTTTGGTACGGGTGCCGTCAAGATCACCCCAGCACATGACCCTAATGATTATGAAGTTGGAAAGCGCCACAAGTTGCCTTCACCAACAATCTTCTCAGATGATGGCTACATTCTGGAAGGATTTGGGCCTTTTACAGTGAGTGATTAATTATGGGGCTCCATTAATTTAAAGAACCCTGTGATGTAGTCAGAAAATTGGAGATATTACGAGTCCTTCAACACCAATTATCCTATACACGATCACAGGGTTCTTAAAGATTATAAATATGGAAAGGAAAGGTAGTTCAAAGACAATTCTAGACTGTTTTGTATAGTAATGTTAGATCAGAGAAAAAAACAGATAGTCTTAATGTTGCAACACTTTGAAAAGATTTCCATAAGGGAAATATTAACCATTTTCTTCTCTTCAGGGTATGAAGCGTTTTGAAGCAAGGAAGGCAGTGTTGGCTGCCTTGAAGGATAAAGGTCTATACATTGAGACCAAAGACAATCCTATGGTGATCCCAGTCTGTTCACGTTCTAAGGACATCATTGAACCTATGATAAAGCCTCAATGGTAAGTTTTAATGTTATATTTCCAGGTTATATTATGATAGTATGGTAGTGTACAGCTTTAACTATACTGTACACAAAGTACTTGTAGGAAAACAAAAATATCCAGTCCTTTGTTTATATCACATTGCCTGCCCACATCAGTATCAGCAAAATGGGTTTAACTGCAGTAAACCAATGTTTATTTTTTGCTAAGGTATGTGAAGTGTTCAGAAATGGCAAGAAAGGCCATTGAAGCTGTTGAGTCTGGTGAACTGGAAATAATTCCTGAAATGCACAAGAAGACCTGGTACCATTGGATGAATGAAATCCGAGATTGGTGTATTTCCCGACAGCTGTGGTGGGGTCATCAGATCCCAGCATACTATGTCACCATTGACGGCCAAAAGACATTACAAGAGGTAAGTTTGCTCTCAGGGTTAAAAATTTCTTATTGCTAAGTAAAGTTATTTTTGTTTGTAGAAAACATCATCAGTATCTCATTTCCACTTTTTCACGGGGTGGCACAAAGATCAAATATTTGTATAATTGAAATCTTTTTGTGAGAGATAGATAGAGAGAATACCACAAAGGTATCGTTAGAGAATGTGTTTTTGAATACTACCAACACTTTTTCTTTAATATTTGTTGATATATATATATATATATATATGTATATATTGCCAGTCAGGGTAACAACAGTCTGTAGTGAAGGGGTTGTAGTCACACCCTGTGAAATTTGAAGAATAGGCTTAGATTCTTATACCTTAGTAAAATACTGACTCATTTCTGTGTCCCCAATAGAAATGTTACAATACGTATAATTTACATCACATGTATTATGTCCTACAGAAGGATGAGTACTGGGTCAGTGGCCACACGGAAGAGGAAGCTCTACAGAAAGCAGCAACAAAGTTTGGTGTTCCAGTTGAGAAAATCAGCTTGAAACAAGACTCTGATGTTTTGGATACCTGGTTTAGCTCAGCTCTCTTCCCTTTCTCTGTATTTGGATGGCCAAATAAGGTACACAAGTTACATTACTGTATATTATTTATTTTCTCCATCAAGAGGTTAGGGTTCCAGTTCAGTTTGTATGTTAGCTGGAGTATATCTTAAGTGATTGTGGATAGCTTCCTGGTATTACGGTATTGTTCCTTAGTGAACAGGTTCTATCTTGAGTAAAAGATTCTGGACTGTACATGCATTAACATATCACCAATCTTTATGTCGTCAGTTAAGATTCCTCCCTATCTAATATTTTTATCTTTATTCCTTGCTTATTGTAAACTGTGTTGTTGACAGACCCAGGATATGGAGATATTTTTCCCCAACACCTTGCTGGAGACAGGCCATGATATCCTCTTCTTCTGGGTTGCCCGAATGGTCTTCTTCAGTCAGAAACTCTTTGGGAAATTGCCTTTTAAGTAAGTATAACACCCAGCCTGTGCAGTTGTCATAATTATGTTTACTGCACTTTGTTATAATATTCCTGAAAACCTTGTAATTGTATGGGTTTGTTTTGTTCCATTGTTTACTTACCCAAAAATTGTATAGAAATTATTAATAATGTGAATTTTCTTCTCCCCAGACAAGTGTATCTTCATGCTATGGTACGTGATGCCCATGGTCGTAAGATGAGCAAATCCCTTGGCAATGTCATTGATCCAATGGATGTTATTTATGGTATCACTCTTGAGGTATACTATGTTGTCTTTTCTATATACTGTATATGTGTGGAAGAAAAAGATATTGTTTGGGTTGACATTTACTGTTCTTAAAAAGTAAATTAAGTAAATGAATTATTCTGTAGGGGAGGTGGCCGAGTGGTTAGTGTTCTGGACTCATAACCTATAGGTCGGGAGATCGATTCCTCTCAGGTGAGGGCCTGAGAATATTTACTCTTCCGATTTGAGTTTCAGGCACTAACTATAAGGCCACCGAACGTCATAAAACACCCTCGCTGGTACCATAACAGCTGAAGTATTTGGGAATTACCCTCACTTCCCTCCCTCTGTGGCTGGGTACCAGTTCGGAAGTCGTGACGTGTGTGTGTGAGTAGCAGTTGACATGGGCCATGGTAACGGGCTTGTTGAAGCCTATGTCCAGTGTTGGAACATATATATATATAAAAATAAAGTGAATTATTCTCATTCTTGATACTTTATGTTACAGGAGCTTCACAAACAGCTAGATAGCAATACCAACTTGGACCCACGAGAGATCAAGAGGGCCAAGGAGGGCCAAAAACAGGACTACCCTCAAGGTATTCCTGAGTGTGGTACTGATGCACTACGTTTTGCTCTCTGTGCCTACACTGCCCAAGGTAAGTTACACACTCACTTTATATCATTTGAAAGGTGGTATTGCCAACAGATGATGTATTTGACTACTGATTGACTTATGTTTTTTATAATATAATTAGAGTTATGCAAGAAAGTTTAGTGTATAACAATAAAATCTCCATTTTTAAAGTCTATGAGCTCCTTTACAGGACGTGATATCAACCTGGATGTGTTGCGTGTTAATGGCTACAGGAACTTCTGCAATAAACTCTGGAATGCAACTAAGTTTGCCCTCTTGAACCTTGGCAAAGACTTCACACCATATGCATCACTTACAGAACTACAGGAAAAGGTGGGAATTTACCATAGTGTTGACAATATTTAATAAATTTTTAAGCTGGTGAACATTTTAATGGAAGTTTGTCTTCTTGGTAATGGGTTGGCTAACTGGCTTTGGTTACAGAGATACATACAGTAAACCATACTGATTACTTTATATAAAATTTGTTAAGTGTTGTACTGTTATATCTGAAGTGCCTTCTTATGTACGGTAATTATAATTTAGTTTTGTGATGTCAGTTATTATTTACTAGGTAAAGACTGCAAGAGAAGAATATTTCCCACATCTCAGTAGAACTTCCACCTCTCCTTCCTCACCTGTCATCGTGAATGACAATGACAATTGTCAAGTTAACTTGTCTGAGTTGAACAGTACTTTTGAGAACTTGAGTTATGTTAATGGTTACTTGCCCACTCAAGCCGATATTATGGTCCTGGAAAGACTAAAGAACAATGGGTTGTCACTGACAAAATACCCTCATGTGTTGCGCTGGTATTGTCACATGTCCAGCTTCTCTGAGGTAGAGAGGTACTTGTTACCACAAGAACCTGGTGTTCCACTCTGTTCTACAAGGCAAGAGCACAGAGGCCAGGTAAGATGAGAGACTCCTGCCAAAATTCCCTAGCTTGCTTACAAAGTCTATGTGGCTTAGTTTTGTCAGTTTGTGTTGTATATATTACAAGTTGTCTTCTGTACAGTGGAAGTCGGTCCTTGAGTAATGGATAATAAGAGTGTTCCTGTTGTTGACATTATCACCCTTGACTTTAACATGTTGGGATTATGCCATACAGTTCATGTCATACTCACTGGATAAATCATATAGTACCTGTGGATTACCAATACTGTTTTGGATTTGAATATCTTGTGTCTTACAGTATATTTCCTGCATGCCTACATAGGGCCTCAGTCACCTGTGTCCAGCATGTGTCCTCCTAAGCTCTTTGATATGACTTGTTCACCCACCCGCCTGTTCAGTTTGTTTTCACTGCCACTGTTCACATCATCACTGCAGCCAGTGAAGCTCATTGAATGATTTGATTTGAAACCTGATCCTTTATTGTTTGCAATTGTATTTTATGTTTTTAAGCAGTTACATGATTTCAGTTTCTTTCTAATTTAGTCAAAACAGCAATATTGCCTGCTAGCCAGGGCTAGTGTTTGTCCTCTGTCTTATGTATAAGGGTTAAGCCACATTCAAACCTCTTGATTGGATGTGTATAGTGGGTTAGACACAGTCTTCAGTCACAGACTCAGAATAAGAGTATCAACCCAGTCATGTTTTAAACTTCATATTCAAATGACCATACATGTTAGGATATTGTTTAGAGGTTATTAATTGCAAGTCTGTCATGAGGTTTCCTTCCCCTGAGATGAATAGTTAATTAATAGCCATAGTAAGTCCACAACATGTCTGATGTACTGTACTTTTAGGTTGAATAGTAATGATTATATGATATTACTTGTTGAATAGTAGCATTTACCGTATATGATTTTACTGGTTCAATAGTTACATTTATATGATTTTACAGATATTATATTAATTACACAATAACTACTGTATTGATTGTATTCTGAGACATTATTGGTACTTTACAGAAGAGCAACCTAACACTGATGGATAGGTGGATGTTGAGTCAGCTTGCATATGCAGTTAGGGAATGCAACACTGCCTTTGAAAAGTTCAACTTCCCTCAAGCCACAACAGCTTTGTACAATTTATGGTGGTACCAGATCTGTGATGTCTATTTGGTAAGTGTACAATTTATATTTTTGTAAACCTTGCCTTATCTGGAATCCAGATGGTCCAGGAGGAATATATGCATGATTAGCCCATTTCACCATGTATATTCTTATTGTTTATTTGGGTTATGAGTGAGGCATTAACAAGATATACCTATTGTAGGAATGTCTGAAGCCTGTGATGTACTCTGATGATGAAGAGGCCAAGGAGAGAAGCCGCAACGTCCTTTACACTGCCTTGGATGTTGCCCTGACCCTCATTTCACCCTTCATGCCATTCCTGTCTGAGGAGTTGTTTCAGCGTCTGCCTCCCCGTACCACAACCAGGCCACTTTCCATCTGTGTTGTTCCTTACCCTGAGCCAGAACAGGTATACCTCTCTTATCTGTATTAATTAATTTATAATGATAACAAACAGAACACAAAAGTTTGAATGTCATAATAGCACTTAAGGTTTACTATACTGGTACACATTTAATGATTGAAAAAAAAAAAAAAATCCTAAAAAAGAGAAATATATATATAATTGTAGAATATATTTGGAAGCATCATTACTTGTACTTATTCTTTTGCTTTATTTATTTTGTTCCGTAGTTTGATGTGTTCCTGGATGAAGAAGTAGATGAGAAGGTGAAGTTTGGCCAGAAAGTTATCAGTGAAGTGAGATCAGCCAAGGCTAAATATGACATTCCCAACAAGACTAAAGTGGAAGGTAAGACTTAGGCTGCATGCAGTCAGTGGAAACAAACAAATGTTCTATTAAAATTTATGAATCCTAATTGATGTGGATGAGTTTGTCAAGTCATAATTAAGGGGGAAGTTCAGTGTTGTTATATCTGGAGTGACTGATTCTTCCAAACTATTCCAGGCAACAGGATACCATTAATTTTCTTCTGGGTCTGTTTCCTGGCATACTTTGGAGGAATCAAGACACTCTAATGAACCAAAAGTAGACCATCCCGTTAAGCTATATTAAAGTTCTTCCTACTATGTAGCTACTTAGAACATGACATCTTGGTTGTCATTATTTCATATAGTATTATAGTTATTTATTTACAAACTTGTTCTATTAAAATTTTTGAATCCTAATTGATGTGGATGAGTTTGTCAAGTCATAATTAAGCTATATCAGAATTCTTCCTACTACATACAGTACTTAGAACATGATATTTTGGTTATCATTATTTCAAATAATTATTTATTTACAAACTTGTTGAACTTTTTTTTCCTGTAGTGACATTGCAGTGTGAGGATGCCAACAATAGAGCAACACTTGAAGCCCTGTGCCAAGACATTGCCACTCTGACCATTGCACAGGAAGTTAAGGTTGCAACAAGCAAACCAAAGGGAGCAGTTCCTACTCCTGTTACAGCAGACACTATTGCTTGGATGAAGTTGCAGGTTAGACTTTTTTCTTTCTTTTTTATGTTCCGACTCTGGCCATAGGCTTCATCAAGTTCGTTACCGTGGCCCAGGTCAACTGCTACTCACACACACACAGACACGTCGCGACTACCTAACTGATACCCAGCCACAGAGGTAGGGAAGTGAGGGTAATTCCCAAATACTGCAGCTGTTAAGGTACCAGTGAGGGTGTTTTACAATGTTCGGTGGCCTTATAGTTAGTGCCTGAAACTCAAATCAGAAGAGTAAATATTCTCAGGCCCCTCACCTAAGAGGAATCGATCTCCCGACTGATAGATTACAAGTCCAGAACACTAACCACTTGGCCACTTCCCCTACAAGTTATTGATTTGTATTAAATATTTGTTCCATGCTGATGTATTAGTACTGGTATGTATAGTGTTTGACAAAAGGTTGGACATTTATAAGTCATTATACGTGCAAGAAATAAAATTGCTGATATTAATCCACTTGAGCATAATTGACTCTGGTGCTGTATATTTGCATATGTAAATTTTTGCAAAAGAAACTATCTGTGCTAAAATGACGCAGCTGTCGTAGACTCATCACTTAAATTTAAGACCTCTAAGTATTTTTTACTTATAAAACAACAAATTGTTTCACTGCAATGGTACAGTTTTGTTTTATGTGGTATTTTTACAATGTTTCATTAGTATTGTATTCATTCATTATGATTTTTTTTTTTTTTTTTTAGGGCCTGGTCAACCTGAGTAACAGTCAAGAAAAAATTAAGAAGCGAATAACTGATGCTGAGGAAAGACTGAAAGCTCTCACCACCGAGATGTCCAAACCTGACTATGAGAAGGTAGGTTATTTATATTGCAATAAATCTTTTTTATTTTATATATATACCTCAACCTTGGGACTGTAGGGTGTGAGTAGCCCATGACACTTGCGAGGCCCCGAGATTATTGGGTGTCACACAAGATGAGACAATGGAGCTTGGTGGTGATGTTGGTACCGTAGCTTCTCTTCTGTCCCACTAGATGACCACACCTTATTAATACACGTCTCTGTCTACCTGTTGGTTGCCTCTTAAGAGAAGTGGTTATGATAATATGTTTCATTCTGTTAGTCTCTTATGCTATGGATGTTTATGAGGTGGTAAATATTAAACTATAGTCAAACCAGAATATACTGAGCCCTAGGGTGGGGTCCGGATTAAGAGCGGCATTGCCAAATCATCACCAAAACAAACCCATATCGTTAAAATTTTAATGCATAAGCCAATTTGTAGTAGCTCTAAGTATTCGATATATAATACAATGTTAAAAAGAAGTATTTATAATGACGAGTTAAGTTCATTGTAAGTATATTTACAACAACTCTATACAATATGTGACATGCTATTTTGCACATGCTGCCACATCTCCTGTGACAAAGGGTTAATGGCGGGTCAAGGACGCGTGTACTCATGTCAGTCACCTGGTCATTCTCGCACCAACCACTATGGACGACGCATATCCCAAGCGCATCATTGTTCTCCACAGCCAAGCCAAGGAAATTATTTATAATGTAAATAGATATTTCCTCCATGAGAAGGCCAATAGAGGACCCCTATTTGATCCCTCTCAGTCAGTTGCTCGTACAGCGAATGCAACCCCATTAAATTTATCGGAGAGAATGTTGGATACCATGTGGGTATGTTTTGGTGATGATTTGGAAACACCGCTCTTAATCCTCGACCCTACCCGAAGGCTCAGTATATTCTGGTTTGACTATAGATGCCAGTATGTATGATAGTTAATATTGCAGTAACCCATCAATAATCACAGAACCATGCAAATAAATAATTGGTTTCCATACTTATTTTCACCTTGATTTTATATTTTTTAAGCTAATGGTGAAAAGAAAACACAAAATATTTATTAAAGCAGAAATGAATGACCCATTTTCATTTATTACCTTAGGTACCAGAAGAGGTGCGAACCAAAAATGAAAAGAAGAAACAGGACCTCAATGCTGAGTTAGAACAAAGCCAAGATGCCATTAAGAAATTAGAAGCCATGGAAACCGAGTGATGACTGGCCTTGGCCTTTGTAACTTACTAGTGAAAATGTAATTAAATTGTACACTAGCCATTACTTTGGTGGCCACGTCAGAAGTGTCTCCAGTTTTCCCTGTTCCAACACTCCCTCTTTACTTGGTCCATCCCTCCCCTACCCCTCATGTTTCTCTCCTTTACATACTCTTCCACTCTGTTCTGCCATCTAACTGGAGGTCTGCCTCTCACACCAGGTCCCACAACTTCACTTCAATACACCTTCTTTAAAACATATGTTGCTTTTAATTGTGTATTTAAAACTATTTATAAATACATTGGTTTTAATAAAATTTAATATAGTATTTAAATAGTATTTTTAACCAGGTAACTTAACCATGAACCGATCTAATCATTATGCAGTGATATAAATGAGTATAATCTTCACTGAAAGTACTCTATATTGTCAGTTCTAAGATCTTTTGTTTTTGTTCTTGGCAGACAATGGGTTAAACTACTGCAAATAATTACAAGATTGAGATGAAGCACACAATGAATGACAATAGACAGATATATTAAACCCAGACACAACAAGGGAATATAATGGTAATCATATAACACAGAAATGAAGGAATGATTAGATCTCTTGTTATATTGTTGTGTGTTATAATGTCCCTGTATTAGACAAAGATATACAGTAAACCCAGACACAACAAGGGAATATAATAATAATAATATAACAGTGAGAAATGAAGGAATGATTAGATCTCTTGTTATATTATTGTGTGATACATTGTTTGAAAAATATTATATAGTGTAGATATGTTCATTTTACTGTTATAATATATTTATGGATAGTATCTAGGGGTTAAGTTTAAGTTGAGCCACAGAGAGAGGAAACAAGTTAATTCCAAACGTTATTTTTGTATAATTCATCATTCCCTGTTTTTATATTTTGAAATAACAACAGCTGGCAGTGTATTATGAGTTTATGACTGACTCTCTCCTACAAAGAGGATGACATAAGAAGTAAAATAAGTAAATAATGCATTAAGTAGTTAATATTGATTTGTTTTAGCATCAGTCTGACTTGACCTGACCTAATTTAACCTACTAATCTGCTGGACTGTGGTAGACTATAATAAGTAGACTACCCACATCTATCTGGAAGGACCAAGGCTGGGGGGAGGGGGGGGGTGTCATATAAGGTCAAAATACACCGTTTCTTTTATATTTCAAATTCAGAAATATATACTAGCAGGCACATTTTGAAACAAAATAACAGTAATCAAGCACTGCAGGAGTAATATAAGAAATATACCATTATATATTTAAATTTGCCGCCTAGAAAAAACATGAAAAACTATAGAGATTTTTGAAGAAAATATATATAACTAAGGAGAGATGACAGGATACCACATACATCATAATAGTAAATATAATTTTTAAACAGAAAAGCCTTACTTTGTTTATTACCACGTATTCATAGTAACAAAATAAGAGTAAATAACACGTCATTGACACAAGAGTGGCCACGTATTTCTGGGAGGTTGTGGATGTAGTTTTTACTCTGGATAATATTCAGCATACGTAAATTTCTAGATAAATGCATCACTGGAAATCAAACTTAAAGAGACTTATCAATAAAATGCATTAAATATATAGAATATTTTATGTATATTTAATCATAACGACACAGTAGGGATGATATTGTTGAAAAGTGAAAGTAAATCCCGAGTACAAATGTGTTGAAGCGGCCCAAGCACTGTGCCAGTCTGACAGTGACAGCTGCAGGAGGCGGCGACGGTGGCACTCGTACAAAAACTTGATTAATTACAGTCACCATGGCAATCAAGGGCATCCGCAAGACCCCTAAGAACCCTCCTATATTATCCCACGAGTTTGTGATCCAGAACCATGCTGATATAGTGTCTTGTGTGGCTATGGTGTTCGTATTGGGACTAATGTTTCAGGTCAGATGGCATTATTTATTTTTTTTCGTGGGTTAATATTTTCACTCCTCTCACCTCAGGTCAGATGCGATATATATTTTTGGGGGGTTAATATTTTCACTCACCTCAGATCAGATGTGATTACTTATTTTTTTAGAGGGGGTTAATATTTTCACTCCTCTCACCTCGTTGTTCTATGGGCCATATTCAGGAACACATTGATAGTGTATACGATGGTGTGGTACTGGTACGATGGCTATGGAGCCGTCGTATCGGCACCACACCATCGTATGCACCACAACAAAATGTTCTTGAATATGGTCCTTTATATATATTGTTGTTATGCATTTATTTGGTATTTATGTTTTAAATTTAAGGTTCGGTAGTGGTTTGGTTTTGAAATATAATATAATAATGTAATTTTTTTCACGTGTCTAAGTTGGAAGTTTAAATTTAATAGCTATTTAATTAATGTATGTTTTTGTGGTACGATTCTGTTTCATTTATTTTTTCTTGGTTGTTGTGGTATCAGATATTTTGACCTTTATTTCATTGGTGGTATGTTTTGTCATTATTATAAAACTCTTTGGAAATATGACACATCTGTAATCATTTTATATGATTATTGTAAAACTTTTGGAAATATATCACAGCTGTAATAATTTTGAATTATTATTATAAAACTTTTGGAAATATATCACAGCTGTTATCATTTTATATGATTATCATAAAACTTTTGGAAATATATTACAGCTGTAATAATTTTGAATTATTATTATAAAACTTTTGGAAATATATCACAGCTGTTATCATTTTGAATTATTATTATAAAACTTTTGGAAATATATCACAGCTGTTACCATTTTAAATTATTATTATAAGACTTTTGGAAATATTTCACAGCTGTTACCATTTTAAATTATTATTATAAGACTTTTGGATATAGATCACAGCTGTATTTATTTTAAATAAATTTATTGATGTATTTCACAGAATATAACAAATATATTGTAGTCCAATGTAAATACTATCATTATTATTATAAAACTCTTGGAAATATTTCACAGCTGTAATAATTTTAAATTAATTTATTGATGTAATTATATAATAGTAGTCTAATGTAAGTACTATTATTATTATAAAACTCTTGGAACTATTTCACAGCTATATTCATTTTTAATAATTTTATTGATGTATTACACAGAGTATAACAGATGTAATAATGTTAGTAGTCTAATATAAATATCATTTTTAGACACTAAATACAGCCATTAGCCACTTATGCCCGCTACCTACCCACAAAATTGGTAACAGTGTCTGCCCGTCGTCATTTGCCTCTCGTGTGGAAGGGGCTTGATGGGGTAATTCACTTTTGTTATATTGGAGTGCCTTGATTCTTCCAAAGTATGCCAGGAAACAGGACCAGATGAACAAAAATAATGGTGTTCTGTTGCTTGAATTAGTTTGGAGAATTCAGTTGCTCCAGGTTTGCCAACACTGTACTTCCCTCTTAATTGAATAGAATTGATCATTAATAATTAGTGACTTGTTGCAGGCCACAGCACCACTAGCATCTGTCTTCATCGCAGTCCAACACAATGCTACAGAGATTGAGGCAGCTGAAGGACCCATGACCTACACATATGGCAGCAGAGACGCCGCTACTGTATTCTTCTATTGCCTCATCTCGATTGTCATGCATGCCATCATTCAGGAATATGTCCTTGATGTAAGTAATGGACTAATGTAGGTACAGTCTGCAAAAAAAGTTTCGTTACCACCCCTACGTTAATTTTGATATCGTTAAGCGCGGCAGGATTGGTACTCCGCTAGACTGGACAGCCGTGATTCGTGTCATTCGGGATGGCTATCGTCTTTGCCTCTCTGATAATATGCGGGCTGCGGCAGTGACAGCTTTTTTATATCAAAAGTTTAGCTGATTTTAAAATAAATTTTGAGTGTTCAACAACTATTAATATTTAACTATTCATTATTAAACATAAGGAAATACGTTTGAGTATTTTAGAACAAGAATAACTGTGAAATACCCAGAAAAAGTAGCACTGGCTGAAAGTATGTCATTCCTACTTGCCTGCCCATTAGACACTGACGGAGGTATTATAGACACTCGCGTCACACCTGACTGGTGAGTCAGGTGTACCAACTTTACATCACAGTGTTAAAAGGATGGTAACGAAACTTTTTTTGCCAACTGTACAGCTGGCAGCATAAATTCGCGTCCATCTCGTGTACTTAATATTGCTAATATGACCAGATAGTTGCATTCTGAACCTGTTTTTATTCCAACAACATACATAATTTACCATATGAGAACTATATCTGTCATCTCTGTATTAAAATTGTATTACAACATCACTATAGCTAATACATACACAGGTTGGAAATGAAGCCAACTTATGCTGGTGACTGTACACAAAGTATACTTAATTAACATTCATTTTCAGATTAAACTGTAATATGACTATTACATTATTGTAAACTTTCATTCTAATGAAGTTTGGGAGAAGGATTGTCCATTTAATTTGACTAATGCCAAATAGAAATAAAAAATTGCAGTATATCCAGTATTTTATAAGTAAACACAGCCACACACAGTTTAATGTTTAAAGTTAATTATTTACTTATTAGCTTCTCATGGCCTGCTGCACAGCATGAGTGAATGTGGAGATTAAAGTCACTTAAATTGATTGCAGAAAGTGAACCACAAATTTTATCTAAGCAAAACAGTTTAATTATAAACTTATTTGCTGATGATGGCCGAGTGAAGTGTATGTGTAAATGTAGAGATTGATGAAATCTTATATTGATTGCAGAAAGTGAACCGCAAATTACATCTGAGCAAGACAAAACACAGCAAGTTCAATGAGTCTGGTCAGCTACTCATCTTCACAGTTGTCTCTGCTGCCTGGGGGTTTAACATCCTTGTCAAGTATGTATACAAATGGAAAGTTAGTTCGCAGATGCTATTTGCCACCATAATTAACTAATTAAGATGTTTTAATACACTATTGTTATTTACCATTTTGGAATGTGTTGCAGACTTAGTATTGCATAGTTATAAAAATTTCTTCTTTTATATTTAGAGTGAATAATAGTGTAAAACTAACACTGTACCAATACTTCTCTATTCTCCAGTTTTCTTTTTACACCAACAGAATTCCTTGTTGGTTACCTTTTTCTCCTTGCCCTTCCTTCTCTCTTGCTGTTGTTGTTGATATTCTCTTGGAGCAGAATGGCCTCCTGCCTCACAGACCCCCGGTACACTCTGGTCACAGTGAAAAAACAAATTAAAATAAAGGAGGGACTGCATGGCCCTATATGCCTGGGCTACTGAAGCACATCCCAGGGAAATGGGACCAGAGCTTACTGGACCAGGGAGTTCTGGGTGCTCTTGCTGTGTCCTTAATCATTGTTTCCATGAGATACTTTAAGAAAAGGGTATAGTTTTGGTATTTTGGGAGATAATGATGCCTCGAAACTATGCCCACCAACAGGCCACCATTATTTTTGTTCATCTGGTCCTGTTTCCTGGCATACTTTGGAGGAATCAAAACACTCCAATGTAACAAAAGTGTATTACACCCTTAAATGTATGACTGGAAGCTGATGATGTCCTAATAAATTCCCACCGTTTATTCCCAGGGACGACCTACTACTGGACATTACAACACTGTGGACAGACTACCCAAGCAGTCATGCCCAGATGTCCTTCATGCTCAAGTTTTTCTTTATCATACAAATGTCATACTGGCTCCACTGTTACCCTGAACTCTACTTTCAGAAGGTAAGATCTCTGTTTGGCACTTATAAGTTGTTGATTTTTCTATGTGATAACAGGGGAAAAACTCTCATTCCATCATAAATGGAATGCAGTATTTATTATCTCTAATATTTTGACTGCTAGTATTATGAGAATATTTTTATTCCAGACCAAGCGAGAGGAAATTCAAGGCAAAGTTCAGCGTGCTACACTCTACCTTATTTTCTGCACCGCTGCTTATCTTCTCAAGTAAGTTCTATTTTATACATTTTTCTCATTGAATATGTGTACAGTATATATATTTTATTGAAGCATTTTCCAGTCATATGAGATCGGCTACCAATCTGTATAGTAAACCTTCATTATCCACCAGATTTATAGGTGTGAAATGTACAGTCATCAGCAGAAATTTGTCCCATTCAGCTCGAGTGAGAGGAGCCTGGTAATCTGCTAACACACTATGAAAGTTGACAAATATGGATTAAATGCATAATACTGAAGATCATTAGCCATTTAAATCATACTTTTCAACTCTCATACAGTGTTACCAGGTCTTCAGGCTCCTCTCACTAGAGCTGTATGGGACAAATTTCTGCTGACGACTGTACAAAGAGGGTTTATTTACTGTACACAGATTTATTACAAACAGTATAATACACACCCATAGCACCAACAGTGGATAACAAGGCATTATTGTACTGCTTTTTTTTTTATCTCGACCTCAGGACTTTAGGGTGTGAGTAGCCCGTGACTCTTGTGAGGCCCCGAGATTATTGGGTGTCGCACTAGATGAGACAGTGGAGCTTGGTGGTGATGTTGGTACCGTAGCTTCTCTTCTGTCCCACTTGATGACCACACCTTATTTATACACATCACTATCAGGAGAGGGCAGCTACACCTTCACTCACAGCATCTTGGAGTAATGAAATGTTTGGTTGTCCCCCTCACAGTTTCACCCGTGTAGCGTTGGTGTTGCTCAACTTGAGGTTCGTGGAGGACGCTTTGCACCATGTCTGTCGCCTCCTTTACTTTGCTGAGAGGGCCAATGCTGCCAGCACAGGTGAGTGAGGGTGGCTGTGGGATTTGTTAAGGACCCTGTGATTGTGTTTGAGATCTGGTGGCTTCTGATTCCTCTTGAGTATGCCACGAAACAAGCTCCTTCAATATAGGTGTGTGTGTTTCGTGGCAATATTTGAAGGACTCGCTAACCTCCAATTATCTGACTACTTCACAGGGTCCCTTAAAGTGGAGATTATCTGTTTTGGTATATTGAAGCACTACTGATTCATCCAAACTATTGCTAGGAAACAGATGATCTTGATTTTTTAAATGTTCAGACACTGGACATAGGCTTCATCAAGATTAAGAGAAATAATGGTGGCCTGTTGCTGGGAATAGTTTAGAGAAATCAATTGTTCCAGATTTATCATTACTGTATTACCCCCTAAAGAGTGTTGATGTTGTTCCCCAGACCATCAGTCAAAGCAGTCGTGAGTCTGGTTGACCAAAGAAACTCAGATACTCTGACCCCCAAAAGAGAGTCAGGGAGAGAGTTTTGATGTTGATAATAATATTATGATTACATTTACAGGTTTCCGTATCTGGAATGTAGTGTTTGTGGGGAGTCGTCTGGCCAGCATCATCATGGCCATCCTTACCTTCCACTATGGCCTTCCCACCAACTCTGACCACACTCTTGACATCCCCACTGGCAACTTCAACACACCAATCATCAGGTACCTCCTCATAAAATAGGAACTACACCTCGGTCTCGTATAGAACGTCCAATAGGTCGATAGAAGACATCGTTCTATGTGAAATCGTTCTATGTGATACACGTAACCTATGGGGAAAACGACAATTGGTCGATTAGTCATCAAAATTGTCCCTGAAATTAACATAAAATACTTTTCAAGGTTTTTCTTGCCTTAATCCTACTGTACAGGGATGTATGTAAAATGCATTTTACAATTCGTATTAAGGTTTTCGCAGGCGACTCATGTGACTGAGACCGTGAGACGAGTCGGCGGCATCCGTGGTGGTGGTGGTGGTAGGGGGGGGAGATAGCGTGTGATGGTGGTGGAGGTGGTAGGGGGGGAGATAGCGCGTGATCATCGTTTGTTTTCTTTTATTAACCATACGCTGGTGTTTCCTTCTCCTTTCTCTTTCCGAGAAATAACTTCTTTATATCGAAGGATATGGCCTTCCGTTTTATAAATACACCACCTGGCATGACTGAGCATTGAAGCTGGTGGTTAATAAACTCGTAATCACTGAAAACGAGCGAGTCAAACACGAAATTTCCCTAACTTCAACTTTAGAATTTCCCTTTATGCCTCAATAATTCCCTGTTTACTCTTGAACATTGACGGTCTTTTTGGTATTTCTTCTGGTAAGACTTTCCCTGTTTACTTTTGAACAATCTTTATATAATTTCCCCGTGTGTATTTCAAAATTTCCTTACACCTGGCAACACTGGGTAGTGGGAAGGAGCGGGAGAAGTGATGGCAACACATTCACCCACACTGTACAGACGCCAGTGATATCATTTCCTGACACGTTCATTATGATTTCGCTCGTTTTGTATAAGAACTTCTCGGATTTGCTTCACTTATTTTCGCCACCCGTTCTATATGGTTGCAATCGTTTTATAAAATAATTTTAAGCTAATATTTTGGTCGCTCGTTCTATACGAGAATCGTTCTATGTGAACACGTTCTATATGAGACCGAGGTGTATATATTGATAATTATTTCCTGGCATGTTTGTCATTGTTAGCTTAGCATTTATAGACTTGCCTATCGTTTTCTGCCATCCTTGTTACACATTTTAATGCCATTATCATATCTATTGTTTTTGTTTCTTTCAGACATTGCAAATTAAGTTTTTGTTTGTACCAGCATAGCTTCAGTCATTTAAGCTAGGGATACTTCACTATTATTGTAGTTTTTATACCTCAAACTTGGGACTGTAGGGTGTCAGTAGCCTGTGACTCTTGCGAGGTCCCGAGATTATTGGATGTCGCACTAGATGAGACAGTGGAGCTTGGTGGTGATGTTGGTACCATAGCTTCTCTTCTGTCCCACTAGATGACCACACCTTATTTATACACGTCACTATCAGGAGAGGGCAGTTACACCGTCACTCACAGTATCTTGGAATATGGTCGGGCATCTTCTATGTTGTGAGTTGACGACGATGTAGGCTTAATTAATACTATATTATTCTCTCTCTCTTTCTCTCTCTCCAGATTAAGTGCACTAATAGCTGTGTGTCTGGTACAAGCGTGGATGATGTGGAACTTCATCCACTTCCATCTGCGGCAGATGAGGGAGCGACAGGCGGAGATTGTTGCCGCACGTAAGAAGGCGGCTGAACGTAGAAACAAGAGAGGCCGCAAGGAAGACTGTGAGTACCAAGAATTTAAATTTATCTTTCTCAATTTCTAATTCTGTTGAGACCCAAGGATTTGTTTTTCAGGAGCCTAAGTGAAGTGACTAAGAAGGTCTGTTTTTATCTTTAGTTTTTAAGGGTGAAACTCATTTTGGTAAATTCCTCCCCACTCTCCAGTCATTTTCTTTTCATGTCATCCTTCCTATCTTTCATTCCGGCACTCACTCTCTCTAACTCTCATGTTTAGTCCATATTCTTCCTCTTTTTACATGCTCTCTCCCTCTGTGTGTGTATGTCACTTACCTCTCCTTTGAGCCCAGTTTCATTTCTTGCATATTAGAATTTCAGCCTCGTTCGTGTGTGTAGGTCTTGTCTGTCTGTCTGTGTCTTGCTTTGGCATTCTCTTCATTTAATAGGTGATCTGTTTAGTGATATAGTTAGGAGCATTCAATAACTGTCCAATTTACCAAAAGAAGTTATCCCCTTATTATGGAGGAGGGGTGTTACCTGTAAGAAGCTAGCCAGGAGTACAGTGCATAGCAAACTGGAGTGCTAAGGTTCCTAAGCACAGGTAATTTGTCCTTGTACAATGAGGGATCTTCAGTTTGGCTTTGTTCCAAACAAATAATGTATAGTTGGTTGCAGCTTTGGTAATTGATACGAGGCGTCTCATGGACAAGGGGCGAATGAGACACCCCCCAACCTTCATCTATGCCTAAAACGTGTACCAAACTTTAAACGCTCATAACTCAAAAGTAAGAAAGTGGTGCATTCACCCCTTGTCCACGAGATTCCTCATATAGTTTTTCACATTTAGTCTTGAGTATTATGTTAAGATCGTAAAAGAATTTGTTTCTATTCTTGGTAAAGTAGTCATACTTACACAACACACAGATCTATGGACATACTGTATCACTTTTACCATATCAGGCCTCATCGATATTTTCTCCCTCTTCTGTTTGGGTTACTACATATACATATAAATGCTATTGTATAATGAGCATAGTATATGTAAAAAGATATTATACTGTGGATGCTAATGTAAGCAGGACGTGTTGTATGTGTTTCAGCCAAACGCAGCTCCGAGGAGGACGTGAGTGAACTGCCAGAGGTGGACCAACAAACTCGTAGGCGTAAGTAAGAAGACAACACCACAAGGGAAGGAAGAGAAAGAAGAAGAAGAAGAAGACAGTGAGTAATATATGGAAAGTGAAGGGAGTGATCAAGATATGGGAGGTGAAGAAAAGAAGGTAAAGAGATGGAGGTAAGAGAGGCATTGAGAGAAGAAGAGACTGTAGTAAATATATAGGTGAAGGAATAAATATTGTGACTGAACTTACAACAAGGAAGATTTAATAAATAGATGGAATAAATGATAATAGAGTAGAATAATTGAAGAAGATTACCAAGAGATTATGAAACTAAAAATATGACCAGTTAAACTCTTGATAACAGAAGAGAAAGTGAGGCAATATACAATAGGTTAACTTAAGGAGAAGAGAGAACAACAGCAAAGAAACACAGAAGTAAGTACGTGGGGTAATACAGTATCCAGAATAAGGGAAGAATTTATAGAAGAATACTGTATCATTCTGGTCACATTAATATAAATTTGAATAAATATTGGAACCTTAATCATGGGGTAATACATTGACAAGAATAAGGGAAAAATTTATAGAAGAGTACTGTATCATTATTCTGGTCACAATAATATAAATTTGAATAAATATTGAACCTTAATCATGGGGTAATATAGTGACAAGAATAAGAGAATATATAGAAGAGTACAGTACTGTATCATTCTGGTCACAATAATATAAATTTTGAATAAATATTGGAGCCTTAAGGACCCTGTGATTGTGTATAAGAAGTGGAGACTTCTGATTCCTCCTGACTATGCCACGAAACACGCTCCTTCCCTATAGGTGGTGTTTCGTGGCAATATTTGAAGGACTCCTTTACCTCTAATTTTCTGACTGCATCACAGGGTTCCTACAGAATGTACCGTAAAATCAGGGACAAAACTCTACTCTGTCTCTTTAAAACATCTTTACTAATTATGATTGTGTAATTTGGATTTGAAATAACCATACCTTTTAGTATTTTCAACTGTCCTTCCTTTCATTTGTTTCATTCCTTCATGCTTGCTATCCCTCTATTTTTTTTATGTTTCGAAGGCTTCATCAAGCCCGTTACCGTCGCCCAGGTCGACTGTTACACACATACACACACACGTCACGACTTCCGAACTGGTACCCAGCCACAGGGGGAGGGAAGTGAGGGTAATTCCCAAATACTGCAGCTGTTATGGTACCAGCGAGAGTGTTTTATGACGTTCGGTGGCCTTATAGTTAGTGCATCAAACTCAAATCGGAAGAGTAAATGTTCTCAGTCCTTCACCTGAGAGGAATCGATCTCCCGACCTATAGGTTACGAGTCCAGAACACTAACCACTCAGTCACCTCCCCTACATGTTTCCAGTTGATGTCAGTAGAGTGGATGTGACGGGCTGATCATGTTCCGTATATATTTATTTGGATTTCTTCTGTTATCTTTGTTGTCTGCTTTTGGTTATAGTATTTGGTTTTCCTCTCTCCAGGCTTCCTTTTGTTTATTTTTCTTCTTCTCTTCAGTCAGTAGTTTCTCTAGGCTTCATTTTATGTTCATTATTCCCTCCATCCTTTTTAGTTCAGGGAAATTGTACTGTTGAGGACCCTGTGATTGTGTATTAGAATTGGAGACTTCTGATTCCCCTTGACTATGCCATGAAACACGCTTCTTCCCTATAAGTGGTGTTTCGTGGCAATATTTGAAGGACTCGTTTACCTCCAATTTTCTGACTACATCACAAGGTCCCTAAAAGACTCATAGAGAATCTTCCTTCAGTTGATGAAATGCATAATTATAGCTTTCATTTGTCATCTTGGAGTAGATAAATATTCTTTGTATATTATTTTTTATACACACACATTTGCTGGTTTGTTGTGCTCTCTGATTACTTGTAAGGACTAGTGATTGTTTCGCACAAATTTAACAGGGAAAGTGATTGATACGTTGTGTGTAAAAGCATTGAAGAACAGTACAAAGATAACTGTTTATGTGTGACCATTTCCACATCATGCTTCTAAGTCTTAGTGAGAAAAATTAAAGGAGCCATATTTCTGATGTACAGCCGGCTCCACTGCCATGAGGGCCACTGCAGTGTTTTCAGCAATTCCTTTCCCAGGCGTGAACCACAAACTTTGGTCCAAGACACACATCTGAAGTACTCGCTAGTAAGAGAGAGATGGGAATAAGGGTTGGCAGGCTTGTATGCTGAGCAAAACAAATGACAATGAAATAATAATCTGTATATATGGCCCTCACAGCAGTGGAGCCGACTGTACCATACTGTATATTAGATGCGTCATATTGATATACAATAACACTGCATCAGGGTCAGTGAGTTCGATATTGTGTATGTTGAACTCGCTGTGAAATCCTACACTATCTTGGGTGAAAGTTTATTCTTTGAGCATAAGTTCACTTGATTTCCACCTGCATATGTATGAGCTATAATGATGTAACACAATTTGAATGCAGAGTTGACAGATATACTTCACATATGATAAATTACACATGTTGTTAGGATAGAACTGGTTCAGAATGCAACTATCAGGTCATATTAGCTTTATCAAGTACATGAGATAGACGAGAATTTATGCTGCCAGCTTTACCATTTTTACCCTTCTCTTGTTAATTTTGTGGGCTACTAATTCCTCTATACTATGCCAGGAAACAAACAACCCCTTGGTTACAAAGAGGGGATCTGCTTCAAGACATAGTACTGTATCACCTTTGTGGTTGCTGTATTTGTTCCACCTGTCGATCACCTTCTCCTTTCTCATACCAGGCCTAGGATGGTGGTCTTTCTTCCTCAATCAATCTGGGCATAGTTTAGAGAAATCAGTAGCCCTCCAATTCACCAACAAGATAACTTAAATAAAGCTACAGATATTTTAAGATTGGATTTAACATTTAATACACTTGGGCAACCATGGTCTCCACTCTTCCTGTGAGTCAGGGGGTGTGTGTTGGTTGATGAGTGTGCTAGAGGCAGTCTTGGGTTGTGTATCCCTCACTATGCTAAAGGGTTGTGAGGCATAGATCTTTCTCGGTGCAAATGGTGTCATGTTTTCTTGCTATGAGACATGATGTTACTTTTTTCTTTTTTTTTTCTTTTTATACTTTTTTACGGACTAAGGGTGCTTTTCTATTTTTTTGTAATTGGGGATGCCGGGGATTTTCACTCACTGCTACATATATTTTTACTGTATTATCAATTCTGTGGGTCATACAAGTTTCCCTGTTGAGTCAAATCACCTGACATTTGCTAGCATAAAAATGTTCAAGTACTGTACATAATGGAACAGCTCAGTTTAAAAACCTGATGTAATTTTTCATTCCATCCATGATTGAAAGTATGAAAATTTACACTACTTGATGTTGCTACTTGGAGCCACTAAAACAGAAAACAGGTTTTCAACCAAACTGAGTACAGTATTACTGTTACAAAGATATTTTATTAATGCTCAGTACCAGCATTAATTTTTTGCTGAGACTGAACATTCATTATACCATCAGTTGCCATACCCACTTCCTGGATATTATTTTGATACAAAGTGTTTAATACATTATTAATATTTATGGTTTGGTATGCTTGGCTAATCTAAGTCATCAAATATACAGTACTGTAGATATTTCAAAGATGACTGCAGTTTCCTGCATAAGTTCTAATTTTAGATAATTAACTGAGTTTTGATAGTGCATACATGCAAGATGCTTGTACACTCATGTGTAGGTGTCTATGTAAAAAAAAAAAAGGATGTTTTGGTGTAATGTTGGGTATGTGTTCATAAATAAATGCTGTAATGTTACTTTTAGATAAAGAAAACCAAATCCAACATTTAAAAGGAGCAGCAGTATGCAGACATCTGTCCCAGAAGCATAATATTGAGTTACTGGTGTCAGGTCTGTCCAGTGCAGTGCCTTGCCACTCATTAGATCCTAAAATGATATCTGATGGACTACTGGATAAGGTACTAGGTACAGTAGGGGTTAATGACTTTGTACACAGCTGTACAAGTATTTGGGCACAAATAGTGAGTGGGTTCTTTTTGGTTCAATGGTGCAGTGAAAAAAGAATGTGTGGTTGTGAATAATTTTTTATCTTCACATTGCAACTCTGGTTAAAGGTGTTCAGTAGAGGATATTGATCATTGTACTTCTCGGCCTCATTTATTTTGATATCAAAGAAATTATCTTTAATTTGTGCCAGGTTGATGCAGTGGTAGCGTTTTCACCGCACATCTAACCAACCCAATTTTTTTTTTTTTTTTTTTTTTTTTTTTTTTCCTCCAGTAGACATCACTGTAAACCCAGTTGGCTACATGACTAAGGTGGCGTATTATACCTTGGTGGAATGCATACAGTGCATATAAAAGTATACTGCATTAATGACTGATGCAGTAGTTTTTTCTCTACCATCAATGATGAATGTTGAACTATTTATGCCGTGTATTTTCTGCTTGTATTGCACATTAATTCTTCCATCCATTTGTATTTGTAATGTGCACCAGTGGGCAATAACTTCATAAGTAAATTGTATATTTTTGTTCTGTGTTATATGTTCATGCTCGATTCAGAATTGTTGATACTTTCGTAAAGAACTGCATACAACTAACACCTGCACAGGCAAACATGTGAAAGACTTTATATATATATAGTTTATCTTTTAAATATTTTGTATCCCAATAGCAGGGAAATAGTGATAATAACACAGTTTAGTAGCATAACTGCTTATTGCCATAATGAGCAGTACAGTATAGTAGAGTGCATACAGTATGAAAAACATTGTAATGTGAGGTATCCTTATCACTTAATGTGTGATATTTTGTAATTTAATTAGCATGACATTACTTAATCATACCTTGCTCCAGTCAAAGACATATATTTCTTCTTTTATCTATTAGTGAATTCCAAAGTTGTTATACTTTTACCCACATAGGTATTCTCTTCTTGTGTATGTAATTATGTATAATGTGATGATTACTTAATGATATTTATATTATAGATATAGACTGGTGTTGATGAAACCAAAACTGTCTGGGATTACAAAAATATACAGGTGCGGTACGGTCCAATTTGCCAACATTGTGGACCCTTTAGTTTCCTCTTCAAGTTTAAGTTTAACTTTGCAAGTGGGATTATTCATTCTACAAATATTTTCAAACATTTTGTGCAATAACTAATACTATCACTAGAATTAATGGAGTCTTGACTTTTCAATACAAAAAGAACATCAAATTGGATACTTTACTCCTTAATCTTTGTTCAATTGATCCCTTCGTTCTGAAAACTAAAGCTTATTTTGTTTCAATTCTCCCATTTAGTTTTCTGTTTTAATTCTTTTATTGTGATTTAGTGCTGTGTGGTCCATGCAACCTGGCACTAGGATGATATTGTATTGTTTTCAGTATTTATTCCTCCAATTCCCATAAGCTTTAAAGGGAGAACTTCTTTTGGGTAAATTGGTGTGTTACCGATTCCTCCGAACTATACCAGGAAACAAACCACCTCATTATTACTTAGGGGAATCAGTACCATGATATAGTTTGGAGGATTCAGTAGCCCTTTAATTTAATGTTTCTTCCCTTTAGGCTTGGTTTTGATATGGGACTGGATGTTTGCAAGCAAAGGTTGGGAGGAAATTTTTGCTCACTTCAGTTTTGGTGTTATGAAGCAACAGGTGAAAATTGTCAGAATAGGAATATAATATGAATATTGAATTGTTAGTTGACACTAATTATAAATGTTTGCAGGAAGAGAGATCAGTATTTATATATAAAACACATGCAGTTGGTTTGATATAAAACTATAATAAAATACACTACATATATTATGTTATTTTTCTCAGTCATGGTGGTGTTGGTTTATTTGAGTTTTATGGATACCTTGTTGTCTATTAAATAGTTGATTTGATGGATGTGTCTTGGCCTTTTCCTTATTTCCCTAGTTTCTTAACTTATCTTAGGAAAGCTATACTGTAAAGTTTGAATGAAAAAGTAATAGGATAATTTAAACAAATTGACTTTACAAAGTAAATTTATGTCTTTAGAGCAAGCTCAACATAATATAAAACAGAAAAATTACACATAAAAGTGTCAATAATATCCTGTAGACATACATGTCCACACACAAACACTCGCCAAAAAAATTGTTTTATGATTGCACTTCAGTCTTTCCACACTAAACTTAACCATGAGCCCCACTGTAGTAGTTACCTTGGCCCATGCACTCTCCTGACAAAGCATACAAGTTGGTCTACTGTTGATCATCTAAAAGAGAAGGCAGGACTTGTGGCCACATTAACTACAGGGGCAGGGAGTACAGATCAAGTTAGAGAAATTACTGTACACTTTGCAGGCGTTATGTTCTACCAAGCTGCAGTGGAAAACAATTTGGTTTGCTACATTGTCTAACTACAAATTTTGTATGTGGCAATATGAGCATTAAATATGAAGCGTGAAGTGGAGACTGGATACAGTTTAGTCCGTTAGAACTTTCAGTGATTTGTAACCCAACAAATGCAAGCTCAGTCAGAGAGCTATAACCATTAAGTCATGGGCCAGGCATTAAGGATGCCTTATATGATGGCTTCTTGTTCTAGCCAAACCTATGACTATTATAATGGGTTCAATGAATTACAGACCACCTACACATCATCCATCATTGAGAAACTCTGTGAAACCCCCAAGGCAAATGAGGGCAACAGATTACAACATATTTTCTGGGTACCGTAGTCCATGCACTCAAACTATTGAGTGAAGGACTGAGTACTTGTACAGTAATCGAACAGGACTTGTAGGTAGCTGTCTATGCACATAATTATGGCACCTTGAGATCACAGAAGTAGAGAATTTTACCAAATGGAGAGTTTGTTGTCACTTTATAAACCCACTGAGTGGTGTGCATCTCAATAAATATAAGTTTTGTAAAAATTTGCATAATCTTCTAATTAAAAACTATTCTGATTAGCAAGAAAAAAAAAAAGATAATTATAATAATATTACCAGTACAAAAAAATTAAATAAATTACTGCATCAATCCAGAGTTTGCAGTTCACTGGAAATTCTCGGTTTCCTAACAATGACTACCGTACAGTAATACCTTCATGGGCGGGGCTCTTCACCTCTAATTACATTATCTAAAGAAACAAACACCAAATGAGAATCAAAACAAAAAACAACTCTACAAGGAAAATAATAAAGATTGGAAAGACTATTCACTGGGGATAACAGCAAATTATATTGAGATATTTTGTTACTTGTGACCTTGACAATGATGGCATCTTGAAGGAAAAAGATGAGATGCAGGAGCAATGAAGCAAGAGGAGGAAGAAAAGACAAATGGGAAGAGATGCAGCAGGAAGAGGAATAAAAGGATGTGGAGGCAGAGAATGTAGAGATTATACAAAAAATCATAAAACAACACAACTGTCCACTGCATAAACACAAATTTCTTGCATTAAATCTGCTTTGTCCATCTTCACAAGGCTACTTACTGTACAGGACTAATACTTCAGTACATACACTTGCATAGTGTTTACATGGAGACTAAAAAATGTCCTTACTTGTCTCTCTTCAGTAGGCTAGTAAATATCAGGGACTATACTGTACACTTTCCATCTTTTGCCATCCTATGTATATGAATCATGGTTTGCAATAAGCACTAAAGCAACTTTTATGCACAACACTTGTATAGAATGTTCCCATGGACTCTAAAAAAATGTCCTTTCTTCCTGCGTAAAAATAAAAGTGATGCATTTACAGTCATCTTTAAGGGGCATGTGATACTAGCGGCATAATAAAATAAACTAATTCCTCCAAACTGTGCCAGAAATAAATAACCAAAGCTAAACTAAAAAAGGCAATGTGTTTCCTGGTACAGTTTGGAGGAAATGACACTATTCAATATGATGACAATATCATACCCACTTTAAGGGGGTAATTCACTTTTGTTACAATGGAGTGCCTTGATTCCTCCAAAGTATGCCAAGAAACAGGACCAGATGAACAAATATAATGGCGTTCTGTTGCTCGAATTAGTTTGCAGGAATCAGTTGCTCCAGATTTACCAACACTGTACTTTCCCCTTAATACTGTATTAGCCTTGAGCTGCCTGTTACTGTATAAAGCAAAATGACACTATGGTATGGAGGGGTACAAGTAAGAAAGTATAGGCTACAGCTAAATGAATAAAACAAAAATCCAAACTTTTATCTCTACAGCCATATACAACAAAACCCACCACCTACAAATGGCTACCAATATAACACACTCTTAAGGGGGAAGTACAGTGTTGGTAAATCTGGAGCAACTGATTCCTCCAAACTATTTCAAGTAACAGAATGCCATTATTTTTGTTGATCTGGTCCTGTTTCCTGGCATACTTTGGAGCAATCATGGCACTCCCAATGTAACAAAAGTGTATTACCCCCTTAATCATAATGGTGGTTGTTGGTTCATCACCTTGGCCGTGGGTTTTAATGCATCTGGCCTTTTATTATTTCAGGACAGCTTCTGGGACTATTAAGATATTTCAGTGGGAGCTAATCTTTCACTCCAAAACTCAATGCATATACTGTATATACTTTTATCTATTTTGTCATGTAAAGAGCTACAGCTGGCAGCATAAATTCGCGTCCATCTCATGTACTTAATATTGCTAATATGACCAGATAGTTGCATTCTGAACCAGCTTTTATTCCATCAACATACATAATTTATCATATGAGAAGTATATCTGTCATCTCCGTATTAATATTGTATTACAACATCACTATAGCTAATACATACATAGGTGGAAATGAAGCCAACTTATGCTGCCGACTGTACATCCCTTATGAAAAATAAAATAAATCACTTTAATTTACATAACTAATGGGCATATCAATTTGGTTACATTTACTATATTGTATTGAGTTTCTTATTACCATTCAAACAAGTGGCAGGATCAGTACCCCCAAGTTGGAGTCGAGTGTGTATGTGTTGGGCATTGTGCGAGTCTTGTCCTTTTTACCAGTCATCATCATCGTCGTCAAGAGCGGCCCGTCGACGATCAAACTGCAATGAAGCCACAAAAAAACTTCATTGTCTGTGAGAGGTTGGCTTTATAATTGTTTTTTCTTTTTTTAATATCTCAACCTTGGGACTGTAGGGTGTGAGTAGCCCGTGACTCTTGCGAGGCCCCGAGATTATTGGGTGTCACACAAGATGAGACAATGGATCTTGGTGGTGATGTTGGTACCGTAGCTTCTCTTCTGTCCCACTAGATGACCACACCTTATTTATACACGTCACTATACAACATGACAGTGAGATGGAAACTGATTCACAAAGCTGGGCCACTACACACCATTTTTATTGACTATGAGTAGGGAGTTCCTGGCTATTTTTGTCATGAAATTGGATCTTGTAGTACCGGTAGATTAAATGAATGTTATCAGTCAATACAGACCATTACTGTATTGACCATGAGTAGGGATTTCATGGCTATTTTTGTCATGAAATTAGATCCTGTTGTAGATTAAATGAATGTTATCAGCCAAACAAGTATTGATAATTAATTGCAAGAGATCCAACCAAGCTATAGTACAGTTTGTCTAAATTTATCATAACCTTTTATCCACCGACCTTAACAGAAGTGGTCTTTTGTGTCTGAGCATTGACCCGTTCAACAAGGCCAATGAGGTCGTTCTCGGAGAGTCGACCAGCAATCTGACCCGATGACGCCATCTGGACAATAACAGACTCCACTTGTCGACCTTTCTCTGGCTTGGCAATCATGATGGTGTTCACTGGTAGAAAGATGTTATTATTATATATATTTTTACGGGAAGAGTATACTTTTGATAGATTGGAGCACCTTGATTCCTCCAAAGTATGCCAGGAAACAGACCCAGATGAAGAAAAATAATGGTATCCTGTTGCCTGGAATAATTTGGAGGAATCATAATCTCCAAAAATGTAAGAACTATACCCTCCTCTTAATCCATTCAATGTTTACATGATGTAATATACTATACACTTATTTTCTGTTGTTTTTGAAGTTCCTCAAGCTGTCTGGCCGAACAGCCCCGAGCTCCTGAGGAATTTTTTGTTATAAACACTGACCTTTCCACTACAGTATTTCAAAGTATAATATGTCATTATTACCAGAACCCAAAATATAAGGTATACATTAAGATATGGTGAAATAATAAATAACTAAGAATAGTAATTCCAGTTGAAACAGTAATTGTACACCGTATGAAAAGATGATGGGTAATCTATAGGTCAGGAGATCGATTCCTCTCAGGTGAGGGCCTGAGAATATTTCTCTTCCTATTTGAGTTTGAGGCACTAACTATAAGGCCACCGAACGTCATAAAACACCCTTGCTGGTACCATAACAGCTGCAGTATTTGGGAATTACCCTCACTTCCCTCCCTCTGTGGCTGGATACCAGTTAGGTAGTTGTGTATATATATATACAGGGTGTATCGTGATGTATATCATTAACTTACACCAGAGATATAAAATATAATTTTGAGTATATTTTGTTCTATAAAGTATGCTGTGTGTGATCTCAGTAAAGTACAATGAATACTGATAAAAACTATTTTAACTTGTGTTGTCAAATGGCGGTGAGCTTCGGAGGGAGTGGAAGCCTAATATCGATTTCGGACCAAAGAGGCCTTATTTATTTCATCTTAAGTTTTATCATGATTGCAATATTTATGTGATATTCTATAACATACATTGAATCATATTTTCAATGCAGAGGGGTAATACCAGGCCCCTATAAATAATATTCGACGAAATATGATTAATATCTTTTGGAGGTTAGGTAAACTCTACCACCATAATGCCAGCTGCAAGCCTCAGCATTTCCCTACAGTTCACGGATTTTCTTCTTATACAGGCCTGGTATTATTCCTCTGCATTGAAAACATGATTCAATGTACGTTATAGAACATCACATATATATATATATATATATATATATATATATATATATATAAATGATAACATTGTAGTGGTAATTATAACAGTTGTAGTGGTAGACAAGTGAATGATAACTTACATCTGGCTCTTGCCTGTTGATCCAAGACTTGGTTTAGTAGTCCATTGATGGCTTGTTGTTGCTGTTGTTGCATCTCCTGTTGCTTCTGCTGTTGGTTCTGTGAAGGCATACATACACACATACACACATACCCGGTACATACATAGAGTTATAATAGGGACGGTAAGGGACCTAACCTTAGTAGACTACCGGGAGTTGGGCAAGGTAAGACCTATATCAAACTTACAGAAATTTGACCATAAAAACGTATATCACAGTGAAAATTAGATATCTCACACATATGTAATTCGGAAATAGGGAACAGGCTTTTATGTACCATTGGCTGCTATGTCCCAGTGGCTGATATGTGCCATCCATGGCTGCTATGTACCATCCATGGCTGCTATGCATCGCGGTTGCTATTTACCATCAGCAGCTGCTAAGTACCATAAACCAAATAGGGTATGCAGGGTTTTTCAACATATTGTATATAATAAAAATTGTTTAGTTTTCACTATACAACTTACCCTTAAAGTGTGGTAAAGGAATTTTGAAACACCCTGTATAGGCCTGCTATGTGTACAGTACCATAAGCCTGCTCAATCATTACAGACTTCACAACTGCAGTGGAGTGTGGACCTGCTTATTCAGTTGTCCTTCTGGTACAACCATGGCATGTGCTGTTTTCCTTTGTTCAGGATGTGGGTTGGAAGTATACACACCATGGTCAACCAACAATGGTACAGTTGGCCACACATGAAGCTGGTTTGGCTTGTTACTTGTGAGGTGCATGGCTTCAAAAGAAAGGAAAGTGAAAAAAGATGTAGTTTGTTGACAGGCAGACAGTAAAATATAATTACTGTCTTTTTGTCAACAAACTATAACTTTTGCTCACTTTCCTTCCTGTTGTAGCTATCTCACAAGTAACAAGGTTACCAGATTCATATGTGGGCAACTCTACATGTAAACCAGAGCCATGGTACTGTACTGTACATATAAGCCGGTACATAAGGTGAGGTGTCGTGGCGGATAGACGTGTCTGATACGTGCTCCGTGCATATTCGCGTCAACGGGCAGTACACTGTTATTTCATATTTGATAATCGATTAGAGAGTTGTTGAATACCCTGGCCAATCATGGCCAGGTGTTATTCTTGTAAGGAGACAACTGGGGGGGTGGATAAGTGGATTGGTTGTGAAACTTATCCTAGCTGGTGTCACTTGAAATGTGCTCATCTCAATTGTGTGAAAGCTGAAAATATCAAGTTGATTAACTGGTCATGTGATATGTGCTATGTTGGTCTGAAAAGAGTTCAAAAGGATATTAGTGAGTTGAAGAAAGCGATGAATGATATGCAAGATCAAATGAAGAAACTAGTGGATGGGACGATGGAGGATGTTGTGACCGAGTTGGTGATGTGATCAGCGCTGACTCAGACCTGACTGATGAGACCTGGGCGACTGTAGTGAAGAAGAAGAAGAAAAGCGAGAAGAAAAATCTGCTGGTGGTGAAGTCAACGGATGATAAACTGAAGGTTGCAGATAAAAAGAAAGAAGTTGCTCAGGCTCTAGATGGTACACAGATAGTCAACACAAGATTCACACAGAAGGGAGACATCGTAATGAATTTTGAGGACGAAAAGAGTGATGAAGCAGCAGAAATACTTGGGGCTGTACCAGATGTGACGACAAAGAATGTAAGGAAGTTAAAGCCTAATATAATTATTTGTAATGTCAACAGAGAGAGAACTTGATTGATTGGAATGACTATTTACAAGGGGTAGCTGACGTCAAGGCAAAAATGGAGCTACTTTTTGACAAGCCTGCTACAGGTGGTATCAATCATTACATTATTAGGTGTGATCCAGAGATAAGGGAGCTGATTCATAAGAATCGTGATCAAGTTAAATTGGAATGGGGTGTCTATTCCGTGAGGGACAGATATAGGGCGACGGTCTGCTATCACTGTCAAAGGTTTGGTCATACTGCACTTAGATGTTTATCCAAAGGAAAGGGAGAAGACCCAATATGTGCTATGTGTGCTGGTAACCATAACACGAGGAATTGTACATCTACTGAGAGGAAATGTATAAGCTGTAAGAGGTTTAAGAAAACTGATTTTGAAAAATCAGTTAGTAGAAAATCAAAAGTAGCACAGAAAACAGATACTGAACAGCACAAACTTAAACATTATTATAGGTTGTTTTTTCAATGCACAATCAGTGGGAAATAAGACAATGGATATTTGCGATCTAATTAACAATGATCATTTTGCTCTTTAATGGATTGCCATTAAATGTCCGGAGTAGTGAAAATTGCACGATTTTTAAGAAAAGACTGAAAACACATCTGTTCGCTGAGTTTTACGACACGGATGATATGAGTATTACAAGTGATTATAGTGTTTAATAATATTGAGAGAGGCCCTGCGGAGCACCATCTGCTGGTGGAGCGGGGCATAGAATATCCAACAACAAGTAACACGTAAGTAACATAGCAGCCCTGCAATGGTACGTATAAGCCAAAGTGGTGGTACATAGTAGCCGACGGTACATAGCAGCTAAGAAGCTCGGAAATAATTCCAATGATTCCTCCATATACGATATATACCGTACATACCACGAAACAAAAAGATCTCCTGGTTATTTTATATAATTTTTATGTGTTTTGTGAAGAGTATATTATCATTATTATTTATAAAGAGGAGGAGGACGTCTTTTTGGTAATTTCGAGTGATTCAGATTCCTCCAAACTACTGCCACGAGGCAACAGATACCTTTTTAGTAACATTCAAGTGGTCTGTTTCCTGGCATAGTTTGGAGTAATCAGTAGTCATCCAAATTTACCATTACGAGTTCCTTCCTTCCCTTTAATTAAGGTGTGGGTGGACAACAGTATGTTAGTTGTACACCCACACCCAAAAGAGGAATGTCATGACATCATTCTTCTTCATATTTTTATTATTTCCTTCACTCCAATATTTACCTGTAGACCTTGTAACTCCTGCATTCTCTTATTCCTGATGGCTGCAAGGTCACCGTCGTCCTCCATGGTGCTCTTTTTTGGTATGATAAATGGAAGTAGTTAATTTTCTAGGAGCGTTGATCACACCGACCGTCCTTGTTGTTGTTCTCGTCCAGTGACAGTGTTGCCAGGTCTGCTTCACGAAATTTCCCCAACTTCAACATCAGAATTTTCCTTTTGCTTCAATAATTCCCTGTATTTACTCTTAATTAAACATTGACGGTCTTTTTGGTACTGCATTTCGTCTGGTAGAAATTTCCCTGTTTATTCTTGAACAATCTTTCTATTATTTTCCTGTGTGGACTTCAAAATTCTCCGAAAACAGAAAAATTTCCCTGCATTTGGTAGCACTGTCTTCTTGTATCTCGTCAGTGGTGCACTGGCAGGTCTGCTTGACGAAATTTTTCATTTTTACTTCACAAATTCCTTGTTTACTCTTGAAGATAATCGTACTGTATAGGCTATACCATCTTCTTGATATTTCGTCTGATATAGATTTCTCCATTCACTCTTGAATAATCTTTATATAATTTTCCCATTGGTATCTTTAATTTCCCATATCTAGGGAAAATGTTCATATCTGACAATGCTGTTTTATGCCTCAACGACAGTCGCTTATTCTAACATTAACTCAGTCACTCCTCCAACAATCACACCAGTGTTGCCAAGTATGGGGAATTTTCCCTATACATGGGGAATTAGAAGTACCAATGGGGATATTATATTATATATATTATATATATGGGAAAATTTCTACCAGACAAAATATCAAATAGAGGTAAATATACAACAATATTCAAGAGTAAACAGGGAATTTCCGAGGTAAAAAGGGAAATTCTGATGTTGAAGTTGGGGAAATTTCGTGAAGCACACCTGGCAACACTGAGTCACACTCAATCTGTCATCTCTTGTGATGGGAACTTTACCTTTGATACCTTTGAAGAATTCAGCCTTTTATTGGTAAAGCTGAGGTAGACCTCCACTCATTAGTCTCATTCCAGTGCCGAGCAACTCCTCTCTTCTTGACTCTTTGACGACTTCAGATAGAGTATTAGAAGTGGAACTAACGTAGCCTGGAGTTGGTGGCCGGTCAGGGATGCTGGCCAGCCATTTGTGGTATGGGTCTCTTATTTTCCTTGGGAGGCAATTGAACAATCGAACTCGCAAGTGGGTAAAGCTGTTATGGATGAGTGTCTTGGTTCTTTGAGATATGAGGCCTCTGTGCCTTGCACCAGATACATTCTTCCTCTCCTGGGAGTATTATTTACTACTAGTCCTACACTTGGTGCCAGATTCTCAATTATTTTCCAGATGTAAATTATGGTGTACCTTTTCTCACCTTCTTTGTAGAGAGTAGATGTTTAGATTCTCAATTATTTTCCAGATGTAAATTATGGTGTACCTTTTCTCACCTTCTTTGTAGAGAGTAGATGTTTTGTTTCTCCTGCCTCTCCCAGTAGCTGAGATGTTGGGTACCATTAAATTGATCCTGCTGGTGAAGGTTCTCTGAGGTGCCTCAAGCTTGATGATGCCTGTGAATCTGTGATCTTGTGTGGAGACCACAGCTGGCAGCAGTACTCCAGCTTAGGTCGCACCAGGGTTTTCCACAGTAACAGCATACATGAATCCCCTCTTGCCTGAAAAGTTCTCAGTATCCAACCACTCGTTTGTTGTGCTGTCTGGATGATAATAGTGTAGTGGTGAGAGAAGGTTCCGTTTTTGCTCTTGAAGATTCCCAGATCTTTCACGTGGTGGTTTTCTGCCAGAATAGGGTTTTGGCAGTGATACTCAGTTGAAGACTGAATATAGTCGTTTCTACCATACCTCAAGAGCTCAAACTTGTCATTGTTCAGGGCCATGTTGTTTCTTTGTGCCCATAATATCATTCTATATAGGTCTTCTTGAAGGAGGTCTACATCTTTCTGGGACTGTATTTGTTTCTTGATCCTTGTGTCATCCGCAAAGGATGTGGCCGTGGAATGTTTCAAGTCGGCATCTATGTCAGAGATCATAATGAGGAAGAGCAAGGGTCCCAGGACTGAGCCTTGTGGTACTCCACTGATTATTCTGCTCTCGGGGGTGACTTGACTCCATTTACCATTACACTCTGAAAATAATACACAACTGAAAATGATAAAGTGTTTCTTGGTTTTGTTTTGTGCCTGCCCATTCCTGGCCTTTATTCCTCAGAGTCTACATGCCACCTGATCATGCCATTGGAAAAAAACATGGCTGGAAATATATCAATATCTAGCCTAGCTTCTCAAACACAAACCTTTATATATAGACTATATACCGGTATCCTTTACAATCACATCTTCAGGTCATTTTATCTACCTAATCCTATCATTCTCTAGCCCTCTCTTTATAACCTTTACTATCATTAATTTCACAACCACGTGTACGTCTTCACGATATTTTATATCAACCTAATCCTATTATTCTCTAGCTTTCTCTCTTTATTTTTACTATCCTGTACAATCATATCTTCCCTACATTCACACATTGCAGTTCTTTGCCTCTATTTCATCTTCTTCCGGCGCTACATGACCTCGCTGTTGCGGCTCCTTATATCTATAAATCAATCAATCAATCAATTATTCCCGTACTGCGTTACTGGACATTGTTTTGGTGACAGACAGTTAAGGGTGTCATTTTCAGTATTAGGTGTTACACAGTAACTGGGCTGTCTTGATGTAGTGTTTGAGTGTGAGAGACAGTGCCGGCACTGCCGTGTGCCATATACTGCAAAGAACAAGCAATGGCTATGTTGGGTGTCATAGGCCACGATGGATATTTCACACAGTTCTACGGAACCAAGATAATTCTGGGTGCCATGTTATACAGTATCAGGATACCAAGAAAGCATTGACAACACCATATACATTCATAGGCGTTGTGTGTGTGTGTATGCCAAAATGGCATTACAATGATTATGGTAGGGAATGCATAGTTGCCTTTACGAGGTGCGCGGGAGGAGGTGCGCATTGAGTCAGTCCAGTGGTGCCAGGTGCAGGGAAATTTCTTTGTTTTAGGACATTTTCAAGTCCAAACAGGGAAATAATAGAAAGATTGTTCAAGAGTAAATGGGAACATTTCTACCAGACGAAATACCAAAATGACCGTCAATGTTCAAGAGCAGACAAGGAATTATTGAGACAAAAAGGGAAATTCTGATGTTGAAGTTGGGGAAATTTCGCCCATCAGACCTGGCAACACTGTGATGGAGTCAGTCTCCATCAGTATGTTGTGTTGGGAGGGTTATTATTCTCTCCCATGTGTTTAAAATGTGAAATCTTGAGTGGATTATAGCCAAAGATTGTACTAGGCCTACTTTCCAGCCTTTAGGTGAGTGTGACATTTAATTTAGCACATTTGTTTTTTTAAGAGAGCATCACAATAGGGAATAATAAAGTGAAATAAGCATCTTGGTGGAATGACAGTGACAGGGCCATATTCAAGAACATTGATGATGGTGTATAGTACGATGGTGTGTGTGGTACCGGTACGATGGATGGCTCAATTGTTTTTCTATGGAGCCATCGTACCGGTACCACGCCATCGTATACACCACCAATGATATTCTTGAATACAGAGATGAGCATCCTGACAGCCATAATATTAATACGGCTCGCCCGGATTTTGGTATTTTTGGAAATTATTTCATTTTTAATACAAGTAGGAGGAAGAGGAGGATGGTAATGGCGGGAATATTAATAGCATCTTGATATTTTCTCTAACAGGTACGGTGATATAAGCCTAATGATACTTACTAATATTATTAATTTTCTGACATTAAGGTTTTTATGTATGTAAAACTAACCAACTTACCCCGTTGGCCTTCAAAAACTCTTTCTTTCTGTATCTCTGTATGGCATTGTTATCTTCTTTTTCTTCCTTCCTGCTTAATTCGTGTAACATATTGCCTTGTAAGTATTATTATTATTATTATTATTATACCTCACTCGCTGTTGTAGAATTATTGATTTGGTGGGATATTTCAGGGTTACGTGAAAGTGGATTCTTATTAGTATTATTATTATTGTTACCGGTATTATATCAGTGGGTTTGTTATTAATATTGTTAGGGATTTTTATTAATATAATTGTTATTTCAGTGGGATTGTTATTATTATTATTATTATTATTATTGTTATTATTTCAGTGGGATTGTTATTATTATTATTTTTTTTTATTTCAGTGGCATTGTTATTATTATTATTGTTATTTCAGTGGGATTGTTATTATTATTATTATTATTACCGGTGTTATTATTTCAGTGGGATTGTTATTATTACTATTATTATTTCAGTGATTATTAGCATCACTGTTATTTCTCTAAGAATATGTTAATATACGGTATATATATATAAATATTTTAACATGACAGAAATGTACCGGCTCTCTCATTAAATTTCATGGCTTTCACCGTTCATATAATGTACGGTAATCGAGGACAAATTTCTCTAAAAGTGTACACACCTGGGTACAATACTTATCTGTCTCCCTGGAATACGTAGCCATGGCCTAGCCCAGTGGTTCTTAAACTTCTTTGCCTCACGCCCCCCTCTGTATTATGTATACATCCCGTGCCCCCCTATCCCTTAAAATGTTTACCAAACAGTATACTATGAATTTAAAATTACTTATGGTATGAGTGGGGGGTTCGGGTTCCAAAATTTGGAAATTTGTGCCCATAATGGAGCATATCGAAACCATATAAGTCTTATATATATAGAGAGAGAGAGAGAGAAAGAAACTTGTGGAAACAGTGGTAACGTTTTTGGGAATTTTGCAATAATTAACATCACATTATTTACCAAAACCCTGCTCGCGCCCCCCCTGGAAGCTTCTGGCGCCCCCTTAGGGGGGCACGCCCCCAAGTTTAAGAACTACTGGCCTAGCCTTTAATACGAAACGTGTAGCCTACACAAGGTCATATTTGATAGAAGTCAATTTTCGCCAGGATAATAAAAGCAACAAAACGCTCTATACACCAACAACATAAGAGTCATTGTTGTATGTAGCTTATACACTTGGTGGACTAATAACTTCTCGCTTGTTGGCTATCTGCCCAGTTTAATATTTTAGTAGTTGTTGCATGTAGCCTAACCTAACTGGCAGACAACACAGAATTAGAATGTGCTCTTGTGTTCACCACGTTAGCGGCCTTGTAGCTCTAAGCTTAGGTCCTACGTGATTTCAATTAATTAACTAACTAGGCTACTATTGGCCACAAAAATTCATACACACGCTGTTGTTTTTGACGGCTTACAACACAATATAGCTAAGCTATATTTACCTAGTTACTATATATACAAGATGTAACACTACGTAACTTTAATACAACATTATTATTATTAGGCTCGTTGTTTGCAATCATCGAGTCCCTTGGTAGACCGTTCATTGTAGTACTTCCTGAATAATAACCTCTCTTTCCATATAGCCTGTGTAAGAATTCCTGTGACCAACTGTACATTATTGTATGTGACTTTGTTATATAATAAATCTTTGAGACTACTCTTTGTACTGTAACATTGCATGTGTGTGTGTGTGTGTGTGTGTGTGTGTGTGTGTGTATAGATAGATTGGATTGTGAGGACAGGTGTGTGTGTGTGTATGGATAGATTGGTTTGTGAGGACAGGTGTATGTGTGTGTGTGTAGGTAGATAGATTGGTTTGTGAGGACAGATGTGTATGTGTGTGTGTGTAGGTAGATAGATTGGTTTGTGAGGACAGATGTGTGTGTGTGTGTGTGTGTGTAGATAGATAGGTTTGTGAGGACAGGTGTGTGTGTAGATAGATTGGTTTGTGAGGACAGGTGTGTGTGTGTGTGTAGGTAGATAGATTGGTTTGTGAGGACAGGTGTGTGTGTGTGTGTAGGTAGATAGATTGGTTTGTGAAGACAGATGTGTGTGTGTGTGTAGGTAGATAGATTGGTTTGTGAGGACAGATGTGTGTGTGTAGATAGATAGGTTTGTGAGGACAGGTGTGTGTGGTGTGTGTGTGTGTGTAAATAGATTGGTTTGTGAGGGACAGGTGTGTATGTGTGTGTGTGTGTAGATAGATTGGTTTGTGAGGACAGGTGTATGTGTGTGTGTGTAGGTAGATAGATTGGTTTGTGAGGACAGATGTGTGTGTAGGTAGATAGGTTTGTGAGGACAGGTGTGTGTGTGTGTGTGTGTAGATAGATTGGTTTGTGAGGACAGATGTGTGTGTGTGTGTAGATAGATAGGTTTGTGAGGACAGGTGTGTGTGTGTGTGTGTGTAGGTAGATAGATTGGTTTGTGAGGACAGATGTGTGTGTGTGTGTGTAGATAGATAGGTTTGTGAGGACAGGTGTGTGTGTGTGTGTGTAGATAGATTGGTTTGTGAGGACAGGTGTGTGTGTGTGTGTGTAGGTAGATAGATTGGTTTGTGAGGACAGGTGTGTGTGTGTGTAGGTAGATAGATTGGTTTGTGAGGACAGATGTGTGTGTGTGTAGGTAGATAGATTGGTTTGTGAGGACAGATGTGTGTGTGTGTGTGTGTGTGTAGATAGATAGGTTTGTGAGGACAGGTGTGTGTGTGTAGATAGATTGGTTTGTGAGGACATGTGTGTGTAAATAGATTGGTTTGTGAGGGACAGGTGTGTGTGTGTGTGTGTGTGTAGATAGATTGGTTTGTGAGGACAGGTGTATGTGTGTGTGTGTGTGTAGATAGATTGGTTTGTGAGGGACAGGTGAATGTGTGTGTAGATAGATTGGTTTGTGAGGACAGGTGTGTGTGTCTGTGTGTGTAGATAGATTGGTTTGTGAGGGACAGGTGTGTGTGTGTGTGTAGGTTTGTACATACATACATACTCTATATCTATATTGGCCTACTTCACACATCTACCCATATAATTATTAGAAGTGTGGAGGGAAGATAGATAATTATCTATCTTCCCTCCACACTTCTCTCCTCTTTCCCTCCATTGCTTTCCTTCACTATACTACCTTTCCTCCCTCTTCCTACTTATCTAACTTTTATCCTCCTTCCTCTACCTACCTACCTACCTACCTACCTACCTACCTACCTACCTTTCCTCTAAGCACGTCAAGAGAGGCGTGTCCTTAGTTGTTTAAGGACCCTGTGATCGTGTATGAGAATTGGAGGCTTCTGGTTCCTCCTGACTATGCCACGAAACACGCTCCTTCCCTATAGAAGTTGTTGTTTCGTAGTAATATTTGAAGGACTCATTTACCTCCAATTTTCTTGCTACATCACAGGGTCCCTTAACCAAACCTAACCTAACCTGGAGTGATGTATGTAGGAGGGTTTGGGTGGAGGGTCAAGGTAAAGCTGTGTGTGTTGTATGTGTGTGTGTGTGTGTGTGGGAGAGGCTAGGCTAAATCTAAGTGTGTGTGTGTGAGAGTAAGGAGAGGCTAGACTAAAATCTAAGTGTGTGTGTGTGTGTGTGTGTAAGAGAGATTAGACTAAAATCTAAGTGTGTGTGTGTGTGTGAGTGAGTGAGGAGAGGCGAGGCTAGGCTATAATCTAAGTGAGAGAGAGAGAGAGAGAGAGAGAGAGAGAGAGAGAGAGAGAGAGAGAGAGAGAGGAGAGGCTATAAAAAAAAAAAAAAATAGGCTAAGATCTAAGTGTGTGTGTGTGTGTGTGTGTGTGTGTGTGTGTATTTAATATTAAGTTTGAGTTTATGAGTACGTATTGTACATTCGATATCTTTGGTAATGTATTCTTTTATAATTACAGATGCTGATGTCTCGAAGAAGCCATTTTAATAATTTATAAGGTAAGGTTGGTTTCATCTATATTTATATTAGTTTCATGTGTGTGTGTGTGTGTGTTCAGGCAGGCATAGAAAAATATCAGAGTGGAATTGGTGAAAGGCTAGTAGGCTACCGTATAGTAATATCTGTACTGACATCAGTTAGATGATAATACTCTCTCTCTCTCTCTCTCTCTCTCTCTCTCTCTCTCTCTCTCTCTCTCTGATTTTTCGCCCTCACTCAATCTCTCTCTCTCTCTCTCTCTCTCTCTCTCTCTCTCTCTCTCTCTCTCTCTCTCTCTCCTCTCTCTCTCTCTCTCTCTCTCTCTCTCTCTCTCTCTCTGCCGTGACCTAACCAACTTTCTCTTACTCTCGCTTTCGTTCACTTTCTCTTTCGTCTATTTTTTTTTTAATCTACCGGTACTCTTGCATTTGTCAGTTCATCTCTCTCTCTCTCTCTCTCTCTCTCTCTCTCTCTCTCTCTCTCTCTCTCTCTCTCTCTCTCTCTCTCTCTGTGTGTGTGTGTGTGTGTGTGTGTTGTCTGTGCGCCCATGAGACAGACAGCGGGTGAGGATTAAGGAGGGAAAAAGGATCATATTTTGTTATCTGCAACACTGGGGTCATACGAGAGAGAGAGAGAGAGAGAGAGAGAGAGAAGAGAGAGAGAGAGAGAGAGAGAGAGAGAGAGAGAGAGAGAAGAGGTGTGTGTGTGTGTGTTTAATGCAGCCTTACAACCAACGTAGACTGCAGTTTCTGTGTGAGGTTTCACCCCTTCGCCTCCTTTGAGAGAGAGAGAGAGAGAGAGAGAGAGAGAGAGAGAGAGAGAGAGAGAGAGAGAGAGAGAGAGGAGCACTGATGGGAATGAGGAAGGGGAGGAAGGATGAAATTAATTAACGTAAGAGGAAGAGAGAGAGAGAGAGAGAAGGGGTAACGAAAGAATGTGAAAATGAGAGAGAGAGAGAGAGAGAGAGAGAGAGAGAGAGAGAGAGAGAGTTAAAGGTGATGA